>VZRW01012494.1:741560-792721 GCA_013398125.1 Aegotheles bennettii | reverse complement strand
GAGGGACCGGCCGCGGGTCCCGCAGCGTGGCCGTGGGAGCCTCGGGATAACTGGAAGCGGGACCCTCCAAGGCGTGAAGATGCGCCTGAGGAGTTCAGGGGACGCGGTTGCCACCCCCGCCTCTGCCCAGCAGCAGTCTCAATTTCCCCTCCTAGGCAGGCTTGGGAGCTTTTAATAGCACCGGTTTTTGTTTTTTGTTTTTTCTGGGGAGGAGCTCTCTTATTTTTCTTAGTGTTTTCCCCTTAGCAGTTTGGACTCCAGGTATTTTACAAAAACGCATCTCTTTCCAGGTGACAGCAGCAGCCAGCTTCAAACTCCACTGACAGCGAATGCAGCCTGGATCACCACATAATAAAACCAGTACTGGTGTAAAATCATCTGAAAGCCAGGCTGAAAGTTTGCAAACTCGGATCCAGAGAAGACCAGAAGCAGGATGACTTGTCTGAACGCATATTTCAGCACTCCCAAACCCCACAGCCATTTAGCTTTCCTGTTGCTCAACCATGAGCTTGTTGGGTTCTTTGGTGTTTTATAGAAGCCATCATACACATGCTCCCTGGCAAGGAAATTATTCTAATAATTTTTGAAGCAAAAAGCAAGCCCCTCACTGTTTCACTCACACTCAGGTGGTACAGCACACACAACTTTCCATACTACACCATCTCCTTTCACTGCTAAGAAGATAGTTTTATTAATATCAGCTCTAACTAATGTTACCAACAGTTGTTTCACCAGTTTTTTTTCCCCTTTCCCTGCTTGAAACAGACCTAAAGGTAATGGATTTATACAGGCAGGAGTTGAAATGCAGATAAACCCTGGGAAATGCTGCCCTGAATTATGGAGCTACACCCATAGAGATGCAGAGCTGCAATGAATTCAGTGGTACACTGCCAATCACATGGAAGTGCTAATATATGCCAAAAATCCTCAGTGCACAACTCCTAAACTGGTATAATAGGGGGATATGCAATGGCAGGTGGTGTTACAGAATCGTCACAGAAAGATGGAGAGAGAGAGGTTTGCTAATACAACATGCCCATCCTTGGTGCTGACAGGTGACGAGGGGTCAAGCTGCTAATGAAGGTCTGCTCTACTGCGGCTGGAGGCTCAGGAGGTGGCTGCTCGAGAACCTCTTTCTTCCTCCAAGATGGTATATGGGCTGCTGCTTTTCAGGTTACTGCATGCACACGTCCTTCCAAATCCTCTGTGTAGCTCCTAACATGCCGGACAAAAATGAGGAAAGATGCCCTGAAAAAGCAGCCTTTTGATTATTCATGAAACACGTTAGTAAATGGAAAACCGTGCCTCCAAGTCAAACTGAGGAGTGAATAGAAAGCAGGATACCACAGCACGAGCTCAAACTACAGGAGACCCGCATCTCCAACAGCCTCCCTTCAGCAAGATGTTTGTCAAAATTATTTTAGAATATGCAAGACTCCCTGGTTTGTGGCTCTGCTTGCACCGGCCTTGCACGCACGTACACACTGCGCTAGCTCTTCCCCTGTTCTGCAGGGAAATGGTACCCACGACCTGCCAAACGGTGCCTCCCTCGTGGTGCTACACGTGTGTGTGTGGGGGAGTAGGTAGCAGCAGGGATGCAGAGCCCCACTGCTGGCAGATGAGCCCCGGGGCACATCCCCTGCTCAGCTCCTGCCCCGTCTCACCCCGGGGTGCAGCAGTGTACGCACACATGGGACAGTGGCAAGGCCCAAAGGCAGCCTTTCCTCCATGACACACAGGGTTTCAGCACCACAAAGCACTCCCATTTAACTGTACACAGGCAAATGTGGCTTGGTATGTCTCCATTTTCCCAGTCTGATATTCTGCTGCCTACTGTGGGGGCAGAGGGAAGGCCATAAGGAGGGCAGCTGCAAAAATCTGCATGTTTCCCTCTGAAGGAAATGCATGCTAAATATACTTTGAGAGAGAGAGTTATTCTAAAAGAGTAAATTAAAGGCCTAAATAAGACATTCCAAACAAAAGAAAAACCTTTATGAAAAAGTAAATAGAATATGACTGGGCACAAAGTGGAAAGTAAGCCAATTTTGTGGGCTATTTCTTTACTATGCAAGTAAGAAGTACAATAAATTTTTAAAAAAATACCTTTAACACAAAAAGATGTGTCTAGTTTTAAAATATTTGCCTGCCATAATTGTTACCATTTATTTTTTGTTTTTTTTTAAAAAAAAGCAGTAAACAAAATATTGTGACACAGAAAGAGTACATTTCAGCCCAGACAAAAGAAACAAAACAGCCCAAGAACCATGCTTAAAATAACAAAAAAACCCCAACCAGCCCCCTGCCCCCCTGCTCGAAACTCAGTCACTCACCAAACACAATTATTTGGTTTTGCCTGCTTAAAACCAAGCAGCCAACCCACCTGCCCTCCTCTCGAGTCTTTCCCTCTCTAGTCAGTGGAAATGGTTTTAAATGTCATATTCCAATTGGGACTCTTTCCATATATTTATATATGGACATCTCATGTACGCTCTCTTTCACGGGAGGGAGGGTTCATACAGCCTAGAACAGCCTCTATCACTTGCATGTTTATTCTCAGAAAACTGCTATTTATGACACCACTTGTGAGTTGTGTGATTCAGTTATCAGCATAACTGAATTCATTTTCTTAAGGTCAATTGTTTTCTGGGGATATTGGGGTTTGAACAATATTGAAAGGCAGCTGGCAGAGGAATTTTCAGTATTTTGGCTTTTGTACATCCTCCAAATTCAGCACTACTACAATTTTTAAATTTTTTTTATTTTTTTTTTTTTCCAAAATCTCGATGAGAGTATCTGGTAATCAATGGGAGCCAAATTGCATTAGAGAATTTTTGCTGTCCCAGCAATTAATAGCTCAGTAAGTTTACAGTGGATAGAAATAAGCCTTTACCAACACTTTTCCTACACTGTTAATTCCCACTGTCCTCAAAAAAGGCCTTCCAGAACTTAAGACAGTTTGTAAATGTATTTTTATTATGTTGCAACAATCAAAATATATACGTACTACTGATTTTTTTCCCCCAAATATTAAGTGAAAATGTAATACATTTTTGCCCACATTGTGTTCTCGAATGCTTTGGAATCCATAAAGACCCTGACATAAAGAAACTGAAGCAACTGCACAATTAAGAGACTGAGAGGTGTTATAGTGCTGCACTTACACTGCAAATGAAGTCAGATGTCTCCGTTTAATCAAATATAGCCTCAACAGTCTCTGTTTTGTGAGTATTAGAAACAATAAACAAATATACACAGGAAGCATCGCAAACAGCAAATGGGTTATTTAAATACAACTGTATCCAACATAGCAGCTAAACACTGGACAATGTTTGAGGTCATCAGCACGTCCACATGCTCTTCTAAATGACGCTTGGGGTCCTGAAATACAGAAGATGCAGTGAGAGAAATGACTGAAACACATCTCTGAAGGACTGCACTTGCTCCAGGTCTATTTAAGATGATTGCAAGTTAAGGAACACAAACCAGTAATGCTCCTAAATTTTCCATTCTAACAAGACCTAGCAAATGACTGAAATGCTCATGGATAAGATTATTATTTTTATTAGTCCTTGGATATATTATTATTTATTAGTCCATACTATCACTCAGGTAAGTTGAGGATGGGTAAATGTCTATCCAGCATCTGAAGAGTAACCATGGCAGCTGTGAGTTTAAGGACAACACACAATATGTGAAATTTACTATGCATCTCCCTAAGGCCAAGATTTTAATCTCAGTTCTGGTACATTGCAATTTGTTTTCATATCTTTGTACAACTGTGTGTTCTAATCCTGTAAAGACTCAAGCATGATCTAACACAGCCTTTGAATAGTTGTGTTGACTGCAAGGAAATTAGCATATTTATACTCCTAAAACATGAAAAAATGCACAATGCTATGTTCAAATGTTCTGAAAAATCGAATGTTAAGCCTGAGTAGCGTTCTGAAATACACATCCCTGCACTCTGTTACTCAACTGATGTGGGCATCTCCACAGAACAATAAGATTATTTCTGGTTCAAAAACTATCCTCACTCACTCTTCAGTTTCAGAATTGAGATTAAGTTATTAATCTCCAAACACTGGAAGACTATCAGGCACATTTAAAAAAAAGTCTCTACATTTTATTGTAGTGGAATGGTAGCATTCTTGTGCGTAGAGAAGTTAAAATATGGAAGGCAATCATGTGTGGGAATTTAATCTTTAAAAAAAAGAATTGTTGTCAAAATCTAATGAGCCCATCTAAGTTTACACAAAAGTGTACTAGAAAATCTGTAAGCTATCCTTCCTAAAGAACTCATCTTCAAAGATCATACAGTTCTCCAATATTCTCTCTGTTCCTAGCAAATTATGCAACCTAATAGCATAATCTCTCTATTGTGAGTAGCTTTTTGTTTACAAAGCTTTTTACACCAGATGCATAAAAGACCTACATGGAAATTACTTAACCAAACTATTTTATAATTTCAAGAAAACTTAATTTTATCAGGAAAAAATTCTTAAGGAATTCTATCAAAATAGATTTTTCTTCACATATATGTAATGGTTTAAACACCTAGTGAAGCTCAAGTTCTGTTTAAGATGACATCATAACATAAACCTTAAAATACAACCCTTCTTATGTTTTATTTTATATCTATTTATGTGTGCATAAACTCCATTGTTCTGAATGCTACAGAAATACATGAGTGACTGAACAATACTGCAGATGTGTTACGACATAGCTGCCAGAAGCTGACACGTAAGAGCAGTCCAGAATCCTTTAAATTCTTCTACTGCTACTAGCAATACAATAAATACTGGTTCTTTGAGGACACACTGGATATTTTTAAAGCTATTTCTTGTTTCCATTGCCCTTCTTGAATATGAACACAACCTCTTGCAAACTTGTTTTGCTTCTCCTCTCCCTCATCAAAGCACATTTCCTCAACCTTTATGTTGAAATCAAATGTAGAAATAGTTTTCTGTTGAATTTTCTGTAAAGACATTATATCCTGACATCACAAAGGGACAGAATGAATTGAGTGGGCGTTTTCAGTTTCAGCTATGGTCCTAAACTGTTTTCCTTCAACAGCAACACAAAGCAATGCAGCTTACTTGCATACGTGTATATTGGAGCTAAGTACTGACAGCATGTTTTTGAACTGAGGACAGGGGTGAGCTGGCTCTTTAGCCATGATAATGTATAAACAACACTCCCACCTTTTTTCAATTCTTACTATTTTTTAAAAGCCTCCACAGTTTTGGCCTCTCTGGCACAGAATTAGCTGTCTTTATGGAAAGGAGCTTAAAAAAAAAGGAAAAAAAAAGGAGACTACCAAATCTCAATACAAACACGGGTGGTCTAAACACGGCTTGCAGGTATTCTGCCCATTACCTATAGCCAAAAGCCTCACTCCTTACACAACAATCTTCTACAAAAATAAATTCATTATTTGGAGCACTGAGAATATCTTGCACGTAGAACTAAAATCACCTACGCACAGTAACAAAATTAATATTTAGAATGAACGAAGCATATAATTTCACCTCACTCTAATTCATCACACCTCACCTGCTTGCCAACATTTTTTATTGCCAGCTGTTCAGGTGTCATCTTATCTTCTTCTTCAACAGCCTGTGAAAGAAACACAGAAAAGGTCAGTGTTTCAGATTTCATTTACTTTTCCCCTAGCCACAAGATTCTCAAAATATAATCCTCTTTCTCAAAAAAAAAAGAAAATTAAAAAAGAAAAAAAAAATCAAACAGCAACACATTTCAGAAAGTCAAAAGGAAAGGTACTTCAGCATTTCAGTACACATTAATTTAATTACTAAGTGTTCGTGCAAGAGATCAAGGCAAATATTCATGAATGGTTTTATTGTCAAATATTCACAAAACTGTTTTTAAGCAAAAATCTTATCAATAAAGATAGTTGAAGACAGTTAAACTAGTGAAGCAGAACAAAAAATAACGTTACCTACATTGTTTCAGCTAGAGGAGGTTTGATCTCAACACATTTTTATACTGTTTAAAGTCACTTATTTCAATACATTTTTATAATGTTCTGCCACCTTAAAACAGTGTCTTTATATAAAAAGCAAATCCACTAAATTAACAAGTGAATATAATACTGAATTTTGTTTTTAAGGGCTTCTTAGAAGTTAAAAAAACAGCACTTGTCAAGAATGACTGACATACTTACTACTCATAGAACACTTGTTGAGATCTACTATTTATAAAAAATATTTCTAAGCGTAAGTGCCAGTATTAAAACAGTACAAATAACTGTGATTCCTTTCTTACAACACCAGTAATATTTTCCTCATGTAAAAAACCCCATTGAATCGGGCTCTAGAATGTATTCTAAATACTATCTATCTACTGGAATGATACAGATAAATAACCTTTATTCTGCTATACTGGTCAAGTAGTCCTTGCCAATAGGTACTTCACCTAGAAATGATACATACTTGAATAATAGGAACCAGTCTCCACAAGGCCCTTAAAGCCACACTTGTGCCTAATTTAACCAAATCCCAAGAAACTCTGCTGAAAACAGATCATACAAATCACATAACTACCAAGGTTCAAAAGAGTTCCTTCAACAAATGTTTTGTTCTTTACAAGTCATTCTGAATAAAGCCTGTGAGGATCAACTTCTTACTTCTGAGATTAAGTAATACATTTCTTCACTTCATAAACAGAGCTACAGTTATACCATCATTATGGGATAGGAATACCTTGTTATAATTCTTAGCTAATTCTAACATCTCCTTCACCACTGTTTCATTGAGTTTGCAATGTTCACTGTAGTCCTGAAGTGTCAAACCTTCCATCCAACTCTTCTTATGCAAATTTAGCAACATCTGCAAAATAAAACCTTTTTACAGCATTCATCATAAAATACATTCATAATACCACAAAGATCTGACAGAAAAACAATTCATAATATTAAAAAATGTAATTAAATTATTGATCTTACAATGTTTAAATACAGGAAACACAATAATCAGATTTTTTGATCTTTAAAAAAAAAAATATCTATCTTCTGCTGCAGCCATTTTCTTAAACCCTAAATAGGAAAATAGAAACCAGGGTCACATTTACTTTGGCAAGAATACATAGGGGTTTTTTTGTAGTCTTTTATTTTTGCTGTAGGTTTAGAACACACAATTGCATTGTGGAAGAGCTAACAGAAAGGTGAATATTTTAGCTGCCAAATAAAGAATGGTTGAAGCTTCTGGCCTCTGACAACGTTGAAAAATATTTTAATGCTTGGACTAAATGTATGAAGTAGTTATTTAGGCTTCACTGATTATCCTGAAGTGTATGCAAGCAGAAGCCACAGTTGTGATGAAGTGAACGTCAAGAGCAACCAAAGCAGGACTTGTGTTTGTCCTCCTACAAAGAAAGAGCCCTAATAACTACAGGATAAAGTGGTACAGAGTTTTGGTGGTGATAAATGTGGGGACTGTTAGAAATATCTAAAACGTTTTACTTGACAGTCTGATGTCACTCTTGAAAGAGTGAAGGAATGGCTACAAAGGCAATTTCCTGATTTTCATGAATAAAGAAAGCATATTTTGTGGATCTTCTGCACACTTGAGGACTGTAGGGAAGACCCTTTCAGCAAACAGTTTCAGCTTGCCTTCAATTTGCAAACATCTACTACAGACATCTTTTAGAACCCATAAGACATGTAATAGCTATCACCTGAAAACAGTGCCTGTTTCATCCTATGTACAGCTTCCAAAGAAACCTGGCTTTAGAACAGATGAACTGAGTTGAAAGTTTGTGTCATAATTTGTATTAGCAAGATCTCGGTTGTTGACAGAAGGAGTTGTAGGCAAGCTGCATATGGACAGTTTAGCTAGGCTCTCTGGGTTTTAAAATTACAGTTTGGTGCGATGGGCTCCTCATCTAATACATGAAGCATGTACTCTTCTTACTACAGATGGAGATAACAGATCACCACCACCATGAGGAGGTGGTTGAGATATGTATGAACCTGCCTTACAAAAGACATGTGGAGATAGTTGCTGCCTTGCAGATTGAAGTTTCCCCAACTCGGTCAGGAGTCTCCTACTTGCAAAGATAATAACTTACATATGTAAAGCCATTGAAGAAAATAGACATTTGAACTTCAGAAAAGACTGGATTGGCCACACTGTTGTATTTGAAGGGAAACAATAATCTCTGGAAGCTTCAGGGATGTTTCCTGAGAGAGCTGGTTTTATTGAATCAGTTACTCTTTTCAGTAACAGTGAGGTCCTGAAAGCCTGATACCATTCTCAAAAGGGTTATGCATTTCACAGTTTGTTTTCAACTCCCTCACTTGCACCCATGTACTTCCATTATTCAATACTGGGGTTTTTTATTACTTCTAGCCTTCAAAAAGTCAAAATTAAGTGAGAAACTATTCTGACAATTTCATCATAAACTCCAACTCTGAGATCAATTTAAAACCCTAACAAGGCCATGAACATACATAGGCATAACTGATGACAGAATCTGGCTTTTCAAGAATTAACTTCTATAGACAAAGTCAGCTTTTTTCTTTTTCCTGCTCGTTTTCCTGGTTAAGACTGTCAAGCTAGCTTTCACTTGTAACTGAAGAAATGTAATACAAAAGTAACTGGCAATATTTGTTGTCAGTAACTGAACAGTATTTTTTCTCTAAATGCAGGACATCACTACTTCCTGATACCAGTGAAGTCTTGAGGAACTGTATTCATACCAACTGGAAGCACCTTCTGTCAAAGTGATTATAGCCAATAAAAACCTGAGATTCCTTGGTTATACAACTCCGTTTGGGAAAATACAGTCTTCTAGCCTCAGGAATTCTAGCCTGTGAAAACCTAATGGGAAAATACAGTCTTCTAGCTTCAGGAATTCTAGCCTGTGAAAACCTAATGGGAAAATACAGTCTTCTAGCTTCAGGAATTCTAGCCTGTGAAAACCTGAGGCAGCTAGTGTTGTCTTTCAGCTTCATCGCTGAAAACTGGAAACTGCACAAACCTGTTAAGCACAGAGGACCTTCCATAAAACATGTGGACAAAAACCTTGTCAAACTATATAAATATTAGAGTATGGTTTTGGCAGGTTTCATCATCATGATTACACTTCTAAGTACTTTCTGGAAGAGAAGCCATCTACTTCAGGAGAGTTAAAACTGGAAGTATCAGCAGTTGAAATCAGAACATTGCCACAAATCTTAAATGGTTTGTATAGTGTTCTTGGTCCCCTGAATAAAAGCTTAAACAATTACCTTCTGTTCTAATTCATTCTTCCTGTAGTTGATGGTGATGGAATAGTAATGTCTGTTTAGTCCATGAATTAGTGCCTGTAAAATTCAGGGAAAAGTTTGCATAAAAATGATCCACCATTGAAATAAAAAAATATTAGAAGGAAGAGTTCATTCAAACATCTCCTATATAAAAGAAAAATCACAAAGAAAAATACATAGAGACTATAAGTAGGTATCAAGTAAATACACCTGTTCCTATTTCGTTGTCAGTGTTTGTTAACTGACCATTATACTTCTATTTCTAAACCACGGATTTTTTCACACAGTAACAACTATCACAGGAAAAATTGCTAACTGCCTGCAAACATTTGACCGACACATATGCACAAACATATTTCTCTCAAATACTTTCTCTCTCAATAAATTTATCACTTCTAACAAAATATAAGGCTCTTTCTGTTACAAACAAAAGAATGTTGGTGATCTGTTTATTTACAACCACTGCTGACATTCCCAACTTCATTCTCTAAGGTACAACACAAAGAGTAGCTGAAGCAGTGATTAAACGCGTCAGGTATCTGTTAGACTATGTGCATCAAATTAACATTGGATAGTAAAGCTGATTTTCTTTTTTAACTTCAAATGAAAAAAGCCTCTCTCATTATAATTATGCCCTTTGCAAATTTGTCCTTAAGCTTGTACATCACAACCTGATCGACTGACACTAGGTTAAGTGACACCTATATGCATGTATCTTCTATTTTGCTCGTGTGCATTACATATTTATTTTGTTTTACATTTATCCAACTTAACCCTTAAGTCAATAATATTTGGGAGGGGGGGTTTAAGAAAATTCTTTGATAAATCCTCATCACAACTAAAATTGTCTATTTCTCAACTAAAATTTTACACATGAAGTATACATTTAGATATTATACATGATAAACTGTACATAAAATATCCAGAATTAGTGATATTTCATGTGTTTCAATTATTCCACCTATTTATAGTCTTTAGAGCTATACAGAATGAATGTGTATTTGCATCTTATGCAACTTAATATTTCAGCATTCCAAAATTATCTATATGAAAGCTGAAAATGTTCTCATACATACATTTTAAACAGATTTCTTTTGCAAACACATATACAACAAAGATATACAACTACTCAAACGGTTACATTTACGAGAACCAGCAATTACAGATAACCATTACTTATTATAATTAAAATTGTAAAATACAGGTTTTATCATCAATAAAGTTATTTATGGTTGAAGCTATTAGCAATAAGTAGTTTCCACTGTCATTTTCTTACGCCACTCAAAATGATTCAGGGTTTGTGTTTAAACTCAGTTGTAGATATTCAAGGAGTTTTCTAAAGCTCCTAAAATTTTATAAATATCTTTGCCTTCCCCCACTAGCCTCTCTCTTTCCTCTCCCCTTCTGAAATCACTCTAAGAGTGGCCAAATGTAAAAAGTGAACAAATGTTTCACTTCAAACCTGAACAGTAGTTGTAGCTTAGCCACTGCAACAGGTTAAATTAAAACCCGTAGAACACTTTAAAGCAAAGCTTGCTCTTCATGTGCTTTGTTTAAAATGGAAACTATCATTCCAATGACCTTACAAATTAGATGCACAAAGAGCAAGTAAAAAAGCTGTTGATACGGGAACACAAGAAGAAATACACAAAAAAGAATTAAGTTAAGCCATGAACTATTCTTATTCCTGAGATTTTAAGGAATGTCTTAAAATCCCTGCTTCTAGCCCAGCTGAAAGAAATACTAAGTTTGCTGCCGACCTCAACTGGGTCAGAATTTTATTCACAACCTTAGAACAAAAGCAAAACAACACTGCAAGAGCCCTTGCAGTTTTAAGAACAGAGTATAATTTTAAACTATGATTTTTAGCTTAACAGTGACATTTGCAACAGCTCACTGCCAACTTGCAAAACACCAAAACAAACAAAAAATACCCACTGTAACAGCAGACACCCAAAACTCCCATGGCCAAAATATGCCATGCTGTAGTGACAGTGATCTTAAAATAATGAAGTCGAACAATACTACAGGGGTTTACAAGGGAGATCATTACACACGACCCACAAAAGCTGAGTTAGAGAAGCCCTGAAACATGCAAGCATGGGCTTGCCTATATTCTATCAAGGCTATTAGCTGCATGTTTCATACTCACAGTTTGCAGTTTTTACCAATTCAAAAATCAAAAGTAAAACACAGCAACCTCCTGAAGCAGACACTCTTTAGTCACCTGATTTTTTTGGCTAGCATTTTTGTGAATAGCAAAGGGTTTAAATGCCGTAGTAATAAAAAACAACTGATGTTTTGAAAGACAGGGGTCTAGTGATCCAGCAACTCCCAAAGGATGGCTCTTTTACAGCAGAAGTTCAGCCCTTATTTCAATTCTACTACCACAAGTGTACGGTCTTTTTCTTGGATGTTCATCTAGCAAATATTAATTTTATTAATAGTATAGTATATTAGTAGTATATATAAATAGTATATTAATAATAGATATTATTAATAGAAGTAATGGATCAAAAGAGCAGGCACTTCATGGCTGCAACTACGTGTGCCTTTTAGAATGCATAGTAAGGGAAGGTTTCCTGGAAAGAAAAAAGGAAAAAACATTGAGGCAGAAGAATGACAGATAAAAGTATTAATCACTCCAGAGGATACTTGTTTCAGGACAGAAGCTGTTCCTCAAAGTGGAGGTTTGCTTTGTTGAAGACCAACATTTTTGTCTTACTAGCCAAAGTCAACTTCAGAAATCAAACTTTGAACAATTTTCACTAATACTTCCAAAGAAATATGACAACATACTGAAAAGAAATTTTACAGTTGAAGGTGATTAAACATCCTAATTATCCATTGAATCTCCTACTGCATCTTTTTCTCAGCAAATTACTGCATTATATAAAAATCAAATTACTGCACTATATAAAAATCAGAGATTATTTAAGACACAATACAAGGTTAAATCTAAGTTACATATTAAGCAAGAACCTATATAAACATAAAGTAGAAAGAAGATTATTAATGAAGAGGGAACTTTTTTTTGCTTCAGAATAATTTATGTTTAGGAAAACTGAGCTATTAATAAGCAGCAGCTCTTAAACTGCAGTACTGAAAACAGTACCTAACTTGCATCACATGGCACGACAACAATTGTCACTTTTAAATGTTTGCATTTCTATAAATCTGTACTTTAACCTTTGCAGTATGTACCTATATATGCAGTCACACTTAGGCAGCTAATTTAGGGCTCAATTTGAAACCCTTCACATGAGTAACTCCATTGATGAATCACATCAGTTATAAATGCATGCAGAAAAATGCTATAGTGAGAATAAACAATTTGTAGCTTACTGTTTTTAAATAACTTTCCCCAAAATTGCTAAATAAATATTACAGGACTATCGACACTGGGTTTTTACCTGGATAGATGGCTTGTTTAAGTGACCCAGATTTGAAGTTGTTTGTCTTGGTTCATGTCCCAAGACCATCATATTAGCATTGATCAATCTGAAGGCATCAATAACAACCTGTAAAAACAAGATGTCAAGTCAATTCTTTTTAGAAAATGCAACTAATAGTTCCAAGCAACAGTGGACAAGGCACAATCAACTCTCATCTGTTTTTGGCCTTTATCCAGAAAATCATTTAATTATAATATTAATAAAAAAGAGCCTCCTGCTGGCTATGCTATCAGCACACTAAACTACCTTGTACTGTAAGGTGACACCAATTATTACCTTTTCCATGGAGCTGTAAGTTTTCTATACGTTATATCATCATATAACATTGAATTTTTATGTATGCTTACTCTAAGCTTCAAAGGTATGCATATGTTTGTCACCTAAATCTCATCCAATCAAAGTGAATGACAGAGAGAGACTAAAACTGAAAGTGAGCACAAGCTAAGGGACTGAGTCTAAAGCCCAGTCCTGTCACATCAATTATACTACCACAATACTTGAAATGACAACAAAATTATAGCCAGCAAGGAACTTGCCCCATGTATTCCCTTCTAGTCAGATGCTTTTTGCTTCTTGTGACTACGAAAGGGTCTATAAACTGTCTGATGGATTAAAAAGTCCTTGTCAGTGTCATGCTCAGGAGTGAAAAACAGAGTAAAAGAAAACCAAGGTCATTTATGATTTAAAGGTACACTGCAGATAGTATTCAGTGCTATTTCACTGCAAATAAAGTAAAACTATCATGGATTTTTATTCTGTTCTGTGCTGAATTTGTCTATGAAAAATCCTTAGAAATAGATTCCATGGCCCCATACAATAAAACCCAACACCCATGCGAGGTGAAACAGAACTGAGAACATACCAATAATACACCCAAACCCACCCTTACCGGGTACTCACCATTACAAATTTGTAATTGCAAGATAAAATTTCTCAGTTAGATCCCAGTTTTTTAACTGGACCAGTGCACACACAGCCTTGGACATCCACAGAAATAGTACCAGGCATAGTCTGCATGCATCTTGTCTGCATATGTTTGAAGAGTTATTCTAGTTCATTAAACTAACTAGTTTAAATCTCCTTTTAACAGCTGCTCTACAAAAATCTTTATTCCCTTCCTCACCATGCTATGGGTTGAACAACAACAGATGCATTTATATGGCTGGTTTGGTATTCTGAGGAATTAGGCCTGAACCAAACTTTTTGTTGAACAAAAAGTAAAATAAAATAAAATAAAATCAACCACTGTGACTGAAAGTCTGCAAAGAAAGCAACTTCAAGCCTCCCACCTTGTTCTAGCATTTTCCTCTCCATTTACACAAATATTAATAACTAAATACATATGCAATTTATTAGGAGGCCAATACAAACATTGAGATCATTCATATGAAAATAAAACTAATTGGCAAGTATTTATAACAAAAAATTTACCAAAATGTAAACTGAAAAAGCCTGATGGTAACCTATCACCCGTTGTATTTACTTTTGAGACCCAACTATTTCAGTCATGTTGAGGGACTCGATGCCACTAAGGGTTGTTGCCTGGACTCTCAGATGATAGGTCAGACACACCTGCACATGTCACATCTTAAAACTGCATGCAGAAAACGTACACAAAGCTTCTTTATTAAAAAATGATAGGTTGTGACCCAATTAAAATGAGAAAACAGTGATAATGTCTTATGAACAATAATAAAAACAAAACACAATTAAGACTTAATATGGAACAAAAAAACGCCATCTGATAGTAATGCTACAAAATAGGAATTACATTAAAAAAACCTTAATTCTCAAAAAGATTATAGAATCATAGAATGGTTTGGGTCAGAAGGGACCCCTCCCACTAGACCAGGTTGCTCAAAGCCCCATCCAACCTGGCCTTGAACACTGCCAGGCAGGGGGCATCCACTTCTCTGGGCAACTCGTTCCACTGTCTCACCACCCTCGCAGAAAAGAATTTCTGCCCAATATCTAATCTAAATCTCCCCTCTTTCAGTATGAAACCATTTCCCCATGTCCTATCACTCCATGCCCTTGTAAAAAGTCCCTCTCCAGCTTTCCTGTAGCCCCTTCAGGTACTGGAAGGCTGCTCTAAAGTCTCCCTGAAGTCTTCTCTTCCCCAGGCTGAACAACCCCAACTCTCTCAGCCTGTCTTCATAGCAGAGGTGCTCCAGCCCCCGATCATCTTCATGGACATGTTCGCTCCAACAGCTCCGTGTCCTTCTCATGTTGGGGACTCCAGAACTGGACACAGTACTGCAGGTGAGGTCTCACAAGGGCAGAATAGAGGGGCAGAATCACCTCCTTTGGCCTGTTGGCCATGCTTCTAAAGATCTGAAACAGTTTCTACATATCTATACATTCTTTGTGGTAATGTACAAAATAGTTGTATTTTTTCCTTTTTTATCACGAGCAGATTTTTCTCTATTTCAAAACACTCGTGACAAGCTTTTGTGTGTATTTCTCTGTGTTCCATTTTAACCAGATGCTCTAATTTAAACACCTGGAAATGCCCAACCATAACAAGCAAGCAGTATAAATTAAAGAGTCAAGCAAAGCAGAAACACTCCACACCACAAGTTCTCCAGAGGCTACCTAGATAAGGGGAAAAAAAACAAAAACAACAAGCAAGTAAAACTTTACCCCGAGGAGTAAGAAATATGAACTTGGCAGTATACTATAATCACAAGGAGCTGCTTTATAACTAACAGCCATGCTTCTAGACTTGACTTTAACTGAGAACTTCACTAGACAATGTTGAGCTTATCCAGGAACAAACAGCTTTGTCCAGCACGGACATCTTAATCCTGACCAGAAGTAATTTTCATTATGTTTCAGGTACTACTTGTGTGGGAAAGGACTTCCCACTCTATCTGTCCTCCTGAAGAAACAAAGTGCAAGTATTTCCTAAGTAGAACAAATATCAATGGAACAGAACGTGGTATGAAATATTAAAATCACAAATCAAATATTGAGCTTTAAAAAGGGATAAAATTGCAGTTTATGCAACCTCAGAGGGGTACAGAAAGTAACTGTGTGAATGGTATTTCTCATCTCAGTTGCATTGTAACTAAATACTTTAACTACACTAAGATTAAAGGAACTTGCTGCTATCACTATAGCAACCATCTTAAAGAAACTAACATGCTCAGCAACCTGGAGGCTAAATTTAGACCTAATACGCAATAAAAACATAAATACAACAATAAATCCTACATATTCATTTCTGTGAAATGTAATTGCTTTTTTCACGGTGAGCACAAACCAGTCCCTCCTTTAGAGGATTATATCAAAATAAATAGACTCAATGTCCAGTGTGCTAATGAGCAATGGGTGAAGTAGGTGTTAATTATACCACAGTACAATTCCAGTAAAAAGCCCCGGTGAGCACTTGGTGTGTACAAGCTGAAGTCTCTACGTTGATGTATTAAGTACAGCACAATGCAATCAGATGACAGCAAGATGGTCACCCCACATCCAACAAGGTAAACTTTAGACACAGTACTTTGAACAAAGAACCTCAAAGGATTAATTAAAAGCAGCACAAAACCCCATTCAATTACTTAGATTTTTGTTCTAAGCAGTCAGCATTTCTCATCCAAAAATTTTAAGCTTTCTTTGTACTTAAATTACCTAATGCAGCATGCACTGTTTTAGTAAAAATTACAGTTTCCAAGCTTAGTTCTAAATTCCCTTTCTGTAAAAACATAAAGTTAAACAAAAGTCTGTCACTGGGATATATTCCAGAAATATGAAGGTAGAATTTTTTTGTTTAAAATGCACTTCCACAGTGCAACTCTTTCACCACTCTGACCATTTAATTTTTCCTAATACAAATGTCTTCAGACTTTTCAGAGGTCATTTCAACAGCAGACAGCTTATAACAAAACCATTAGCAGTTTGGCTAGCTTAAGGAAACCTCTTACTTTCCTTTTTTGTTTATTATCACTGCATGAATCTGCAGCATATGAGAGTTTATAATTTCTCAGGCTTGTTAAATTCATGTTAAAGGTCTGTTTTCTTGTTGAATAAATTTTGTTCATATAATGCTGCCTATTTCATATACTGAGTCTTTAATAGCACCTTTGGTCTGTGCGCAACTCACAGATCAAAACAGAGGACTAAAATAGGGGTTGATGATGCTATTTACATGTGTGATTCCTGCTGTCTTCTTGTTAGTAGCTTTAATATAATAGAAGACCTTGTCTGTTTTGTAATTAACACATCTTTACTGGAGAGATATTTGGAAGTGATTGCTGTGAATATACTGGTTAGTAAAATAAACACAATCACACACCACTTTCTGTTATCAGACAAATTTGTGAATTGTACACATTATACTCCAGATCAACAAACTGTGATATAACAGCCAAGTAGAAGACACATTTATATAACCCTTTATTTTTCTGAAAATATGTATTCAATCTGACCTTGCAAATATAATTAGCTTGTGGGATGTGTGGATTTCAGTACCATGGATGCTTTACTAATTGCAGCTCTTGGAAATAGATACAAAATATTTGGAAGCTGCCAATACAAAATAAAAACTGCATCTTTTTTGTACATCTGTCTTAGCTTCAAAAAGCATAATAATCTAAAAAACAATAACTATACAGCATTTTTTAAGCATTTCCACGGGGTCAACAGCCCACATAATGTAATTTTAGAAACAGAATTTACAATTATCTTCAGTGTGCTTAAGAAATTTGAGGATAGCTATAATTAATACACTTCATAGCTATGCAGGATTTAAAACAACTGCAGGACTCCTCAATTGCTAACTAGATAAAAATCTGGGCTTTTATAGTCTGCACATAGTTACCAAAATATTAGCTTGATTAAAATTTAGGATGCTTAGTAGTCGGACATCTTAGTTTCTGAGAGTGTGAATGCCATATATTACCACTTTTTATAGAACAGTCTTTGTAATTTTGTGGGGTATTTTAAAAAAAATTTAAGAATTTCAAGGGTTCTTTACACACTTGATCCTATTAAATCCCTCCAATATCAAATCTACAAACCATATTGAAAGAAACAGTCCTGCTTTGCAAGACTCATTATAATCCAATGGTAACCTTCAGCTAGAAATAAGTCAGTCTTTTTTGCTTAAATTTAAAAAATTTCTAACATCAACGTTTTTTCCAGTGAAGATTCTATGACATATGGTGACTATCTGCAACATCTATTGTGTCCTTGGAATTCAAACAGCCGTGCATTGTTTGTGTCATATGTTTATGAACAAACATACCAGTGCTTAAAGACAACTCTGCGAAGGGTATAATGTGGTTATACCAGGTGTGGAAAAAGAAGTAATGTCCCATCTAAAACCTCTTTTATCACCTGCAACTGACCTGTTATCAACTGCTTAAGTTTGTTTCTAGATTCTTTAAAAATGAAATGGAACATGTGACCTGAGAAGTGCAGCTGAGGTTTATGACCATTTCGTTATTTATGCTGCCATGCACTGTTAGACAACTACAAGTGAAGAACATCTTCTGTCCCCTGTAAGCCCACAACATAAAAAATTCAAAGAAATCTTACTTTTTATGCCATTTCCAATGAAAAGCACTAAGAACTGAAACTGACTCATGCCAAATGCATATCACTGAATTGCTGTGATTGTGAGTTTGAAGTTTGCAACATGGAAATTATTTATAAAATGTCAATTTTAGCTCTGGAAAATATATTCCTAGGAGTATGTGCATTTTCCTTCTCTACCCTTAGAGAATTGTTTACTTGTGGTCCAATCCACAGTACAACTTGAATATCCATACTGGGAGGGGAGAGAACTACAGAATAACACATTTATCTTGACAAGTGAGGGCATGCATCCATAACTCCCAAGTAGCAAAGCCACAAGTTTTAAAGCTATATGCCTTAATGAAGATAAATGGACTATTCTACATCCACCACAGCAAAAGGAAATTAAACATTTAGTACTTTTCAACAAAAAGTCTTCTTGGAACTTTTTTGTTTTAAGGAAGGGCATGAACTGAAGTAACCTATGTAAATGGTTTAGTAGGTAAACATACATCACTTAATTAAATCACAGCAAGTCCAAAGGATGTTGTGTAACAAATTTTAGAATGCCAGCATTGATATTAACAGCTTTGGCATCCCATTAAACAATTAGGAAGTAAAATATGGAAAATATTATTCTGAATGTGTGCAACTAATATAAGAAAGTGCTGATATTCAAACAAAACAGTGGTATCCTGGCAGTAATAAAACAGCTCAATGTTTTGTAGTTTATGCATAGGTTTAGAAAAACACATCCCGAGCTGAAGACATCGAGTGGCCTACACTGGAGTGCAAATGCAATTCACCTCCTAACAAATGTGATTCTTCAGGAAAAAGAGCATCAATCTTTCTTGAATCAACAGTAAATCAAACTCGGCACAAACGTATCTACCTCCCTGGTCTCCAAACCAGGCTCCTATTGAAACTCTGTTCTTGCCCAGATCAAATTAGGATGTTTCCATCTCTGATATGAAGGGCACTGCACCAAATGCTCTGTTCAGTCAATGTTAAAAAATACCAGAGTACTGTAAAAGTATCTAAATGTCCTAGACCTCGTACAAAAGGTACAGAAATGTACCCTTGAAATTTCAACCAAAATTATACACTGTAAAGTTACCGATTTTTCCCTTTACGATAGAAAAGTGTTAGCAAGTTCAGTTTTAATAGTGAAAGTTGCTACAGGTGTAAAAGATTGACATAAAATTGCAGGTGTCACATTTAAAATACATATTCTTTTAAAATATTATCTGCATATAACATTTCACAATAAACAGACATGTCTCCACAGCAATAGTGACAATATAACCTAATTTACTGTTTGGTTTCATTGCTTTTAGTCAGCACTTTTAAGCTGTAACCTAGTGACTGCTGACTTCACTTGCATCTAGGGAAGATTTATTAAGGTAAAGATTATTAAGACAAATGCATGAAGTACAGTGAGGGAGTTGGGCATATAAAGCAAATCATCTTAGATGGCTACAATCCACTGAAAGTTCTTACAAACTTCATTCTTAATGGGCTATTTTCAATTTCAAATTTCAGGCATTACACTAGTTTCTCCCCACACCTCATTTTAAGGATTGCTTTTTTTTGTGCCTTCTTAAAAAAGTCACCATGTCCTCCAAACCTATGGTTAATTCAAACACAGGAAAAGGACAGGTTCAAAGGAAAACAATAGCACTCTCATAAAAGAGTGGAGGTCTGAAAACACGCAATCTTTCAGAAAACTAATGTAAGACTTATGTTCAGCTGAAAAAAAAATATTGAGGCTAAATGGAAATTCCAAAATTCAGAAGAGTAATTGTTAAATCTGTCTTTGTTTTGGTTTCGTTCTTCTAGAATATCAAATAATTACCAAGTTATAAAACCACTCACATATACCTGTCTTGATGAATTGGGAGGATTTGCAACACAAAAACTGTCTCAGAACAGGAGTTCAGCTGCCTTTCCTCACATGTGTCACCAAGCTGAGGTAGTGTATAAAGAATTCAATTTAAACTGGAACCTAAAAGCAGCACGTGAAAGTAGCAGAAGAGATCAAAACTCTTTGCAAATTGCTATTCTTATGGTCTGCACCCAGCAAGATGACCATCTATTACTCTGAAGATTTAAAACTGAAATTAGGTATTGCTCAGATACACAACTGATTACACACAGGTTGTCACCTAGATTTCAAAGTACCAACAGGCAAAAAAAAAAAAGGGGGGAAAGGGAATGTTTTATGGAATAGGTCACCAGAACAGGTCATCCAGCAAATGAAAAACAAAGCTCTTTTCAGCCATATGATCTGTTGGTTTCACAGTGGCATCTTATCCTGTGCCTACACCAATTTTGCCCATTTTGGAATAAGGACAAAATCTCATTAGCACAGTAAGAATTAAAAACATGCCAGTATATTACAAAATTTCAAAGTATAGCACTTGAGCCACCACACTTTTACAACAGGCATAGAATGCTTTATCATTCCAAACAGAAATTTGAAGTTATTTTTTAAAGTTATTATTTTTCTTTGTTAAGACCTCAAAAGGACTTCACCCTGCTCAAGATGACCCTGGCTTTGGACAGAGACAACTTTGCTATGGACCTCCAGCAGTAACTCAGCTAAGCTCTTTCCTCCTCAGCTCCTCATTTGTACAAGGATGCAGTCAACATTCCTCTGTCTCTCCCCAGCTAATAGCTATTTTAGGACAAATAATACTTAAAAAAAACCCCCAACATACAGTATAAGTGTCCCTCTTTGGGACTTCTAGGAACATGATAAGAATATTTTTTTTCACACTTTAAAAATAAGTAAAAGAAGAAATGATAAAGTTCATCACATTTGTTACTCCTTTTAGAATGAAATTCTAACGATCTCCTAAATTGAAGAAAAGAAAGCAATTTACAACTTCCACTGAAAAGAAACTGCTTGAACAAAATGGTTTCAGACTGCAGACCACATTCTGGCTGCTCTTTGAAGTATCAAACCTTCCAATTCCAAAAGAGGTTACTCAGACCACCAAACAAGGTCCTTCAATGATGTATATGGCAAGAGTAATAAACTGAAATGTGGAGCTGCTCACTGTACATATGGGGAATAAAACAACCCCGAAAGAGTAATTAAGTGTTGGAACAGGTATATCCATGAGGCTGTTGCATCTCAAGGCTCAAGTGGACAAACTCTAAGCAAGCTGGTCTGAACTCAGTGGTGACACTGTGCTCTGCACAAAGTTGGACTAGATGTTCTCCTTGAGATCATTTACAACTGAAATTATTTTGATTTACCTGGCTACCCAAATGTACGTGCTTTTTTTCTCCTTGCATCCTTTGAATAAGATTAAGATAGGGATAAAATACCATAGCAAAAATCTTTTATGAAAGTGGCAGGATATGGTTTTAGCACAAGATTAAGATGTACAGCATATTTGTTTTATCTGCCAGGAGGTGATTAACATGTAAAGTAGAATTCATAACAAGTTATTGCATAGACACCTTTTCCCCAGCAAACAGTTAAAAAATACTTTTGCTATAAACCAATAGACTTTCCTACAAATACTTCTGATAGTGCCTTGCTGGGAAAAATTACAGTATGACAGACATGCAGTTTTGCTGTATGAATGAGGTTGTGCTGCATATACAAACCACCACAAACGCCAACAAACTTCAGATGTATAAAACAGACTTGTGACAATTTTGGTTATTTTACTGATCCTTATGCCAGCCGTTATTAATCAAGGAAAACCAATAAACTGCCTCAGAAAACCAAACCATTTTAAGTGGTCACTTTTTAATAATAAAGATTTAAAGTTTAAAACATTTAAAAAAACCTCACTCCTTTATTCTTAATTTAACATATGAGTGCAACACAGTAAATTAATGCTTGTGGAGTTAAAGATACTATTTTACAGTGGGTTTAGTGTAGTTATATTTTCCTTAAGAGGTGAGGAACAGCTGCTAAGTTAAGGTCCAAAAAAAATGTATTTTTAACATTTGGCAAAGGTATATAGTTCTCTGTACACACACTTCAAAATGTATGTTGAAAATAAATATGAAATGTCAATATTTAGCTTTATTCCAGATCTTTAATGAAATTTCTGCTTCTGTAGAATATTCTAAATATGTATTACAACTTCCATTGCACAGACTGGAAAACTGGAGGGGGTAAAAGAGAGGTTTATTAGTAAGTGCAAGATGAAGCAACAGCTAGCCAGGTTGTCCCACTGGCCATATTTCAGCATATTTTTGACTTCATTCATAGAAATACATTTAAAAATAACTTTTTCAAAAAGCAAAACCATAAAGCTATTTCTCTCAGGGTTCTGATAACATTGGCTTCCAGTTAAAATTCACTGACCTGTTTTTTGAGTTTATTTTACAGCTAGAATATTATTAGTCTAAAAATTGCAATACATGGTACAGAGTCATGAAATAGCATACTGCGTGTGCAAGAACATGTAAGATTGGTATGTGCAAGAATATGCAAGATTGGTATTTAGAATTACTTGTCCTTCATTTGTCCTACTGTATTCATGTAATAATATCCCAGTCCTAAAATGGTCATTAAAGCAGTTGGCATTTAGTACACAGATCTATAGGAATGGATTATATCCAAAATATCCAATTTTTATAGAAGGATTTTATGACTGATTTTTGCTCACTGGCTTTAAGAACATAGATCTATAGGAATGGATTATATCCAAAATATCCAATTTTTATAGAAGGATTTTATGACTGATTTTTGCTCACTGGCTTTAAGAAAACAGAGTTACTTTTTAAAAAAAACCTGATGAGAATTACATGTATTCTCATCTTTAAAGTGCAATCATACACTCCCATCCTGCCAGATGTTTGGAACACATAATCAGACGAGGATAGCTAATGAAGTTAAGAAGTTTTTCTTTCTACCAATGACAGGGCAAACTGCTTTTTAATGCTTTAGCAAGTCAAGGTGAATCTGAGGCTCCTCATCAGAATTCATTTCAACTTCCTGACACACAAAAATAACCTCTGTCCTGGTTATTCCCCAGCACAACCATGGCTGCTACACTGACTGTAAGCCACAGCAATTTATATGGGCATGGCCCTGCCCTGAGGCAGGTTTAAAATCAGCTAATGTGTTATTTTGGACTTTGTTTTTAAATATATCTATTCTCAGTCAAAACACAACATATTAAAATCTTCTATGCCACATGTTCACTGTAATTTTTTGCCAGACAGTTATGCTAGTAAAAGGTAGAATGAGTAACAATCTTGGACTCACATAGCTACACACATGAGCAAAAGCCCACCAGTATAATGGTTACTACACCAAAGTCACCTCTGCAAGTGGTTCTTTTGCTGTGAGCAGGTATTTCCCTGAAACAGGCTTAGCTCAAGATGTTTAACATACAAAGAGGCATGAGACACCATACTAAGGCAGTCATGTACATGAAGCAGTCAAACCTGACCTAAGAAATCCCCTTGAGCTCTAACATATCTGTTCTTCTCTCAGTTCATCCAAAAATCAAAATACATTTTAATTTAAGTGATCTTGTCACCCAGGATCATGTGTCACACACATTCCCATACCCAATCTCACCCTCAAAATCAAGAAATTAATTAGAAGTAGTATTAATAATTTGGGGGATTCTATTTCTAAGCTTTTAAGAATGCACTTGCCAGAAACATGACAGATGTGAACTTTTTTTTTTAATGTGAAACCCAAGAATGTAATTTAATCTGACTGTAGCAGCTAGACACGTATGAAAAACAAACATTACAAGATTACTTGAGATCATTCCAGTGATCTCAAGTACTGGCAGCAATGCCACAAGAGCAACTGTAATTGAGAAGTGTTTAGATGGACAAAAACTTCAGAAATGTTTACGTGGACAAGAAATTATTCACATTTAAAAACAAATGTGCCAAAGATTATTTTCTTGAAGAGAACAAAGACCCTCAAAGATAACATCTGTGTTAAACAACAGTAGCAAAAATTATTTAAAATAAAAGAAAAAAAGCACTTAGTGAGCAAGTGTGGTATAGCAGTAGCACGACTTACTGGGAGGCTTTTCTCCTTAACAGATTTAATAGCTACTGAGGTCTAAAGTAATTACTAGTATAGTACTGAAAATTGTATTTTGACAAAATAAAAAGAATCCTATTTCAACATTTTTATTGGAGTAGAAAAACAAGGAAAAAAAGGAAAAAGTTCTAGAAAAAATAAGTCAGGAGTAATTCTACTGCATCGTTTTTTTCCCCCAGAAAAACTACCTAAATTTTCTTCTACTCTTTATGCAAATCAAAAGGGAGCAAAATTGATTCAGATGTCTAATAGCTTCCAAACAACCAGAAGCTACTAATTTTTCAATTGCCTGCTACATAAACAAATTTGCTATAAAAATCAGAATTTAAAAAATCCAACTGAAAATGCAACTGTAGCTTCAGAATATTCTATTATGAAATTAAGGGAGTCCTTAATGGAATTGTTTGGTAGCTTTAATATGATCTATCTCACAGGAAATGATACTACAGCTTTCCAGAAGATGAACACTTTTTAAATATTTATAAATTTACATTAATATCATCCATATATACCATGGTGCATTTCAATAATTATTCTACAATACAATGGGAGTGCATGCTCAAACAAAACACCTCAGCAGTATTTTAAAGCAGTAAACCACCTAGCCAATTTCTGTACGTTCTGTAGTTTTTCTAATCCACTCTCCCTGTGGTTGAGCAAAATCGAATTGCCTCTCACATTTGCAGACAGCTCTGTGAAGGTGATAATAGAGCTGCTCCCTGCTGTCATGAGGCAGGAAATAGGAAAATGGCATATGGGGCTAGAAAGAAATAAAAAGAGAACTAAACAAGAACAAAAGAGATTTCAACAAAGGACAACTATAACCCAATATGCTTTGCAAGTTAATCTCTTTTCATAATCATTTAACATACTTAATCATTTATCTGCACACTTCTCAAACTCAAATGCTTGATATCAAGTCTTCTGTAAAGTTTTATTGCCCGGAACGTTTGGAATAGAAATGATACCAAAAGCCATCGTATGCATTGCCTGTAGATCAATGCCACCTTAGTTAGTACCCACATTAAGGGGCTGAACCCATTCCAATCTGTTAGTAACTGATCTTAGATTTTGTGGCTAAAATGGAATACCTGAAACAATGTATTCTTGGATTATTAGTTGAAAACTCCTGAACAGCAAAATATTATGATTGGTTATGTACACTGACAGTATCAAAGACTTTCAGCCTGTTTAAGGACTACTGATGTAAGATACAGAATAAACAAAAAATGGTATTTTCATTTGCAATGAGATTTGAATTTTGTTGGGTTTTTTTTTATTGTAGAATGGTCCTCAAAAAAAAAAATCAAGAACTTACACATTATTTGTAGCACTTCTAAATGAAATCTTATCAAAGAACCTTAAGAAAAAAAACCGAACAAGCCTACTATACCTTTCCTTTTACACTCTGAATGGGATCCACCACCACAGCAACAGCTCTTTCTGATAAGGCTTCAAAGCTCTGCTGTGTATTGATATCTACACCAGACAACCAACAGCCAAAGCCAGGGTGACTGTGATACCAACCAACTACCATCTCAGGTCTGAAACAAAGAGGACATTGAGATTCTTAAAAACAAAAACACGTAACACAGGAAGAAACAGTAATATATCAGGGCATAAATTAGGATGAGCTGTGAAAAAAACCACCACTACAAATATTTAAATTACTCATCATAGTATGGTGGAAACATGGACATGAATAAACACGACAAAAGGGGGCTATCATTAAGGGATGCACATTAGCAGTGGTAGATCATGCTTTCAGTTTTTCACCCTGTTACCACACCTTCCCTGAACCAGTTTTTACCCTTTCAGCACTTGAGTAAATACCTACTCCTTAACTCCTTGGCGTCGAGGGTTGAATTTTCACGACAGAAAGTCCATTTTAGACATGGACAACGGGAACCAACGGTGGGAAAGGATTAAATATCAATTAAACCAGCAGTAGAACTAGGAACTCAGTCAAAAAGCAATTTGCACTGTTCTGTTCAGCTGCTGAGCCTTTTGCTAACATTAATTTTGAAGTTTTTCCCACAGTAAAAGAATTTGAGCAAGCAGACGACAACTGTTGAGAGGTAGGAGTGAAATAAAAATTTGCTTAAATCCTAGGATCTTTTACAAAATTATTTTCCCTTTCTTTTCATTAAAATTGCCCACAAATAAGATACAACTTGGTAATTTTTAAATCTTAAAAGAAATTTAAAAGGGCAATATTTTAAGCAGGTACTGTCTAGTAACTGCCTGCACTGAACTGAGCAGCATTCTAATCTTTCTGTGCAATAACCAAAGCTGTAGGTTTAACATGAGTGACATTCTCCTGACAACTGACATGCACGAGGTGGACTGAATTTCATGCTATGCTGCTTGCTAGACTTCTTGGTCAATCATTTCTTTTTAAACATTATTAATATAGTTCCTAGATCACTAATTTGGTAGAAAGCCAGCTGTTTCTTCTAAACAACATGCAGGGAGTACTTATTACCATCAGCCCTCTTTAGGGCAACTTACCGTCCTGTCTGTTTCAGCATATCCAACATTTTTGCTTGGAATACAGGATCAACTGCCTCCACACTGACACCCTGATGTAGAAGAAGGACAAAAATCATACTAGCTGTACATAAAGCAATATTACCTTTTAACTTGTTACTTTCCACAAACAAAAATTCCAAAGCATCTGTTTAAAAGGGCAACCCGACTACTTTAGAGCTACTTGCTAGAACAAAATATAATTTTAATAAATATATTTCAATGTGTTTTATAAAAATGCTGAAAAAAAGATTTTTAATTGCTATTTAAGTCACCTCTGAGTAAACACTATTAAATAGGCATAGGAATTAATCTTTTCCTCCTCTTTTTGTTCTGAAAACTCTGGCCTGTTGTTTCTCACAAGTTCAGCTCTACAGGTTTTATTTGAGACAAATATCACACACTGGCTTTTTGCAGATTCTGCTTACATCATGTACATGCACAGAATAAACTTGGGACAAAAGAATTTGAAGATTTCATTGATGTGCAGCTCCGAGTTACAAAGAGATCCGTGCTTCTTTTAAAAACAGTATTTCATTCAAGTTACACAAGAAAGCATCATGAATTCCCATTATACCCATTGGCTCATTATCTCAAATATTTTTATAGCATGAACATTCTTACTAAAAATTAAAATATATTTTTCACATCACAAAAACATCATTTAAGAGACATGCCACTGAAAGATCTGTCAAAGAGAGCAACTTTGAAGCATATCTATAGCATCACCACAATTAAGGGCACGATACACTTCCAATCAAACCTTTTACAGTTTGAATCTTTCTCTTGGCTCAGAGTATACGAGTTCTTAAAGTTATCAATTTATAAATCTTCTAAACAATGATATACCAATTTATTTAAAACAGAAAGACATAACAACTCCTTATATTGATATACACAATTACGTACCAGTCTTTGCTAAAAAGAATTAAAAATAAATCTGTTTTAACAATTTATTTTTTTTTACTGAAACCTTTAAATCAATTAGACATGTTTGAATTATACCTAGAAGGTCGTATCTTAATATTTCACAAAAGAGGTAAAGCAGGAAAAGCTTTTAAAAATATTTACCACAAGGAAAAAACAAATAAGCAAACAAAATTAACAAGGTGTAACTGCAAAGAACTCACCGTTCCTGACTGTGGCATTGCAAAAACATCAATCACTCTCACAGTGTAATCATCAACAAATTCCCCGAGCATCAGACCCATAACTTCCATAGGGACACCAGCACGACCATGCTTCAGCATCTGGAATTAAGACCAAATGATATTGTATCTTTAACAGGAGGTTCAAGTTTGACTTTGGACTGTACTTTCAGCTTTTGTGATCTACAGATAATTTGCAACTTACAGCATTTTTGGAAACTGTAAGAAACTAAGAAATAGTCAAAAATTAAGCCAACAAAAGAGAAGCAATTAAAATAAGTTTCTTACTCTGAGTGTTCCAAACAATATTAATTTATTTGAAAAATTAGTCTGGCCAGCACCTAAGGAGCACAAGTCCATAGGCTGGATAGATGCCAGGTGCTCTATCTCCAGCATTATACAAAGATGCAGCACACACAGAACACTTACTTTCAGCAGCGCAAGGGAAGAGATATAAACCTGTTCTGCTGTATCGACTGCAGGAGCATCTGTTGGTGGCCCCTATGAAAAGAATAAAGAATTATTTTCTCCACCATTGTTATTTTGCAGTTTCCAAACATTTTCTGTTGCTTTCCACGTTACAAAACTTACAGAAAATGCACATATGATTGTTACTGTGTGTGTCAGATGCCATTCTAACAAAACAAAACCAAAAAGTCACCCAAACCCCAAACACTTCTTTACAGCACTTTCCTTCACCTGCCTATTTTGTAATACAAGTCCCCCAGCCACAATCCCCTGTCTCCCCCCACAAAACAATACCAATCTAAAGAGCAATCTTGTCAGAATCAGTCAAATGAAAAACTGGCAAGTATTGCACTGGGTACAAACCTGCTACAAGAGCTACAGGCTAAGAGTCAGATAAGTTTCCATTAGTGAGCCTTGCCACAACGCTAACCTTCATCAGCTGTAAAATACGGCCAGTTCTCCAATTAACTATGTGTTTCTTACGGTGGTGTGAATGTAAATGCTGCTGGGCTAGCATGATTAACTGGCACCAACACAAACAGCAATTTCCCTTTGCTTCATCAGCTTTCAGCTAAAGAGGACTTGCAGATAAAGGCTATGGGAGCACTTTGCAGATACACCGGTACAGTGAGAGAAAAAACGGACCTCCGATCCCTAGGTGGAAAAGCTGTGAACAAAATACTTTGCTCTTTGCCTTATGAGTAGTTATTCAAAAATTAGCACAACTGTCCCAGGTGTGAATGATTGGTTGAAACAGGTTCTGTGTACTGTTGAAAATGAAAAACACAGGAGGCAGCAGTTCAACCGTCCCTTTCTCAAGGAGCAGGAGACATATTGCTCTGATACACAGAATTCTGTACCAGCATACCTCATTACAGGCAATTAACAGTACATTCATTACTTCATTACCAAATTGTGCACAACAAATTTTCACTGAAAAGACAAAAGGTTACTTCTGCAGTAGGTGATATAAACTCAGAAGGGCAACAAAAAAAATTACGGAGTACAGTAAAAAAATCCACATTAAGTTAAAGGAGGAAGAAAGATGGTGCCTTTACACAAACATTTTGTACAGTTGGAACTTTCAGAGTTATAAGCAAAATTGAGCAAAAAAAAGAGAAAAGAAAAAAACTTGAGTAAATTCTTGATTTTTCAGTGGAAAAATCCACTGCAAGTTGCATTCACATGACATCAAACAGAAGACAGGAATCACCATAACCTTCCAGCAGGTTTAGGTTTTCACCTTCTATAATATTCTCACCAAAGGTCCACTTTTAATCAATACCACCTCTTCATCAGGTATTTGCCTGACTAGCCCTAGCCCAACAGTGAGATGCTCCAGTGAAGTGTTCCCCTAACACTTACAATGAGAAGCTCTACATGCAGTTCTTCAGAGAACCAGATGCACAGGGCACCCAAATCACTTATTCCACATTTACTACAACTAAACTGTTTGACTGACAAAGCTTCAAATACTCAATCACTTCCTGATACTGTTACTCTGTTTTTTTTCCATAAACATGTAAGCTTGCTTTCTTAACTGTCTCTCTCCTGCTCCAGGGCTATTCTAAATGATCTTTTTCCCACTTAGAAGTCTTAATAGTTCGGAAAGCACAAAGACTCCTATTTTCACTTAATCATTTCTAAGAATAAAGCACAGATGAGTTGGGTTAGTTTGATAACAACCCCTTTTGCCATACACCTTTCAATTTTCTACCAGTTCTAGACCAGAGGGTCTGAAGCAAGGGTAGAAGCACACAGTAACCTGCTTTATGAAGAAGGTAACATCTGTGCTGTGACCACCACACATATTGGACATTTGCCCCAGATGTTAACATTTTGCTGTAAGCAAGCATCCAATTACACCATTCAGTATTTTTTAAAATAAAGAATAGCATAAAAAATCTCCCTTAAGCTAGTTAAGAAGTTGTGTGTTTTCTGGAAGGCTGATGTTGATGCTTGATTGCAACTAGCTTCTCAAAAATCAGGAGCTTGAATTTAAGTTTATTCCTTCCACAGACTATGGCTCTTGAATAGGCTCTCCTATATGGAGCCTCTAATGTCTGTTAAGATGGGAGATCACACTGCATTCCTGTAGCCAAGGCATGAATCATGTCTCTGTCCCCTATGTAAACACCTGCGTTCACAACTTCTAAGAGTTTAGTTATTCTTCATAACTTCTCCCATTTCAAAAGCTATTTAGAATCAGTCAGTAGATTCAACACTTACAGGGAAGAGTTTAAGCAAAGGCAGGAACTAAAGCAGGGTGTTACCCTACTGAACTTATTCTTTACCCTTCCTTTTATTATTTCTATACTCCTTGGAGCTTTCAAATGCTTGTTTACCTTGGTGATGGTCCAGAAGAGAGGATATTTAATATTTTACTTTATTAATCCTGTAGGCATTCTATAACAAAGTAGCTTCTGGTTTTAAAACTTACGCTACAGTTCTCCTGCCAGCACCCATAGCCAACAACTGATTTTCAGTATAGGAAACATTGCTAATTCATAAAGGAATGCTTCATTGGTATAAATCAACTTGCTTAGCATCTTTTTTTCCTTTTTTTTTTTTTTTTAAGGCTATACCATTCACTGTGAATGATTTTGCACACTAAATGTGAGTTTAAATATATATATATATAAATAACTACATTAAGTGTTAGGAGATATTAACTCCAAACTTCACTGTTTCACTTTAAGCACAAGCCCAAGACGATAAAAATTCCACTTTTGTCACATACTTCATCCAATTTACCTGAATTCTTAAAAATTAGCTAATGGTAGAATACAATGCAAATATAATGCAGGTTCATTAATTTGCAGTCTTATAAAACACAGCACATACTAAATATTTCCTTGGTCACAGACGCTTCTTTTTGAAGACCTCACTATCTCCTTCCAGCCTGCTCAGCTCTTCTTATAGATTATAATTACTAGCTAAATTATAAGAAAAGGAAGCAACCCATTGCACTCTACAAATTATATGTATTAATTTTAATATTATTTCCTTTGTTTTGAATATAGATTAGAATTAACTGCTCAAAAGAGTTCTGAAATGATTCTGATGTACCAGTTCAGGAATTTTGAGGAGGAAAGGATCCATAGGCCAAAATCTGTCCAGAATCCACGTTCACAACAGATTCAGTTTCACATTTTTTTTCTACCAAAGATAAATTGGCACATAAAATATTATTGGTAGACACTTGTATTTCTACAGAAAGTTATAAACTGAAAGTTCCTCAAATTCTTAACCTAAAACTTTTAAGGATTTAATAGATAAAACCAACCTAAGAGATTCTGGCTCTTCCAAGTAGTTTACTTGGTTTTAGACAATGTCATTCAAAAAAAAGAGACATTTGGAAATTGGAACCAATTTACTTCCATCTCTGACCACCACCACATCTAACACAGCCTTGGAGTGACAGCCACAGCTCCTGTGTGCTGGTTACACAGTATGTGGGAGCTAGCTAGGAGTTACAAGTTTGGAGATTTCTTTGGCCTGTTTCTGCTAGTTTTCCACAGAAGTTCATGCATTTCTTTCATGAAGCAAAGAGGAAGAAAGATTTTATTAGCTAATCTCTACAGGGAGGCAAAGTATTTTACACTGACCTTCCACGAGACGTGCTATTATCACTGTTCACAAACCTCAGTGCCTGCCAACTTTAACAAAGGAGCACCATTCTTATGAAGCAGAGGACCAAATTAAATTAAGTGGTGTCAGAAACCCTAACAAGAAAGCATTTGTATCTGCAATGCAAAAGATCTGCTGGTATTTTTGGTTATATTAAGGTATTCAAAGGTCAGACAGTTCTCCCACTGCAAAGAGTTTTCCAAGACTGTCCATCTCACTGCAAAACAGCAAACCTTGCCTTCATTCTGCCTACCCACAGCTTTTTTTGATATTTTTTGGGGGGAACTGGAGAAAAAATGGAATTTGGAAACTGCAAGGAATATTGAACACACTTTTCCCCCAAGCACTCCTGTATAAGCTGGGTAGAACAATTACTAAAATTCAAAAAATGTTCTAAAAAACCCAAAACTGTTATTGTGCTACTTACTGAAAATGGATGTTTCTTCTGAATCAGCTATACATGCTGTCAGTCAGTGACATGAGCTGCCTGGTGGCCAGCCATCTCATAAAACCCAACCAAACTCTGGTTTTGTTTTTGTTTAGAATGGCAGAATCCCAATTTCAAAAATAATTGGTACCATTATTGCAAGAAAAATAGTTACTACTATTAAAATTATTTTATTTTTGCTTGTTTTTTTCCAGTAAGACTTGTAACTGAAAAAGAATCCCATTTGAGTTACGAACAGATGATCACATTGTAATATTAAATTATGCATGATAGTATTTTTGTTTCAAACAGTTAAAGAGATGATCCAATGTAAAAAGCAGCCCCTTACTTGGGCAGCCCTTGTTGATGAAGTGTTAAAGGCATTTGCCATTCTAACAGGATAAAAACTAACGCCTTTAAGTGTTACCTACTCAGGCCTTTTAGCAAATTTGTTAACACTTTTAGGTATATTACTCCACCTTTCTCTTAGTGTGAACTGGTATCAATTATTTAGCCAATTTTATTATGTTATTAAAATACCTGCTGGTTAAATGTGAACTAAAGTGTCATTTTAGATCACTGCTCTTTATTTGTACTATTTTACATTTATTCAGATAGGTATAGAAAGTGGACTCCACGAATTACACAAGCAACTGAGAAATACTGCACAAATTCAGACATTTTCTGTTGTGTAAAAGGATCTTAAACACAGCTCTGGTATCACACTAATAGCACAAAAGATGATTTTTAAATACATTATAGATGTTTCAAAGAAACTCAGTTTTGCAGGGGTAACTGTAATAAAAAAGGCAGTGGACCAAAGTGCTGTAGAGCCAATCTTAGCTTTACTGCACCAAGCAACATATTTTTGTGTAAAAGATAACAACTGCTACAACCATTACTACTTTTTTTCTTTGCAATTGGAAAAATAAAACACATAAGCAAACACTGACCACTATAGTGTTTATTTTTTCCCCAGTAAGGTAAGAAAGAACCTTTTAATAGTTTAATTTTGCGAGTATTAAACAACTAGTGTGAAAAACAAGCTGCATGTAAACTATTTCTACTGCCTCTGCTTCAATGACTAGCTGAGGCAACCTGTTATAGGAGGTGTTAATTGGCAATAGGAGTACAAGTCAGAAGCATGTTCCCCATCGTCCTAACCCAGCAAGGCTAGGTCATTAAAGTGGAAATGAATTCTTTCATGCCGACTTAACCCTTTCAGTACATATTTTCAGCTGTTACATCTAAAGACAATTGAGAAAGATTAACTAAAAACAAAAAACAAGACAGAAAAAATTTGCATTATTTTTTAATGTAAAAAAGTGTTCACCCCCCCCTTTTTTTTTTCCCACTTCCCTTCTCTGCCTCGTCCAAAACAAGATAATCATGATATTTATTATGTAGGTGGAAGGGGAGAAGGGCAACTGGGATATAAATGCAATGACAATCATTGTAAAATAATAATTTATCATATTAAAGGATGTGTGGAAAGATCAGATACTTAAAGTGAGCTTAAAACTACTGTTTTGTGGAGGTAAATCCAAGGGTGGAAAGAAAAAAGTGTTACAAAATATTACCTGCAGAGAGGACACAAACTTGAGAAAGTGTGCAGAGGAAGCAGATGTATTAGTGACAATAGAAGACCACAGAAACTCACCAGACTACCACCAGCCTTCTTTACTGACTCTTTGTCAGTAAGTGGTATAACCAGATGATACATTGACACGAAGAATAAAAGATTTCTTAGATCAGCATAGTGCTTTTTACACATTGCTAAGCCTAAAAAACCTAAACAAAACTGTGATTGTGGAGTAATTTTTCCCCTATTGAAACAATACACCTAAAGAAAATACCAGTTCGTGCGCCATCAGTGGAAGTGGCAAAGGGATTCAGCCATGTTTCAGGATCTCAATGATTCTAGCAACTGTCATGACAAGCACCAGAAGCCATGCATTGCATTTCCTGCAGTACAGTAAGTTAACATCATGATCAGTCATGACAGAGAAAATGATCCAGTTCACAAAAAAAATGAAAGAAATCAGAGTTTATAAAAAGGGAAAAATATATTACTTTGTACTGTGAATCACCCACTAATTAGGAGCAATTTGAAATTTTATTGCAGTTTTCAAGCTAGTACACACACTATTTTACAGTTAGTTCCACATCAACAGGATTGTATTTTGAAGCTAGCATTATGTCTAAACAGTTTGTATGTTTAGGCCCACTTTTATACCAATTATAATCGAGCATACATAACAGACCACAAAATACCATAAGTCTCAACAAACAGTCTAGATTTCTGAGAGGATCACATTGTCTTGTTACACCATATGTCAGATGAACAAAATTGTAGTAATATGTTTTGTCTCATAAGACAGTCTCATAGACTCCAAAATGGAGTAGGGATACTAGGGAAATACTATGGCACCATTTGCTACTTTAAATTAAAAATATCTGAAAAAAAAAAAGCCTCAGTATCTTTTACAAAATCCTGTGTCCTAAAAAGTTTATTCAGGTTCACATTTACAACTCCATAAACAGCAATATAGATGGACTTGAAATATATAACATTTCCCACCTCCCCTCCTCTTCAGAAACTAAAATTACAGAATGCAGAAGTCTCTATAGCTTTGAGCAGTTGGTTAAATGGGTTGGGATCGCCAGTATGAAAACACCTCTTCAGCACAGAGCCAAAACTTCACTATTTACCTTTTCTGTTTAGGTTTTTCTGTTTTCCTGTTGGCTTTGTTTGTTTGTTTGTTTGTAATCCACCACCACGGGCACACACAGGATTTCCCACACACCTGTAGAATGCAGTGTGTTTTGCTCTTCTATTTGCCCCAAATTGTCAAAATTTTAAAAGGTCTTTCACAAAAAAAACCCCAGCACTCCTGTTTTCCAGTACTACCACTGAAAATATTGTCCAAGGCTGAGGATTAAAGTTTACTACAGAAAAATATTTCAGGATTTGGCATCAAATGCTGCTACTTGAATTCATTTTGAGGTAAGCTTGATTTTACTACAATGCACTTTACAGAAAGTCATTTCACTCAGACTAATTTTTATTAGATTAATTACATAATTATATCATGAACACATGTTAATAAGTTATTTACACATATCACCTTGATGCAATTTGCAATAGTCACACTTTCTGCAGTGTTCCCAGCACAACTGATGTAGGAAATGGCCACTTAAGTGTAATATTTCCTGCTTCCAGCGTTTCCTCTTTTTCTCTCCACACAATCTACAAATTCATCGAGACACGTAAAAAAAGCAAGGGAAAGTTTGCTGCATCACTGCATTTAATATTCCTTATTACCAAGTAAAGGACAATTTGGATTAGATGACCATTAAAGGTCCTTTCCAACCCAAATCATTCTATGATTCTATGACATTATAGTTAGCAAAAAGCTGTAAGATCAGGGACACAAAACAAATCCTCAGTAAGTTGTACATGTTTTTGAAAATAACTACTATTTTTCACAACCTCAAGCTACTGGGGAAAAGAGAAAAATCCAGAAAATACAAAGGTCAGTTTCACTCCAGAATAAAACCAGGACTAACCTGTTATCTATACCTATCACCATTATAGACAGTATTGGGATTTAGAAATGAGAGCCTCAAAGCAGATAACGAGCCACAGTTTGTAGATTTTGTCTGCCTCCAGAAACCTTGCTCTAATGCAGATTTTTTATTACCTAATTCCAGACATAGTTCTGCCAAAGCAGCAAGATAGCCCTCAGGGAGTGCTAAGGTCACCCTAAAGCACACTTTGTGCAGCAGAGCAGTTAAAAGGGACCTACTTACTCCATACTTAAAAGAATGCTCTGGGTTCTCTATGCCTCCAGGCTCTCTGTTGTGAAGAGCTGGTCCTCTGGAGACACGCAGGTGAACTGGGAGACTCAGTGGCAGTATGGAGGAAAGTTAGTTGTGTGTAACACACTTAAAAAACAAACCCAACAAAACCCACACCACCATTAATTCAAGAACAACACTTCAAACTTCCAGGAAAAAACAAAGAGGACTCTTCTGCATTGCAGGGAGAAAACAATAAGCCCTGGTTCAAAGGTTTGCAACTTACTGTTCAATAGCATCAGGCTTCAGAAAGAAGAAAATTCCCAAAAGAAATAAATTAAATTGATCACCGTAAGGGGGCTGTTCCCTGCTTACAGGAAGGAACATGACAAGTGAGCAGGTGTAATGCAAAAGGCACGAAGATGCCTGCTCTTGCTTAGTCTTTTTTTCTCCCTGTTCTCTCTCATTATGGCTACACTCTTGTCCAAGCTCCTTTGTCTCTTCTGGGGAAAGTCGGCTGGACTGCACCGGCAATTAAACTGAGGAGAGAGAAGCTAATTGCCTAATTATTAGAAATAAGGAAGTTTAAAGATCTGAGGCCAAGAGGAGGCAGCTAAAAATGGTCTCCAGAGTTTACAGCAAAATAGTAGATCGGAGGAAAGTGACAATGCTCAGGCACAACCCACTAGCTTTGTTATTTTTAGTTTTGTTTGTTTGTGATTAATATGCAAGGTATGACTGTGGTGCAGCCCGTTATTCTTTAAGGCAGCTTTTATAACACCAACCACGCCCTGTGCTGTAAGTACAGTCATAGGACTGTTCCTAAACCAATTCTAGCACGTTTCTCTCCCCCTCTCCCACTAGCACCTTTGGACATAAGTCACTTTACAATCACTCAACCATGTTTCAAATGTAGAAAAACTACACCCAGCCTTTAGCAATGCCCAACAACTTTCAAATAAGCCTACACTACCCATGAAGCTCCCACCTTCTCCAGTGTAATCAAATCCAAGCCACACCAGGACCCTAAATTTGCTATGAAGCTTTTGGCTGAACAACCCTATATTAAAACATTAACCAATGCAGTAAAATACTCATCCCAGACAATGAAAGTAAAACAGCAGTTTACAATATCTAAGGTGTCCTTTTCCCCTTAACAAAAAATAACGTATTTTGGATATATAAACTGACACCAAGACATTCTACAGGGGATTATATAGGCAACTGATCAAGTCTTGGGAATTTTTTATGGAAGTTGATGTGGATGTTTTAATGAATGAAAAATACTTGTCACCGAGAATGATTTTCTACTCTTTAAACAGGTTGATAGCTTTTGGTGAAAGAAGTTAGAACTGGAATAACCCACCCGAATGGTACACCACCTCATCTACTGGGAGGTGTATTGCAATTCTAGAAACATTGGGGTTCTCAGTACTCAAGAACTTTGCTAGAAGAAAATGTCTCAGAAGCAACGGCACAGAAATTACACTCAATTTTAAGAGCTATAATCCAGATTTATTCCCCTGGCAGAGTATTCTCCAAAGGAGTATCTGAAGCTTCAAATACGTGTGAGAAGCAGACAATAGTGTATCACCACAATTCCAACCACAAAGCACATGCACCCAGGAGACATGGGGAGGAAAAAGTCATGCAGGTGCAACAAATACTGAGGTTCCAAAACCTTCTACAGCTTTCCAAAGGAAAAAGAACTTCATTACATTAAAGGCAACACATTTGTACCCCTGAAACTAGAAACAAACCTGTCTCAAGAATTAATTAACTAAAACAATTTTCAATAAGATATTAAGGTGTTGGGGATTTTTCTGGTTGGGTTTTTGGGGTTTGAGTTGTGGTTTGTTTTTTCTTGGGGTGGGGGGAGTGATGGGGGGTGCTGTTTGAGTTTCTTTTCGTTTTGAGGTTTTTTGTTGTTGCAGGAGTGGGGGGTTGTTTTGTTTTGTTATACAGGGAACCTTAGGATGCTGATTAGTCAGCTAGAAAACATCATTTACTTCAAGAGACATCAGCTCAATGAAGTAACTCGAGGAAACTTGCATTTAATTGTTAATTGGGCATAATCTACACTGAGTCTGACCCTCCTTTGCCTGCCAGATCACCAACTCTTATTCTGAAGCCCTGCAGAACACTGAGTCAGTAGTGCTCTTTTCTAATAACCATCCTGGCTAGATCAGCAGATGAAACAGAACTTTGGATCAGTGGCAGGTCTCCCAAGTTCCCACAGTGCCATAGATTTACTAAATGGGATCAGCATGTTCTAAAAAACTACAATAATACGAGTGAAAAAGGTTCCACAGCACCAAGCAGTGCAATGCTTGAAACCTCATAATCAAAGTGACAGTTTTCAAGTGCCATTTACAATGCCCTAATCTGGAAACATCCCAGCTAACCCATCTGATCAACTATTTCACAGATGGAAGCACTTGATGGCTAATTGGCAAGTCCATTATTCAAATAAAATAGCTATCTGCACTTCTATTTTCTATATTCCAAGTCAAGGTGTAAACACTACTTATAAGACACAGGTCACTTCTGTCTCTCCTTCCTTTCCCATTTGGATTTTTTCCCTTCCCCTCTGCTATCAAATATGTTAAATCAGAAATACAGAATCCGTTTTATTTTCCATTTATTGCACTAGAACGGTTGTCTGGACCAGCAGAGCAAATGTAAATGAGTATTTTCAAAAATCCATGAAGTAATGAAAAATTATTTCGACAGTATTTTTAAAAAGTGTCATTAATTATTTCACTGCTTCCTGTCACATCTGGATTCAGAAAAACAGGATGTGTTAGCATGGACAAGAACTTGTACAGCTTGGATTATTGTTCTGAAAGTGCCAAAGAGAGACCTCTGCTAAAAATGCACTTAATTTGCTCACTCCTAAACAGCATCCAGGTTTGCCTAATAGAGGCATATGTGGAACTGATTTCACTAGCAAGCAATAGTTTAACTTACAAAATGAAGAGGAGTGTTGCTCCAAATCCCTGCCTGCTACATAAGTAGAATGCTTTTACGTACCCCACAAAGCCTGTTACTTTGTCTGCAGCAAATGTACAGTGCAAAGTGAAGTATTAGATCACTAGTGAAATTCTGTGACAGGCAGTATTCCAGGGGGTTGGATAGGGAGAGATGGAAAAGAATGGAACAGGAAAGGGAAAATAATAACTGGAGGAAAAAAACAAAAAAAAACCCAACAACAAAAAACCCCAAACAAAACAGTGTGACAAAGGGCAGAAGGAGGAAGAGAAGAGACCACACAAGAGAAGGAAAACAAGGACACTGCCAAAATCTGAACTCCCATGAACAAAAGAAGGGTAATTAAAGTATTAAGCATTTTGTTTGGGACATCACAACACTTTCAAACTTTAACTGTTCCCCAAATCTTTAAAAAAAGCTTCAATCACTCATTCTTAATTATGCATGTATTATGAGAGCAGAAATCCAAATGCCTACAGTATCAGGCACGTAAGACAATTTTTGCATGAAGCAGTGTTGCAAAGGTCTTATTTATTGTATCAAGTTCAAAGGTAAACACAGGTATCTTCCCATACAAAAACCACAAAGCTAATGACCAAGTTTACTGCCAGACAACACTGAGGTTGGCTTATGTGCTGCCAAAAGCTATCAAATTATCTTCCTTCGTCTCTCATCCACCTGCTGCCCCACGAAGCCAGTCCTTGGTTCATCTAAGGCTAAAGAGAACAAAAATGGCTCAACATTTCTAAGCCACGAGTCATTGGAGGGGAACTTTACTGCTGAAATATCATTTTAAGATCACGTCCTTAAAGATGTGTTTATTAGTCACAGCAAGACAGGCTTAGGGTCAATGGAATTTAGCACCAACCATATCTGGATCGTTCAACATTGAAGGCAAATGAGCCATTCAGTAACATGGCAAAAGAGCAAGTAGTAAGAGAAGAACCATGAATTCCCTGAAAGCAGTTTTCAAGTGGAATACAAGACACCAAAAGACTTGAAAAGAAAGTTGTAAAAATATGAACCCAAAGAGCACTTAGAACAACATTTGAGTTTGGAAATGAAGAAAACCGAGCAAAAAAACACAGAACCAAAATAATAATCAGAAGAGGTGGTTTTACCAGGGGGAAAGAGCTGAGTAACTGCTGTTGAAGAAGCTAAGGCAAGTCAATGAAAAAGAATTCCTTGGCAGAGATAAAACAGGAACTGTGCTGACCAAGCATTTGCTGTTACTTGAACATTAGCTACAATGCAAATCAAACAGACTGTTTGCAGACCTTACGTGATGCAATCCTTTTGCTAAGCAAACCCCTAGCTACGAGAAAAAAGAATAATCCCAAGTTGTGTTATAAAATTGCTATGAAAGTCATAAAGGTTTGGGTTGGAAAGGGCCTTAAAGACCATCCAGTTTCAACCCCCCTGTCTTGGGCAGGGACACCTCCCACCAGACCAGGGTGCTCCAAGCCCCATCCAACCTGGCCTTCAACACTGCCAGGGAGGGACAGCCACAGTTTCTCTGGGCAACCTGGGCCAGGGTCTCACCACCCTCAGAGAAAAGGATTTATTCTTAATATCCAATCTAAATCTCCCCTCTTTCAGTTTGAAACCGTTACCCCTGGTCCTATCAGTCCATGCCCTTGTCACAAGTCCCTCTCCAGCTTTCCTGTAGCCCCTTCAGGCACTGGAAGGCTGCTGTAAGGTATCTCTGGAGTCTTCTCTTCTCCAGGCTGAACAACCCCAACTCTCTCAGCCTGTCTTCATAGGAGAGGTGCTCCAGCCCCCTGATAATCTTCATGGACATGTTCGCTCCAACAGCTCCATATCCTTCTCATGTTGGGGGCCCCAGAACTGGACACAGCACTGCAGGTGGGTGGAACAGAAGGGGAGAATCACCTCCCTCGACCTGTTGGCCACATTTCTTTTGATACAGCCCAGGATACCGTTGGCTTTCTGGGCTTCAAGCACATGCTGCTGGCTCATGTTGATCAACCAATACCCCCAAGTTCTTCTCAGGGCTGATCTCAAACCATTCTCCACCCAGCCCCTATTTGTGCTTGGGATTGCCCCAACCTATGTGCAGGACCTTGCACTTGGCCTTGTTGAAAGCCTCTCTTTTTCTATGAGACTGCACACACAAATGATTCTTATGTTAGCAAGAAAGACTCACTCGACAGATGTTTTTACTATGTCAAACCTTAAAAGCAAAGCCTCCAAAGACAGAACTGTGACACATCAATAAGAAAAACAAAAAGCTTTGTACAGTTGCTTAAAATACTGTAGTACAAACAAATGGTAATAACTGCTTAGTTTCTAGCAGGAGAAAGTATGTCCAAGAAATACCCGACTTCCATCTTCCACCTCAGAGCCATCTGATTCACTCTGGATTATCTCTCAACCTCAGTTATCAATCATTCAATCAATATTCAGAACAGAAATGATCTTTGAAGGTCCATTGAAACACTGTCTTTTAATGACATAAAATTATTCTTTTTGAAAAGCCTCTCTGCCAATTCAATAAACCAAAAGACTACAAATGTAGTCGAGATATCCAGTGCAAGCAGCAACTTGCATAAAGAGCAATTCAGCTTTCAGCTTTTTTTTCTAATCCAACACATATTCATCAATTCATTTAAGAGACAATTCCATATTTAAGCAAACACAGAGCAGCTTTGCAGGCCAAAGCTGCCAGAGAAGTTCAGCGAGCTGCTTCTGAATGTTATGTTCTATTGTCTGCCACAATTTTCTAGCAAGCTTTAAGTTAAAGCTGAGAAATTCAGAAAGCAGCAGAGAGAGTTAACTGTAAATTTGAAAAACAGCTTTGATATGCGTCAAGTTCAGAGAGGACTAAGAAGTGAAAGCTTGAGTGATTAGACTGCGCAGATGTTAAAAAAATGAAGAGTCATGAAGCAGGCTGGCAGCTCAGAGGAACAAGAGAAATAACTGTTTAAGAAAGTGAAACTAAAAATAACTGAGGGCTGCTTGAAGATTCACTAAGAGAGCGTGAATAGAATTTCAGCTATAAAAAGAAAAAAAATTATGCACCAAAAGTTACAGCTTATTTGGCAAAATACCTAGAGGCTGTAAATCAGCTTGGAGTATTTCACCAAATGCTTCAGGATTAAAACACTCCTTGCCTAGTTACACTGGACACAAGCACAAGGCACACAACCAAAAGCAGCTGTTGGTTTAGCAATTTCAATAATCCCAGAAACAAACACACACCCATCACAAAGCCTAAAACCAACAGAACCGATTCCTCCAGAACAATAAGAGTCTGGATGCTCGATTTAGAACAGAGCCCCAGAGGCAGATGAGGAAAGCAGAGAGAAAGGGCAGCTACTGCAGCCAGCCAAGACTGAAGGAAATTAAGCTGAAGCTTTTCCCTTAAGGAAGTAATTCTTCCTACAAGCCTCAGGTGAAGAAGTTCCTAATTTTTTAATTTTTTTTCCTGTATCCACAGCAGTCAGCACAATGTAATAAGATCAGCTTAGTTTTATTGTTGAAGACTGTTGCCCACACCAGTTGGCCAAGGTAAAAAGCACTAAGACTTGCTCTAGTGGTAGGAGAAGCCACACAGTGCGTGTAGGTCTCCCAGTGGAACAGGACAGCTGGCAGGGAGGCCTTTCTGCTGTGAGTAGGTACAGAGGTGATGGCAACAGCAGACAAGAAAAGATGCAATAAAACACACATATAGGTGGGTTACAACTACTTGCAAGTGACAAATTCAACTAAAATTACATGTTGAAATTCACATATACTTCAATATCTTATAAAGCCCATCACAGTGTGATCAAAGGACCGAAATATATCATTTATAAAGGAGCAAGTGGGTATGCTCAGCCTTTTGGGACAATCTTCATGTTCTGAAAATCCATATTATTGGAAATCGATTTTTAAATTTTATTCTGCATTTCCAACGCTTTTCAATCCAAACTTTAAAATGTTCAGACACGAAATGAAAGGTTTATAAACCCTCTGTAAACTCAGTGCCAACAAAAGAGTTCATATGGACAACACCCCCCCCAGTCAGGCTGTGACAATGATTTGCATACACTTATACAGCATCTCTGGGCTCAGATTATTACTATGAACTGCTCCATGCTGTTTTTAAATATAATAAAAAAATATTCCAGAATTGATTAATATTAAAAGAGAAGATATTGAGAAGCTATATACTAACCTGTCCCAGCCCAGGCATACCTCCTCCAAGTCGCAGAAGTCTATCCATATTTCTAGAAAAACAGAAACAAAGGAAAATATTCCCAAACTCTGAAGTGTTTACGAAATCTCTTTCTATATAGTTCACCTTTAGTCACTCAGTATGTCAAAAATATTGGTGGTAATTACAACACAACATCAGACTTCCTGTTAATTAACACCACATATTAATTCAAGAAGCTGTCTTCCATGCTAATTAACAGACCTTGTTTTATTGCTTTGGTTTTGGGTTATCCCCATTTCTGAAGAGCACTCTCACCAAACTTTTCAAAACTTTCCTATCATTCAATTAATTGGAGGATTTTTGTTGCTGATTAAGAACAGCACCCGCATCCAGGAATTGCCTAAAACTTATTAAATAGATATACAATAAAGTTTACTCTGATTTGTTCAGAAAGCATCAATAAAAATGTGAAAGTAAGGATTTTAGCATCCTCATTAGTAAGTTCTGCGCTAATTAACTTACAGCTTGTCAGTTATCATCAAAACTACACGTGAAAGACACTGAGCAGATTATGGATCTCTGAATTAGCATCAAAAGCTTTTTTTAATGAACTCATTATACTAAAAGAAATACTGTAAAGTAAACATTTAATGTGTATAGAGTTAGAACACTAGTGACAGTACAGTCATTTAATACACTTCCAGCACTGCGTGTGCCATTGCTTTAGTGCAAGATTATTCCAATCAATGCAGCTAACTTGTTACTTAAAAAAACCTTTCCTATCTTGCAGCTTTCAAAGGAGTGACCTCCAGGAATAAGAATTTGCTAGGCTGCCCAACTAAAAAAATTGCACTGCTTTATATTTCTCTGCACCTTATTCACTTTCTATTGTTGAAAGGCAATCTACTATTTCATTGTGGATATCTAAGTAGGGCTTCTGTCTCAGCTGTGACAAACCTTTATCTTGCTTACTTGGCTTTTTCAACTTCTTAGCTTTATGCAAGAAAACTCAGTGATAAACAAAAACTACCAAATATTACTTTTAAACAGCTGCTTTCAGCAAATCAAGCCATTTCCAAGGCTTACTGAAATTAGTAAATTTTATTTGCTTATTTTATTTGTGAAATAGAAGATAAAAAGTAAGCATCAGAAACTATGATCTTAATTGCACAAGTTTTAATACAACACAACAAAGCCTGCTTAGGTGATACAAGAGCAACTGAGAACAGTAATGACATTTCCAAAATAACATTCATCTTCAAAATAGATGTTACATTACACATAAGAGAATTATATACATAATTTCAACAGACTACATTAATACTACTAATTCAAGAAACTTCTTTTAAAATTAATTATGTAAAAGAACATCGAATTGATCATGAAAAATAAATTTGCTTTGTATATTAAAAATACAAAAGTCTTTATGGTGAAGGGGAATGCCATCTCATTATTCCTTCTGAAATTTGCCAATATTTTTACCTGCTAGACACTAACAGGCTTTATTTAAGTTTAAGTTTAAAAGAAATATTTTGAGCTTCTTGTTAACACACAATGAGGCAGCATTTGAACATACCACTAGACAAGATTATTTATCTCCTACTTTAACCATGTAAGGAATTTCACCCATTTCAAACAACAACATCTAAGATACATGGATCAATAACACTTGCTCTATTTCCTAATTTCACTTTCCCAGTTTAATGCACTATAGCAAGCTATTAGCTTCATTTGATTCACTCCCTTGATTTTGTACCACATGGAAACCCAACAACTGCAGCCCCAACTAACGAGCTCTCCTAAAGCTACCTTGGCACTATTTAATTAAAAGCAGTTTATTAAAGGCTTTTCTTTTCGGACAGTCATCGAAGGCAAGCTTCTTTATTACAGGCAAAAGCTGCACACAAAGTGTGTATACTTTGTATCCTTAACTACAACAAATTCCAAATCAAGTCGTAAGATTTCCATGGAAAGGTTAAGTTGCTGTTTAAAGCTATTATGTAAGCACATGGCAAACGGCTTCAATAAAACAGTCACAAGCACAAATTAATGCCAACCACGTTTCATTTTACCCCTCTGTGGTAGATACTCCTCCATTGAAACCCACAAGGATTCATCTTTCATGACACTAACGAGGGCTGAAGAGTAGCTGAGAAGTAGATTTAAACTACTAAAATTGTGGTTTTCATCAATCATGGTTGTATGTTTATTTTTAGAAACTCTTAGCCTCTACAACTGGTAATCATAAAACTGGTCTTTCCTACAACTACAGCAACTTCTATAACCTGATGAGGTGTATTAGATTTAATCAATGACATTGAAAACCAAATCTTATACCTATTTACTTCAGCAAGTGAAAAACAATAGCTATTTCTAATTTATTCATGTTGTAGTTATGCAATTTATTCCTGTTTCTAACCCAACAGAATAGCACATCGTTTATAAAAGCATATTTTTCTGTATTAAAGTTGGATTATATTAATTAGTTATACAAATCAACTATTTATCAGCATAACTTTCCAGGTTTTGGAACAACAAAGTCCCATTGTCTTACAGAACTGGAGAAATGTAACATTTCCCACCTAACTGTCACAGACTGAGGCCATTAAACTGAAGATGCTCAGATTCTCAAGACAGTAGCACAGAGACAAGATCTCCACAAACCAGTTCTAGATGCACTGCAAATTATTTCACTAGCTTTGTGGCTCAACTCTGGTTAGTTTTTTCACTTTACTTTCTTATTTGTAACTGAAGGTGTTTTAGTAAGTTATAGTATATTTAGACAAACATATTTGTTTACTCTGTATAAACATCTGAAGAATTTAGGCTAGCAATCCAAATTAAAACCAATTTTAATTTATGTTAATCCACTGTGCCCAAATATTATTTCAGCCCTAAATTCTGTTTATGAAATACTGCTTTTGTAAACATTAAAACAGTGTAAGCAAAATCTTTAGACCTTAATTAAGATAACTTTTGCATTTACAAATAAAGTAAATCTGCATTTCTAACCTGGTGCTCAGCAAGAGGTGATTGCAGAACGAACTCAGGAGCAGCTCCGACTTTTTGACTATAAAGATGATGCCACTAGGTCTCTTTCCTACAAAAGGAAATAGAAAGCAGGGGAAGGGCAGAAAACCAGTGACATTTAGAAATGGTAGCACATGTAAAAAAAACGTTACATCAATGACCTATGAAAGGACAAAGCACCACTGAAGAATAACCCAGAGTTGTTTTTTGTGGGGTTTTTTTGGGAAAGTTTCCAAGCTTCTCAAAATTACACGGAAGAACAAAGTATCTTAATAACCCATTTAAGCAATTTAAAATTAATCAATAACTTAAAATACTGTTAAAAATGGAAACTATGGCCCTTTATTACTAGTTCAGAAGATTTTGCTGTAGCTAAGATGACCTAAGCACGAAGGTAAGAAGCAGTCTGCAGGGACAGTTTTCCTGTTTATTTCTGCTTCACATTCAGTTTAGGAGTTAAAAGTCGTGTTATTCTTCTCCCAGAGAACAATGCCCACTAATCGCATCCACTCAATCATTTGCAGAGCAGTGTTGTGAATCAGATCTGTGAAATGCTCTGTGGCCATGATTTGACAGACATTTTTTTCAATGTCAATGTTAACATAAGGAGCAGTGGGGAAGCTGCTGCTTACCAACTTGATGCTGCTTCCTCGGTACTGCCAGGACAGCCATTTGTGCAGCTTTGCAGCAAAACGATAGGCTAACAAAAATGTTGGGTTTAACCCTGTTCACTTCTCTGAGGATTCACGCTGTATCCCAAAAACTGCTGTCTTGGCATGATACAAAAAGGGGTCTTGGAAGAGCTGACTGCATCTAATGCTAATCCATACTCCATACTTCTGTGAAATAATTTTTAAACTAATGCTGCCTTTGGGTTTTGGGGTTTTTTTTTTGGTTTGGGTTTTTTTTTGGTACCTGAGAGAATTTAACAAAGACTGTCCTGAACCTTCTCGCAAAGTAGTACAGGAGCAAAGGAAGATGTGTTTAATCTTTGTGGACAGTTAAAGGAGAAAGAACAAGTCAGTTTCTCAGCACTGACAGCCTGGGGTGGGATTCCACTAACAAGTCAAAAGAAAAGTTGCTACACTTCTGCCAGCTTTGCACAGGGAAAGGATCCTGGAGAGATCAGGTGAGACAGGACCACAGCAGCCAGCAGCTACACTAGCACAGGCTGTAACAGAACCGTAACAAGCAGGTTTCAAAGTCACAACCCAATTCACTTTTAGCCAGCTGGTCACCCAAGGGTCTTGCATTCCCTTCCCCACTTCCCACAGGGATATTCAAGAAACAGATCTCTGTGAGCTTGGTTGGTTCCCTGGGCGAGGCACACACCTCAGTAACCTGTAGCTGACAATACTTGCCCTCTCTGCTGCAAAGTGCCAAGGCTAATTTTGATTACACATTCACCTCTTATTTTTTCCCCCCTTATATACACACACACATATATACTTAGAGATATACATTAAAAATACTGAAAAATAAACAAACAGTTCACAGTAAACCTTGCCCGTTTTCCTTCCAAAGTCAGCAAATGGTATTTTGATAGTATTTCCTTCTTTCTGCAAGGCAGAGTTGACAGCCTCTGTTTAAAGTGAAGCCTTAAGGACGAGTAGCAAATAGTTCCATATCAAAAAATTGCAGAAGGCCCATAATAACAACAATAATAATAACAATAACAATAATAATAATAAACTTTCATTCTGGTGCACTGCAGGATTTGGATGACATGCACTCATCATTGGGATCAACATGATCACTTCTCCCAAATTGCTGATGACAGGACAAGAGGAAATGGCCTCAAGTTCCATCAGGGGAAGTTTAGGTTGGATATTAGGAAGAAGTTTACTGAGAGGGTGGTTGGGCACTGGAATGGGCTGCCCAGGGAGGTGGTGGAGTCACTGTCCCTGGGGGTGTTCAACAAACGGGTTGATGAGGCACTTGAGGCCATGGTCTGATGGTCTAATGGTTAGGAATATGATGGGATAAAGGTTGGACTTGATGACCCTGGAGGTCCCTTCCAACCATAATGATTCTGTGATTCTATGGCTTAACAGAAAAAAGTTGAGTAGCTTCTCTGCAGGTGCATGCCCATGATGGGATCACCCCAGCTAAAACACCTCAGGCACAGCACGGTACTTAAAAAACTCCAACCTCCATTACTGCAATTTTCTTTTAACTGTCCCAGCCTCAAAAGGGAAAAGTCTGTGGTTATTAATAATGCAGTGGAAATATATAAAGAGCTTCTCAAAACTGACCTGAAACCTGAAATATTTGCTCAAAATCCTCCTGGTTAGGTAACTGTAATAACTGGTAGTAGTTGTCCATTTGGTAAGCTCTGGTTCACCATTCAGATGTTGGTTACTACTCTGAAGTCACTTAAATGTTGACTTAAATGCTGACTTTCAATAATGAAAACATTTTTCCTTAGGTAGCATAGGGATGAAATCATGTAAGTGCACTACACACAAATGTATATATACATATAGGTATGAAACAAAAGCAACTGTGCTTATACTTGGCATGTTTCAGCACATATTTTGAAATCAACTTGAAACACAGCCTTAAATTACTGTATCTCTTTGCATGAGCCACACGAGTTTCACACTACAGCACACTATTTTTATCTAGCATTAACACTCCACAACACGATCCCTCAAGGGAAGAGGGTTCTCCTGCATTGACAACTTTTGAGTTAGTAAGAAAAAAAATTAGCTCCACCAAGAGAAAACACTGGCTACTGAACTGCCCTATTAGTGGAGAGAGTATCATCTCACTCGGGTGACAGCAATTTACTCCACGCTTTGCAATTTGCACAGAGTGACTTCACACAAATAATTTCATCCTTAGTAACTCAGTTTCTCCACCTGAGACTACACACTCAGCTCTCTATAAGCACCTCCAGACCTCCTTTTGAGGAGTTCCACTTAGCAGATGGATTAGCAATTTTATTAACAGCAACTAAAAAAAGTGGTTTAAGGTTTCTGCTGCAACTGTGACAATCTCAGCTTCACTAAGAAAGATAAACAGCTACAAAGGCAAATTGGTTAAGGAATTGCATCTTGCAAAGAAGCATCATTTCGCTGAGAGAAGAAGAAACTCACTGCAGGTAAAGCCACCAAACACTGGATGAAAGAAACTCGAACCAGAACAGAGACTTCACATATGACAATGAGGAAGGGAATTTATCTTCCCATATATTTTGTATGAAAAGAGGGGAAAAAAAAACCCTATCATCAATAAAAGCTAAAGATTAACTGTGCCATGAATGGATGCATTCTTGGTAGTTCAATTCCAGAGCTACAAGACTATTTTGCTTCCATGATATGCCCAGCTCTGTAAACCCAAGTGTAGACCTGAATCTCCACACGCCTGAGCTGAACTAGAAGGTATGCAGGGTAGCTTCTCAGACTCTGCTTTCTGATTTCCAGAAGCACAGCAAACCTAATTCTACTACACACATTGCTGAGCTGGGGTTACTGAAGCAACCCAGACCCAAGCAGACTACTCCTGAGCTACTAAGTACACCCACACCAAACTCACAGGTAAGGGAAGATTTATTAACAAATCACACCACCACAGGCACCCACAAAATTTACTTTAATTTTATGCTGTATCCAAAGTAATGAGCTTCTCTGAAATCTGCAGGGAGGGGGGGGGGGGAGACACACAACTGTTGTGGAAGCATCCCCAGCCACCAACTCCAGCAAGTACCCATCGCACTGGTTTCCTATTGTTCAAGGTATCCCAGCTACCTGCCCCTCCCACCATCCCAGATGCTGGGAGATAATTACAGCTACTATTAGCATACACTCCATAACGCCTGTCAAGACTGAGTCACTTCCAAGGAAGTGCACAAACCCATTTATATTCTGGTATTATTTAATGCTCATTTTGAAGTATGCTCAAACTTCTCAGTTTCCTCCCCACAGCTATCAAATGAACATCCCTGACGTGGCAAGTTCCAATAGCTGGTGGAACACACATTTCCCATTAAGCTAAAGCCAAAACCTAGTTGCTCAAAGTCACACTAAGTGATTCAGAAGCACTTCATTTGCAAGCCAATTTCCGGGTTTCTTCACAAACACAGATCTTTTCCTTGTTTCCATAACACCAGCTCACAAGCAGTGCTCTTCTCAGCAGGATCTTCTTCCCAGTGTCCCCAGGTCCGAGGCACACAGTGCACCTTAGACTCACAGGGGGTGAAAGCTTTAAGATTAATTCAAACTGGTCAGACTTTTAAGCCTGCCTGGTACCTTCTCAGCTATGTATAGCTTTCAAAAACTTTTGCATAGAACTTTTAAAACAGTCAGTCTCTATCCTTGCTGCTTTCCTGCTGTGTGCCAGACACAAGCACAGCCGTCAGAGATGCCACCAGCACACATTCAGGCTCTTCAGCTGTTTACAAATCCCCAGCCATGTCACGGGAATCTGTTCTGAAAGTGATACCCATGTCTGCTACGTACAAGGAACAGCACTCCAAGTTTTTATTATCGCTCCTTTCCTACTTAATTCTGCCTCGCCTTTCCTGGCACAGGTTAAAGATTTCTCCCCCTCCCCGCCCAGCAGCGCCTGCCCGGCCCCGTGTGACTCCGCTGGAGACCCCCGCAGCGCTTCGCTCAGCGCCCGGCGGCGCCTGGACCCGCCGAGGGGCAGCGGACCCGGCCCCCCCACCGCCGCCTCTGCCCGCGG
>VZRW01012494.1:718862-740917 GCA_013398125.1 Aegotheles bennettii | reverse complement strand
CTCGCGCCCGGGGGCAGCCGCAGCCCTCGGGCCCGTCCCCTGCCCCGCCGGCCTCCTCCCGGCGGGCGGAGCGGGAAAGGCGACCTCTCACCGGGGTTTGCGGAGCGCGTTAGGCCGCAGAGAGAGCCGCGGCACGCCCGTGGGACGGCGGGAGCAGAGGGCGAGCCGTGGGCTGGGCCTGAGGCGGCCGTGAGCCCCGTGGCGGTGTGAGGAGGGGCCTGAGGCGCCCCTGAGGCAGCGCGAGGCCGCGCTCGCTCCCGCGCTGTCCCCTGAGCTCCCTGGGCCGCGCTCTGACCAACGCTCCGCTCTCCCGGGTACTTGGACCTTCTGGGAGCAGAGGCCTTCAGAGGGAGGTGGTCACCAAGGGACACCGAGGGGGACGTGGCACATGGTGAACTGAGACTGCTTTGTCCATAGCTCAGGATCAAACTGCGGCCAAGTGGCACCTGCGCTCGAGTAACCAGGCAATAGGATGGCAGAACCACTAACAAATGTGTCACCAAATCAATAAAAGAAGGGTTACTGTGGTAGGAGCAGTACCACGTGTACTCCTCTCAAAAATGATGTTAAAGTGAGAGGATTTAGAGAAGAGTCATAAGAATGGTCAGATGTATAAAACCAGCATAGGCAGAAATGGAAGAGAGAGAATCTCTGCTGTACAAAGAAGACAGCAAGGAAATAACCAGGTGAAAGCATGCACGCAGAGAAGCAAGCTGGAATTCCTATTAACACGAGAGCAAAAACTCCTTTGTAAATTAAAAGAGGAAAATACAAGGCCAAGGAAATACTTTTTCAGGAAATACATGGACATAGAATCATAGCATCGTTTAGCTTGGAAAAAACCCTTGAGTGTAACCACAGACCTAACACTTCCAAGTCATGTTGTGGAGCTCAGTGCCTCAGGAACTTATGCCTAAAACACTACAATATTTTTTAGAAGTTCATTTATATCGTTACTGAAATATTACAAATACTTTAGAAAGTATTGAACAACTTAAGAACCTATAAAATGAATTTATTAGGACTGTGCATAAAGTTTCTGTCATGAATGGCCAAGAAGAGCATTCTGGTTTGCTTTTGTGAAAGCTCCTTTAAGCACTGAGGATGTACTGTTAGAAGATGGTCAGCATTTTCTGCTTACAGACAGCTACATGGAAGCAGGTGAAAACATACTGTTACAAATTGTACTGAAATAACCCCAGACAGATACAGTCGCCCCTTCCATGACACTTTAGCAGACTCTGAAGTCTTAGGTTTTTAGACCCTGATGTGTAAGATGAATCAAAAGAAAGAGAAAGCGAATTGCCATGGTATTCTGCTCTTTAAGAGGGGCAATCTTTTTGAAAAACAATATTCCTATAATTGTCTCTTCCATCCCTTTTCATGTCTTTACTAGGCTGAGGGAATTGCAAGAGTTAAAATTTCCAAAAAATTGTTGAAAAGCTAAGGGCTTAAAATGTAGTTTATGTTGTGGCTCAGTCATTTCTTTCTCATGTTACTGATGCAAANGGAGACTCCACAACCTCTCTGAGCAGCCTGTCCCAGTGCTCTGGCACTCTCACAGGAAAGAAGTTCTTCCTGATATTCACATGGAACCTCCTGTGCTCCAGTTTGCATCCATTGCCCCTTGTCCTATCATTGGTCATCACTGAAAAAAGCTTGGCTCCATCATCCTGACCCTCACCCTTTACATATTTGTAACCATGGATGAGGTCCCCCCTCAGTCTCCTTTTCTCCATGCTAGAGAGCCCCAGCTCCCTCAGCCTTTCCTCATAAGGGAGATGTTCCACTCCTATTAGTGCAGTTTATCCCTGCGCCCACAGGCAAATTATTCAGAAAAAAAAGAGTAGAGATGTGTGTGTGTCTGTCTCTGTGCGTGCTTTTGTCTGTCTGTGTTTGTCTGGTACAAAAGAAAACTTGCACCTTGCTTCAAACAGGCTGTTAGGTTCTTTCCTGTTTTAACCTGGCAAAACTGATCTCCTGCAGCCTTGAGGCTGTATTTTGAGACTTTTGCATGTTTTAATGTTCTCAAAAGTCATTACATGATCAAAGGATGAGAGGAAATGGCCCAAGGACGAGAGGGTACGGCCTTGAATTGCAGCAGGGGAGATTCAGATTGGACATTAGGAAATTTTTTTTCCCAGTACGTGTGATTGGGTGTGGGAATGGGTTGCTCAGGGAGGTGGTGGAGTCACCGTCCCTGGAGGTGTTCAAGAGGCATCTGGATGTGGCGCTGGGTGATGTGGGTGAGTGGTGGTGTAGACAGGCAGTTGGACTGGATGATCTTGAAGGTCTCTTCCAACCTCAATGATTCTATAAGGGTTTTTTCTCCTTTTTGGGGGATTACATTAACGAGGTAAAGTATTCATTCAGTGGACTGAAACGCATTATATATTTTCCTGATTTGTACAGTGTTTTCAAGAGCAACCTTTGTATTCCTCCACGTTCACTAAAATTCTGACACCATAATGAGAAATACTCTATATTTCAATTCTCACTCTGCAGTCGTGTGTCTTTAAGGAACTCTGAACTGAAAAAAGAAACAAAAGTAGTTATGAAAAGTGGGCATTCCTCTGGGTTAATGTGTATAATAAGGAAAAGCAACATCTTTGTAGTTTACCTGTACCCGCCAACTTAAATGAGCTATATAATTTCAAACCATGTGAAGATTTGGCCCTTCTCCTTTGAAATACAAAGAGAAACAGACTTTTATTGTTATTCCTAATTACATTTCAAGTCATAGTATTGACTTTTTAAATATATACATTTATTGAAATTTTATAAATAAATATAGTTACAGAAGAAGAAAAAAGGAGAAAATAGGAGAAATATTTACATTAGAAAGTATAGTGAATTAATTGGATATATAGAGGCAGTATCATAGTTGGTACTTATGACAGATGGTATTTTATATTTTGATATAAAAAAGATATATTCTTAATCATATATGTCAAAGAAAAGAGACCATATGTTGTTAAACACTTCCAAATTGTCGTTTAATCTGAAGGGCACTCTCTTGCTTGCTGCTGAATCCCTCATTGTTTTGGTCTAACCAACGCTAACACATAGAAGATTTTTATTTGCTGTTTTGCTGTAATGCAGTGCTGAATGAAAATGTTCAAGATTTGTTCCCTTTTTTAGTACTTGAATGGCTGTCATAAGTGTTAAAAACTTCTTTTGATTGGACCCTTATAGTCTTCCAGTTTTTCCCCATACTAACCTAGCCTTGCTTGCAGTAGTGATCAGACTTGGATCAGACACGGATCAGACTTGCTCAGAGATCACACCATTTTTTTATCCTCACTCCTGGCTTACCTGCTATATGATTTTGCCCCAAGTCTGTTTGTGACTTAGTTAAAGCAGCAATATTCCTGCAGCTCTGTAATGAAAGAGTTTAATTTTGCAGAGCTGAGTGACAAAAATGGAGATTTTTAAGCAGAACATGAGGAATATATTGAGAGATTGGCCACATTTTTCTTGCAAATCGTATATGTAGACAAGCAGAATGCTGTTTGTGCTAGGACAGGAGGAAGTCTCCAGGACTTTGTTATAGTGTTAAAAAAACACAAACAAACAACAGAAGATACAATTTTAGAAAGCCACTGTGGGTTGGACAAAACATTAGAGTTGTGGACAGTTAATATTTTATGTGTTCAAAACACAAACAAACAACAGAAGATACAATTTTAGAAAGCCACTGTGGGTTGGACAAAACATTAGAGTTGTGGACAGTTAATATTTTATGTGTTCAAGCCTGTAGAACAGATCATAGGACCTGAGTGTATATTGGGGAGTACAAGAGCTGATGTAATCCTTGTGTCGGGATTAAGAGTCGGAAGCAGCACACTATTGGTTTTATTTTTTTCTGAGAACTGTAATAGTCAAACACTGAAAAAATAATAGAGGAATAGTAGTTTCTTAAACTGCAGCCTTTTATCCCGGGAATGGACTGGAGCTCTGTTTTGGCAAACCTCAACATGGGAAATGGTTTCTTCTGTCGTACTTGGCAAGCACTCAAAACAGTTAGGAGTGCTTACGATGACCACTGTGACATCCCCAACAGCTTGTAAAATGCCTGATCTACTCTTTGCTGCACACAGTCTAATAACAAGTCTTGTCAGACAATGAATAAAATTTTACAAGATTAGTTAAAGATAGTATGTAAGAGTGAGATTACTTTTTTTAGTATTCTCAACAATTCTGCAGTCAGCTGCAGAAGGCTGCTAGATGTTTGAAAGTGGCTTCATTAATCAGGAAGCATATGATTATTGAAAACCTGCAAACAAAACTATTTTCGTCTCTTCCAGAACATGGGCCTGCCCATTGAAGTATGACAAGTATAAACCCAGATTAATTTGGGTGAGAAGAATTGTAACAATGTATTTGGATATAATCCATCCCACTTTAGACAGGAGAGAATACTGAGAAAGCAAACATTCCCTATAGTGAGCCATAATAACCCCCTCCAATTGGATCCGAAAGATCTTGTTTATATTTAAAGTTTCTGTACTTGCCAGCCAATACTAGTTTCATATACAGTCCTAAAGGAAACTGGACTTTTGTCTTTTTATATCTATTTAAAGTGATGGCTGAGTTGTGAGAACTATCTACAAACCATCTGGAGAAGATAAGGCCAAGAAAAAATCAGTCTTGCTGGAAACGCTTGTGTTGGGGGTGTCTATGGAAAGTTTTTATGAGGAAACAGAGAAGTGGGTTTGTGTCCCTGGCAATTGCAAAGGTGCTACTCTGTGAGAGACAGATTATTTAAATAACTGTGTAGAAGACTGTAAATTGAAGACTGTAAATTAAGAGAAAGGTGGTATGTAAAGTGGACATACTGTGGGTTTTTTCTGGATTACTGTGGGATGGAATGATGTTCCACCTAATTCTTGTTTTTTTCTTTATTCAGTGGGAGTTTTTCCCCTTATTTGTGACACAATAGAAATAAATTTTGCACTTCCTATACTACTTATGATATTTCTGCTATTGGACTGAAGCATTCCTTTACAAAAGTGTGGTGTGATGCTTTTCACCAATGTCAGGTGATGAGAGCCAAGAAATAAAGACAATTTCAATCACTTCTGTGGCTACGTCTGTGCTAGGAAGTAGTACAGACTAGGAGGAACAAATCAGTAGGGCTAAACAGGCAGCCACACTAGGTTTCTTTTATCATTTTTTCCTTTGGATAGCTCTAATTGGGTGAATGCCCATTTGCAACCAAAGTGTATTTTGCATGGTCTTGGACTGCAGTTTTTCATACGAAAGAATCCACTTCCAGCACTCCCAGACAGCTTCACAGGGCAAACCCAAGCACCAAAGTACACCGGAACAGAGAGTTTTGTTTTAAGGCACATGCTGGATACAAATTTAAACATTTGTATAGATACATGATATGTATAATAATTTATTTTGTAGCAAGAACTAACACCGTATGGAAAGCAAACACAGCAGAAAGCTGGAGATGAGTGAAATAAAATTGAAGAAGTTGAAGTCCTCCACATTGCTACACATGGCATGCCCAAAGCACTGGGTATATACAATATGTTCTATGGAGAGCCTGAGGGACCTGTAAACTGCTAGATAAAACCTATTCAGCGAATATTTTGATCCTCACAAGAATGTCACTTGGGAAAGGCACATTTTTTACAAGAAACCAGCTGCCAGATGAGACCATTGACCATTGTTAAGATCTTTAAAATAAAGCCAAGTAATGTGAATCGGAGCAGTTAACAGATGGATGAATTACTTGTGATATAAGTGATAACCAAGTCAAAGCAAGGTGAGAAAAGGACTTGACATTGCAAAGAACAGCGGATATTTGCAGGGCTAGTAAAGACTGCTTCCCAAATAAAAGTGTTAGCTAGTGGTGAAAGAACTGGAGTGTATCTAATTAAAAATGCATACCAAAGCATAAAGAGAGAATACAAGGGTAAACAAATGGCAGAGACCAGACTTGTTTTCAATAGATGTAAAATCAATCACAACATGGTGAAAAGGTCTCGCATGAGAGGTTCAGTGTCCTGTATACAATGAAAGCAGCCATTTTGCAGAAAATAGATTGCTTTCAACTCAACTTGTAAAGATATGCTAAAGAAAAGCTATCCAGGACTGTACTGCTGGAGGACATAATGCCAGTGACAACAGTGACGTTAATTGCAGTGACTTATTAAAGGCATGGTAGAGATTATACTCTTCCATAAAAACAGATTTTCTGCTCATCTGGAACTTTTCCTTTGAAATTGCCTCACAAACAGGGATGCAACTTGTAGATTTTGCAAATTCTCTGATGACACAAAAATAATGAAGAATTGCTACATAGCTTCATTCCACAGTGCTCTCCATAAATGTATTAAAGCTGTAGATATTACATTACTCTAATAACCACAGCAAGAGAGCAGAGAATGAGGTATTTGCAGTCTTGGTGCCTCTACAGAACAAGGTTCAGCATTTGCGAATTACATTGTTACTTAGGAAGTGGAAGAACCTGTACTATTTAAATAGAAGCTGGAGCTAAATACAAAATAATGTATCTAATTTACACATGAAATTTGTGACTTCCACATAGTCTTCCTTATGCAAGCTTTTGATTATACCGTGTTAACTCTTTAGGATGGTTTCAGTTCTTGCAGTCCACCAAGATACGTCCCATTGCATTTTTTCCCTTCGTTGCCCTGACTCTTTCTTCCATGGTAGGATTCTCTGCTATGCTTAGAAACATTAAAGCACGATAGATCCTTATTGTTTTTTGAAATTTTCTGAGATGACACAAATTATAAACAGCTAGCTAGATAAACTTAGATATTTCTTGTTCTTGGTTGGCTTAGAAAGCAGCTATTTTATTAATTAAACAAATACATCATATCTCAGACAGCTCAGCTTTTCGTAATATGAGGCACTGGTAGAATGGAAAGGAAAATATAGCATAATTGTTTCTTGACTATGTACAGTCTGTACAGCTGTGATCCAGTCTTGTTCTCTGTGTTGATCACAGTAAAAATACTAAAAGTATGTAGAAAATGTTTGTTTCATTCTTGTAGTACCTGAATTGTCAGAAATACAATTTTTCAAGATTTTATTCTATTGAATAGGCAAGCTCCTTACAAACATTGATAGAGATGTAGTTTGGATAGGCAGACTACTTGCAGTTGGCAGTAAACTATTCAGGTAAGGTGAGATCCTTATTTAGTTATATTGGCTGTGTGCCATAAATAACTACAGTAGCAATTTATCTCATCTCACTAGCCATCTTGATTCAGTGGATTAAAGGCTAGAGACTGACTTGAATTATATGTTGTAACACTTGGTATTGGGAGACCTAAATATCTGGGACCATGTGGTGGCAGTTTGAATCTCCATTGTAGAAATGATCTGAAGAAACTCTTAATACTGCCCAGGTGTCTGATTTCAGCCATTTTTTTAAGTTCATATGCCTCCAGATTTTTTTTCTTCATTTAGGGAGTTCTCATTCTTTTAGCTTGAACTACTAAACACTTTTGTTTTGTTTTTTTCCTGTCTTATTCCAGGTCCAGAGGTCAGTCCAAGCACCAATTGAACCTAAGCCTTTCCTCTGCAAAGGTAGGATGTGGAAAATGTGATCCATTTCAGATATTTTTTGCTAAGATAATCAGACAGTAAGACAGTTTTATCCATTGCAGAGAAGGTAGATGCAAATATCACACTTGCATATCCTATTTTTTATTAAAAGATTTGCATATTTGTCTTTTGAGTTCCTGAGAGCTGATGAGGCAACTCTCAGTATCAGGTACTTGAGGCATTTGTTTTATGATTTTATTTCAGATTTAGTTGCTCTGCTAAAAAGAGCTTATTCTTGCTTGTTTATTCTTGCTGTTAAAATTTTAGTTGTCACAGCACTGTCTAAATGATTATATTCTGTTTCACTGATAAAACTGAGTCTAAATCCAGATAAGCAGAATATCACACAGATAAACAGAATGATTAAGGCAAAACTAAGTACAAAAGTTGTTGTAATTAAATACAAATATTGAAACCAGATAATGAAAAATGGATATTCATTATTTTTTTGAAATTATTGTGTTGCTGGGTTGTTAAAATGCAGTACAATACACAATCTCTAATTGTGAGCCTTTTTAAGATAATGGATTTGCATTAATACAGTAGAGAAACAATTTATGTTGAGACCACAGATCTTTCTGTCTACCTGATTAAACAAATGTAACTGGTTTACTAGACCAGAGAACTTAATGCACAGACGTAAATGGCTGAAGTACAAGAAAAGACTTCAGTATCTGCTACCTCAGTTTGTTAATATTCAAACTTTGTTGATACCAGCCCAAACCTTAAAGTTTGCTTTGGTTCTTATTTTATTTCAACAATTTATGTCAGTATATGGCAGTAGTTTTCAATCCCTTTTGACTTGTGAAGTCATACGAAATTTCAGTGGACTCCTTTAGATATGTCATATATGTTGATTATACTGACTATGGTTAAACTTCTTGTTCCTAATTGCCTCTCACAGATTGCTTTAGAAGCAGAGTTTGAGGACTAGGAACTAGTCTACAGGCACTACTTTTCTGTAGTCCACAGATCATAAAGTTAACATCAGTGCTCTCAACAATGTTTTGGAGTCTTTGAGTAGTTTACAGATCATGAAAATACGATGTTAAAAATATTTGAAATACAGTATGATGGCATGATATGGCATGTGTGCAATAGGGAATTTTTGGTGGAATAAATGCAATTGTTAGTCTCAAGAATCTTTTTCTTACAGCAATTATACTCCCTATAAATTACCTTATGTCATCAGAGCCTTATAATAGTATTTTTGTGTATTTTAGGAGCTTGGGGGTTTTGACTAGTGTTTGTACACTTACAGCTCCCACTGTGTTGTCCTTTCCGTAGTACCATTCTCAGCATTTGTCAAACAAGCCAATATAATTATTTGCTCCTTTCAGCTTTGTTTTATGCTCAGTATTGGGAAGAAGTTTCTCTTCTCCACAAAACTTGGATATACAAATGAATTAAATTACTCATTTACAAGTTACCTGAAAAATAAATTTAAGCAAGAGTGATAATCTCATCTAGCTAACAATTACCTTTTGTATTCAACATCCTTCACTTGCTGTTTTCAGTAACTATGGATAGCCTCTAAAAAATCATCAATCCTTTGATGCATATTTCTCTATGAGCACAGATGCTTATAACTTCTATTGAGTGACTGTAAATAACATCATTTTTAATTAGAAATGCAGTGATTTAAAATTGCCTGCTCATCTTAGCTCCATCTTTCAGGTAACTGGAGCTGCTAATTACTTTCAAAAACCCAGGTCAAATGGTCACTATCTGAATTCATTAACCACTCAGTAAAATATGTTTCTCTGTCTAAAAACTAGGAAGGCTTTACAAATATTTTTAAAGGTCGAATTTTGTGCTCTACTTTACCCATTGATTTTTGTTCTTGGTAATAGATCTAGGATTTTGTAATAGTAGTAATACACAAATAGTTACTATTCTTTAAATGAGTGGTAGGTAAACTAGCTCTGTTCTTTTGTAAGGGAAGGCAGCAAAATGTACTCAATGATATATAAGCAGCAACTTTAAGGATCTGCATCCCACTGAAAAACTATCAAAACCAGTTCATTCATGTTTTTTCCATACAATCTTTTATGGTTTTTTTTCTCAAGTAAGTAAAATAATCCCCAGTAGCAATCATCACACATAGATTACCAAGTAATCTGTTCAAATAGTCATAAAAATTGAGTCTAAAGCCCAGGTCGTTTAAACCATGTCTTCTGACCCTCTGCATGTGACACTATTTTTAAGGAAATGTTTCCTAGTTTTAATTTTTGAGAAAACAATTTGAAGGTATTTTAACTTCTTATGCTGCTGACAGTATAGATGTTGTCCAGTCTAGATCTGTACTTTTGTGTGACTGATATTGTATAGACCAAATACTAAAGTAACAAAGAATTTTGTAAGTTCAAACCACCCTTACTGTCTTGAAGCATATTAGGCTGCCTGCTGTGTGAAAAGTAATCATGCTTCTAATTATTTGAAACTACCTTTGATATTGCCATTAGTTTTCAAACAACCATTAGACTTAAAGTTGGTGAGCTATTTACAGTGTTAGCATGGTGTAGGCCTTTTAGTTTTATAGTACTTCTTTCAGGTCTTCTTCATTTTCTGAACATTTGTTAAATTTTATTCACTGCTGACCAGTAAAATTCTAACTTGTTTCGATGCTTCCCTTGTAATTTAAAATTGGCTTCAGATATACTTGACCGATGTGGATCATATTCACGTCATGAACGAAGCAGAGTAAGGTTTTTCTTACTCCACTTCTGTGTTGTTATAATTACATTCTGTTAAAACGTAGGTAAGTTTTGTTCCTTGTTGCTTCTAGCATTATGTTTTACTATACAAATAGGAAAAAATCTTTAAATAATACCACCTATTTCTCATGACAGAGAAAGCAGCTATCCCTTATATAGTTTGAATGAAGTGGTATTTTTAAGGAGGAAGAATCCACTCTGCCTAAATTTGGGCATACAAATCTATTGCCTCTTGAGGTCTTTGTCATTTTGCCAGTTGAATAAGCAAGGTGCTTTTTTCGTAGAAGCAGATGAGTGCTAAGTACGCTGTTTCATAAAGCTTACTAAAGAATTATGGTTTTATTTTATTTTATGTTGACTGATGCCAGTAGGAGGGGAAGGCATGTATTATTGTGGAGTACTGCACACAAATTTATTTCTTTTTTGCATGAAGTATATATTTAAGCTTCTTTAGAAAAAGTGGTTAAGATAGATCTTCAAACAGAAGAAAATACTGTGAATAATGCTCTCTTTCCATTTTAAGAGTTACAAACATGTTCTGTATGACTCGAGCCATCCTGGCATAAACTGTTCTACAATGCCGAAGGAATAAGATGAGTATTTGGTCTTATTTGGCTATATTTGGTCAATATTGGTCTTTAAAGCTCAGAAATTCTAGAGTGGCATTATCAGCTCAGTTGGCAGTCCTCTTATTTTAGACCAGAACTGCCACTACCTTTTAGAACAACTTATAGTAAAGGTGCTGATTACATACGGTCATCAGAATTCTATGGTATTTTGTGTAATAGCTGAATGCTAAATTCTTCTTTAGTTAATTCTTCACCTAATTCATGATATTGCAGTCAATGGGAATGCTATTACTAGTAACTAATAGCAAGAAGATCTTTTTGGATGTATTTTCCTTTTCATATGTTAAACTATTGCATATAATGGTTATTGAACAGGTATGCCTCAATATAGACAAAAACATTCCTCTATAGTGAAGTGTCTAAAAAAATGAAGTGATGAACTTTATCTTTGATTTGCATGAAAAAACAGTTAGATTGCAAAATCATTAGTATTTATTACAATTGATATTAAATATCTGTGCTAGCTGCATGTCTTTGTTCTGCAAATGTTGGTGGAAAATAAGGCCATGCATATTCCTACAACAAAGCTGTTCATTGTATAATTTAGTTTTCAGCTGAGTCTGAACTTACTGCAGGTGAGAATAAGATGATCCAGATCTGTCAGCACTGATATACATGTAGGTGGTTCCATTATTATAATTTGTGAAATGCTCACAAGCTGTCTTTGTGAGGGTGCTTATATAGAGTAATGTATTAAAAAGAAGCAAAATGTTCTACCTTATGATGGCATTGCAGTTGTGCAGTTTGTGTAAAGTGATCAAATGTTTCTAAAATACACATGAAGAGTTTTTGAAGAAGAATATTGAGTATTATTATTTATGATTTTTTGTGTGAGGTAATACTACATACATTAAGAAAGAAATTCCTGCTTTTTATGTGACAGATATGTTTCAATCAAATGGAACTGATAAGTATTTGTAAACCAGATGCTCTTTTTATGAGTTGTGATTTACTATAAGAATAACACTGCTTTTCCTATATGAAACACTGGTATTGTTTGCAGAACTGTCCCTCTTTTCTTAAATAAAGAGCTGTTGCATTAGTACCAGTAGAATTTCCAGACTTTCTTCACTGTTTTGAGAAGACCACTCTACTTTTTTTCTTAAACTGCTCATTCAGCTGTTGATTAAATTTGCAGTGATAGGCATTTATCGTATGTGTAATAGGTGTTAGAACCAGTCTGCAACTCTGATTAAAATAAGTGATTGAAAAAAGTAAAATACCTTACTTGAAATATCTACTTTTGATAATCTTACTAAAAAAAGAAAAAGTTTTAAAGTGTAATATGATAATATAACTAGATATAATCTAGTACTTCGTAAGCTGAATTTCAGTCCTTTCCCCTCCTACCCACCATGTTCAGAACAGTAGCAAAATGAGGCTTGTATTAAGAGGTTTTATTGAGACTGACTGATATACCTAGAAGAAAATGGTTAAGGTTTTGGACTCACGGTCTTTTCATTGAGTCATTTTGCTTCATTTACTTCCAGTGAAACAAAAAAGAAAAAAATTATTTCTGAAATGACACCAATTTAAGTTTGCACCCCTGAAACTGTATGGCTATGCCATTTTGGAGCTCTGCTTGGGATGTTTGGTCCATATATGAATCTATGTTTGAGCTTGAATATGGAAAGTGATCCAGTAAGTTCTTTATGAAAGAGAATGAGCTATAGTCACCTACAATGAGCTAATCCTGTGAATACTTAACCATATTCCCTACATTACAGACACCTCTGGGTGGAAAGAGCATTTCTAATCAGTAAAAAATTGCTTGACGGGCACCTTAATAAGCAGACTACTTGTCATTATGTGAAATTAAGGGCAAAGTGGGTTTTATCTATTCCTGAAAACAAAATTCCTGCACCAAAGCGTAGTCAACTAAGTTAAAAAAACCCCAACAAAGTATTGAAAAAAAGCTTCCAGTTGTGTAGCCCTTTTTATCTACCTGAAATGGGAATATTGGAACCACCAGATTTTCATATCAATAGCAGCTCTGCTTTTCTCTTCTTTAGTTCTGGCCAGTGTGCCATTTTTGAAATATTCAAACAAAGAAACCACAAACCGCTAGTCACACCACAATACCAGCTTGTGTTTACATTTTCAGCTCTCCAGATCATGATCCTATTGAGTGCACATAGAGCGAGTGCGTGTACACGCGCCCATCCACCATCAGGAGGAACGAAACTGTAAACACAAGCTGGTATTTTGGTGGGGGCACACTAATATGGCGGTTGGTGAGGTCGGAAGGTGGAGGGTGAATTATGGATCCAGAATTTCCTTGTATTTTTCTTTTTAAGTCAGGCTGCTTGCACAGTAGCTGCTTTTCAAACTGAAACGTTTGGTTGTTTTAAAAAAGTAGGGCCTACTTTCATTCATTTTAAACTATGTATTCAGACTTGAAAGAAGATGGATGAAAGCACCAATACTGGATGTACTTAAACTAGGCAATGAATTACAAACTGTGTTACAGGGAGTTCTGCTTGCATCAGTGGAGGGAGGACAGGAATGATCTCACAGTTATTACCATTTATGAAATTCTTTGCTGAACTATCTAGCGAATCATCTTGCTTAATATTAAACTAAACACTAAAGAAATAATTAATATGATGAGAGAAAAGTGACTATCTTTAAATTTGGAGAATCTAAGCTATAGATAGGTAGGCTGAAGAGATTAAATGTATTAATGTAGATATCTTGAAGAACTTCTTTGTGTTGTCTATTGCTTAATTTAAATAAGCCTGCAAGTCTCTCTTTTTTTTTTTTTTTATCAAGGAAATAATATTATTTAACTAAAGCTAGAGAGCCTGAACAAAGCTTTTATCTTGGAGAAGGCTCGATTTTGCTGCTTACAGATCAGCTGTTGCCATTAATCTTTATGGAAATCTCATATATGCAGCTATCTGGAATTGATAAGTCTTCCTTACATTTGTAACCATTTTATCCTGCCTTCTTCAAGAAGAAGAATCAGGAGTATTGCTGAAAGAGGTGTATTGCTATTTTGAGAGAACAGAACTCTGGAATGCATGATCAAGCCATGGCTTTAAAGAACATGAGCAAAAGGGAGGCAGTTGTCTTCAGAAGGAAAACAGTCTCCTTCTAAAATCTAACTAGTCTGATAGCTTCTCCTAGAGTGGGAGCAGCATGTCCTAATTTTCAGTCCTGCTATCATATTAGCATTCTGTGTTAAAAACAGCATTTCTGAGCTCACTCCTTTAAACGCTATATGTTGTTCTGAGTTCCATAGTAGACATTTTAAAGCACTGCAAAATAAATTGGATTATAGATACTAAAATAGCTGCCTTAGAAATTAATTAAAAAATTATTAACCTTAAAAATAATAAAATGTTTTTAATTAGTTGCAGATTTGATTACAGTACCCATCTTTATCCAATCTGTTAAATTTTTTTTTATATGTTACAGGGAGCACAAGACTCAAAAAAACCCCCAACCCATAGGCTTTGTTATGAACTGTCTACACTTTATGGAAATTATATAACAACTTGGTTCTTAGTACATGTCTGGTTAAACAGAGTGAAGATGGCTGTTTACCTGTACTTAAAGGACTTGTGAAATTCAATATATATATATTTTGGGCATTTGGAACTAATAACTGGAAGAGACTTAATACAATAATTGCTTATCCTTATAATTATTGTGATCCTTTTGGAATAATAATATTCAGAAGGCTGTAATTCAGCCACAAGATTTGAAAAGGTACCACAAAGCTTTAAAAAAATTCAAGATCGGGCTGCTTAATGTAACTAAGACTGAAACCAAGATATTTTCATCTACACCTTTAGATAGTTCATAGAATATCAGAGAGAGATTAGAGAAAGCGCTGAAAAGGGATACATTTTCCTTCTTACTGCTGTCACATTTATGCTATTAAATCACTGATATTTTCTGCAGGTAAGCTTTAAGTTATTTGTGTGAAAACCCATGTTTTGATTTGATTTAAGGAAACTGAGATTCTCAGTGTAATCCATCACATGATATTGGGAAATTTTCTGTAAAATCATGGGAATTAGCAAACTGCTGAAAGCATAGTGAACTAAAGCTGTAGTAGAATGAGTTGGTAGTTGGTGGGAGGTCCCATCTCACACTCTCATCTAAATAAATGGTTGATAATATTTTGTTTTAGCAAGTTACTTGTCTGTATTTTTTTTTTATTCAGGTCCTCTTTCTTTCATGCTGATAGGCAACAATGTGTTCTGTTTTAGAGGTGCCTTCCATCCATCCAGACTTGGTACTTCTTTCTGTGGACCTTTCATCTCACTCTGATCTCTCTATGCATGGCCAAAGAGCCCATTCAGCAGGGAGAAAGAACTAACCTTTCAAAGACTTACCTAGCTGTAAAATAAAAAGTTTCTTCTCTGGTAGGGCACCAGGCAACTCATCAGTACTGCAAAGAGATGTGGCTGTAAGAGATGTGCTCAATGTTTTTCCCAGACCTTAAGAGAAAACTAGTTAGCAAGAAGTGATGAATATGAATCTTGCTAATGTTTCTCCCACATGCATATTTTCTACTAGTGGCTTTTTTACTACATTTTACTCTAAAATGTTGTGTTTTTATGAAGTCCATCCCGTTCATAATCTTCTGATTTATGGCTTCATAAATTTTACTTACAGAATTCTTCTGGTGTCATACAAATGAACATTAGACTAACCAGTAAAAATAGTATGGCTGCAGTAGTAACTATAGCTGTATAGCTATTAGTTATATAAAGCTACAGCCCTACTTTTTAATATAAATTAATTCTTTAATACAAAGCAGAAAAAAAAATAAAATTGGGAAGATTGTATTTCTGAATGTCACAGCTGAGGGAATTGGCAAAGACCAGTCACTCTTGAATTCCTGTTTAAAATGCACCAAAGTTAAGAAAACTACTACTGAACTATTAAGAAGAAAATTCCTAGTGCTGCTATGCAATTGAGTGATTGGTATGAATAGCAACCATGTAACCAGATCTGCCCTGTACACACTTTTGCCTTCTGCCAACATGCTGCTATGACAATTTTGCTTTGTTTATTAATAGAAATAATTATTAGCATCATTTTTAACTGTCAAACTGTGAATTGTCTTTCATATTTACTATGTATATATTGCATTTGTTTCAATGCAGTACATAGAATAAAACTGTTTTGAAATTATATCTCTTTAAATAATTCCAGATTTTATATTCAAATTTAGAAGTAGTACTGAAAATATTCACAAAGTATATACATAGTATATATTAAATAGCTTCATAATGTAGAAACTAATTTTAGCAGCATAGCACCCGATAGAGGAGAATTATTTAACTGGAAATTTCTTATGCAAGAGCTATTCTTTTAAAAGGCTTTTCCTGACACTTCAAAGTAATGTGATGTATATTTGCATATAGTAAGACTAAAGCACTTTTAAAAATGCATTGCATTACATTTACAATTAAATACTTTAAAAATATTCTTTGAAGGGTCAGATTAAATCTGGCATAGGTAAAATTCAGTTCAGCATCAAGTATAATCAACTGGTAGACTCACTTGAGTACGCCAAGTGGCTGAAATGCATTAGGTTAAGTTACTATTACTATTACTATCACTGTAATTGATGTGCTTGTCGGTTTGTTGGTTTTTTTTCTTGGGGGAGGAGTATGGAATGATTTGCCTTATGTTTGTTTTGAGGAAGTTCCTTCAGAATTAGATCTTATTTACAGTAAATCCAAGGCTGTGGTTCCTCTGAAGCTGAAGCCAATGTAATGTTGATTGCTGAAAACCCTACTTTTGGCCATATGTTACCACCGCTTTCCCTTGAGCTCTCTTTGCTGTGCTCTTCTCCAGCATTTTCACTGGCACCTTTATTCATCTGACTTTAAAGTGAATCTTTTGTAGCTTAGTGGTCTGCTACTAACCCAGAGAAGTATATTTTATAAGGCTGGTTTTCTATCTCTTTGGCTTCCATTTGGGATCAGATCAATACCCCTGCCAGGGAGGTATGCAACCATGTTCAGGAACAAAAAAGAAGCAGGATAATCTCTTTTGATATGGGCTTGTTTTTTCACCAGCCTAATTGTAGTGTCAGACTGCACCCTGACCAGTATTCTGCCATGAATCAACTCAACCTTTGTGGGAAGGCAGCGGGGAGACAGCACCACCCAAACACTACTGCTTGATGCAAGAGACTAGGCAGAAACACTTGGCAGAAAACACACCAGCAGCCCTGATGTAGAGCAGTTCAAAGTGTCATGAAACTGCAGCTTCAACTAATGAACTTGGCTATGTATTGCTTAGGAATTGTCAGAATATGTTAGCTTTTAATTTAAAACAATGTCATATTTAAACAGGAATAGTGTAGTAATGGGTTAAATGTGTTGGTTTAGGATGGCACACTGAAACAGTTTGAAATTACTCTTGTAACATTATTCGGGTATTAACTTATTGTTCAAAAAATATATAATTATTATAATTAATGTTTTGTAAATATTTAAGAATGGGAATCTGAACCTGGTTTCTTTCACATCCATGAAAGTTCTATATCTTATCACAGGATTAGACATAGTTTCAAGTTCCCTAAAACTCATGAGTGACAGCATCTTACTACAAAATTGGTCACTCAGCTGTGTGCTATAGCAGTAGGCCCCAGCAGATTTTAAACATTTAGATCTGCCAGCCATCAAGGCTTTCTTCTTATGTAATTCTGTTCTTATGTAGTTCTGTTAATTGCATTAATTGTTCCAAGACTACCAGTACTTCTGGTACACACAGCCTTTTAAAAATATAATAAATAAAGACTTATTTCCAAAGTATTTAGAAAAAGAAATTCAGTAGCCTAAATTGTGTCATATTAGATGTGCAGCATTGCATCATTTTAATTATCTTGAAGCATTGTGTCTAAATAGTATTAATGAGGTTAATATCCATAAGAAGACAGATTTACAATCTCATTGCTAAAACTGGTCAAATAATTCATAATGAATTATTCACCTTGTTTTTTTCATGAACTCTTGGTGAACAGATTGTGATTTTCTCAGAAGGATTAATTATTCAAAGTTATTCACCAAAAAACTTAATAATTCTTGGGCTCAGTGCCTTAGTGGCAATATATTGTGAACATCTGACCAGCCCCAGTATTGCAGATCATACAAAAGTGTTTTTTTTCCTATTGTGACCTTTCCCGATCCGTTCAAGTCTCCCTGAGATGAAATGTTTATAAGAATTTTTTTCTCATACCATCTAGGGAACTATCCCTTTAAATCTGACAGACACATATAGTAGCAGTCCTGAAACTAATACAGTATTGTCTCTGCCTTTCAGTTACTAAATATTGTATGCTGTATTACACCTTTACACAGTTTTCCATTTCTTACTCTTCAAGAGATGATTCATTGTCAGTTATGTGCAGATGATGTGGGTTTATACATTGAATTATACATTCAAAATTTTCTTAGAATTATTGCTGAAAATGTTCTGTGTAAGTGAATAAGATTTTTAATTGCTTATCTAAACCAAGTGAATTAATTTTAATGTTTTAATATTATCTAATTTTTTACTATTCACAACAAGAGGGGTTTTTTTCTGTAGTAGTTTATATCAATAGGCACATTGCTTTCTGCAGCTCTCAAATATGGAAATTCACTTTCTGTAAAAACATCTCCAGTGGAATGGCTACAGTTGCTTGAACAGGCGTGGATTAGCCAGGGTTATTAAGGTTTTGCAAATATTATCTAGAAAGGTCGGTTCAGTCCCAACTTATACCACTTTCCTGTATAGTTGCTCCTTTCTTTCTCAAGAAAAATCCAGTTCTGAAGTTGACTCTCACTCAGGAGCAACTCTGTGTTCCAAGGAGGCAATATTCTAGAGAGTCTTCTCATGACTCTTCTTTTCCAGATTTATCCCTTCTTTTTATTTTGAACTTTCATAAGCAATTTGGTCTACAGTGTTCAAATCAAGTCTTTCAAGTGCAACAATGTAGCATCACTTTTTAACATTGGAACACTCCATGCTTAAATGCTGTAAGGAAAACAAAAGGAAGAAAACAAAGCCTTTTGCATTATTCTTGTGAATCAAGTGGAAATAGCCACCATAGGTAGCTTACTGCCACTGTGAGTCTTCTATTACTATCACATTTAACTGACTTTTTTTCTTCTTCAGCTGTTGCTGTTCATAGCTTCTCTTTAGTAATGTCAGGAGAACGTACTTGTAAAAGTACATCCAGTTATCTTCTGCCCCAGTGTACCTCTGTAGGTATTGAAGGATTGCTTCCTACAACACAAAAATTGGTACTGGATGGGTGAACAAAATTCAGAAATTCAGTGTGAGTGATTTGTGATTCTTATCTGCTACCTCAGGACCAATAATGAAATATTAGAATACTCAAAGTGTAAAGCTGTTCAGTTAACATTAAAATTGATTCATTACAGTTCTGTTTTCTGTTTCTCCCTATGTCCTTTACTTGTCTCTAATCCCATCCCCTCGGTATCCCAAGTAATCCTTAGATAACCTCTATATCTTAAACCTCCAACACATCCTCTGTTCCTTTGATGGGACATACCCAGAATATTTCTGGCTTTTCCCACAACCTCTACTTTTGAGTTCTGGCCTGACAGCAAAGTAAGAGACATCACATGAGACTGGTCCAGGAGCTCATGTAGGTTTTTTGGTCAACCAGCTGCTGCCAAATAGAGCAAATAATGATTGGCTTCTTTGTGCCCTTTCCCTAGTATTAACAGGCTTATTCTTATTCATACCTCTTTTAATTTAAATCAGTATCTTAATATATATTTCTGAGTAAACCCTGGTTGACCTTTGCCAACAGATTTAAAAATTATTAGGAGATAGGCCATAAACCCCCCTTTTTCCTTATTTTCTCTGGAGACCAGAATGTTTTAAAAAACACCACCACTCTATCTCCTAAAGCAGGATAAATGAACACACAAATGTCTGAGTACCACAGTATCTGGCAAAAAAAATCCCCAAAACATTTATACTGTTTGCACAATTGTATGTATACCTCTATCTGATGCAAATGTTCCTGGGTAACAATTATATGGCAACCATACCCAAAGTTGAGAGAGAGATTATGTTCTACAACTCCAGATGTCACAGAACTCTCCAAGCAGGGCGTGCAGTTATATAGCACCACATGTTTTACAGTACACAGCTTGAATGAAGTGAACAGAGAATGAAGGCCCAAGCCCTGTTCTCCTTAATCATGAAAACAATCCTATTATCTTTGTTCTGAATTTTCTGGATGCAGTTGATTTACATGAAACAGTAAACATCAGAATTCTTTTTATTACGTTGTGCCTTGCATTGTTTGACATTGTATGTTGAATATTATCTAAGCCTGTTCTTTAAACTTAGCTGATTAAGGGGGTTTATGTCATTATCAAAACAAAAGAAGCAAAGGAGTTGTATGAATGCAAAATATTTTATTTATATATCTACATATATATATATTCATAAGAAGGCTTGAAGATCATTCTTTGTCCAAATTAAAACTTGAAAAGCAAATTTTTAAAAGAGAAAATACCCGATCCTATGCTATTTTATATAAACATTGGCATACTGATGTGGGTAAATGATGTGAAACTTTAAAACATACTTAAAACTGCAGCACATCTGAAGAACAGTTATGTTCTATATGTTTATGAGACAATGGGAAAAATAAAAGAGTGGATCACCAAAGGTGTTGAAGAAGTGTTTGCATTCTGGCAAAAGGCATCACAAATGATAATCCAGACAAGCATGGAGATAGGAAACTCATCTGAACGTAAATACTGCTTGTTGAACATCCTACAAACAGATTTTCCTCCGTGTGTCGGGTCAGATTTATATTTTAGCCAAGCTAATACTCCTTTTGCTCGACTTCAGGTGGGGATTTGTATCCCTCTGCCTTTGGGACCCTGGCATTTCAAGGAATATTGTCCCTCTCAAAGATCTGGCGTTTTAAGGCTGTGTGAAGATAAATGTGTATCTTCCAGTTACAGCTGAAAACCAGGGCGTATGGATCTGCTTCTATGCCCACTTTTCTCTAACTTATGTGCCACATGGAACAGAACAAGGAAGAATTCTCTTCTAAATCTAAAGATTATTTTGTCTGGCTGAATTATCAGGTGCTACTGGGAAAGCCGCCGTTGGACTTGGGTAGGGAAAGCTTGGTTTGAAGACAGAGGGAAGGGGGCAGTCAGATTTCAGGCTATGGCGTGACTGAGGAAGTGGTAATGCAGGAAAATCCTTGGCTCGGGTGGCAGGAGCTGCTGTGGGGAGGGCAGGGCGGGGGCTCCCGGCGCCGGGCTGCTGCGCGCTGCCGGCGGGCTCGGGCGCGGCTCAGGGGACACCGCGCCGCTCGCTGCATCGCGCTCCGAAACAGCCTCTGTTTGTAACCGAAATACGGCCGAAGTGCAGGAGCACGGGGGTGTTTCAACTAAAACTGCAATTACCGAGTCATAAAATGTGAAAGGACTGGCTGGGGAGCGCCAGCGGCAGCGGGGAGAGGCGGCAGAAGCGGCGGTGGAGCGCGGGGCTCGGCGGGTTGCGGCACCGGCAGCGCCACGCGGGTCCCCGCCCCGGGCATCTGCCCCTGCGAGCAGCAACCTCCCGGCCGGCCTGCCTGGGGACCTGCCGCTTCTTCCTCAGCCTCGACACGCGGAGATCTTTATCCGTGAAAATAAGACTATTAAGAATTCACAAATTATCGAAAACATTAGCTAATCACCCCCACGCCTGTCCTAGAATAGACAGACAGACAGTGGGGAAAGCGCTGGGGACGGGCTGGTGTGAAATGCAGCAGCCTTGCAAAGCCTTTCCAGCTCCAGCCTGCTAGTACAAGAAAAGGATCATGTGAGGATCCTTTGAAAGGCAATGTTCTGACTAAAGCAAGCAACTGCATTAATTGGGAGTCTTGTATTCATACATGCTGGGCTAAATAAAGCAAGCTGGTTTGCTGCAGCAGCCTGGGGAAAAGATATAAAACTAATCCTTCCATGACTTTGCTGTCGATTAGAGTATCCAGAACAAATGCACAGTCCTGAGAGTTCCTGTAGCACGGAACGTCTTCTCAGAGAACAGAATAAGCATCCTAAAGTAAAAGAAAATTACTAAACTTTTACATTTTGTTTGATTATTTGGGGGGGCG
>VZRW01012494.1:681926-718834 GCA_013398125.1 Aegotheles bennettii | reverse complement strand
CCCCCCCCTCTTTTTTTTTTTTTTTTTTTTTTATCGCCTGAAGTTAACTTCCATGCTGGAGACAAACTCGGCAGGACAACAAAGCTTTGATCTTTATGTGAAGGAAGTAATAGAGTGAAAGTCTCTCCAGAGGGTAATTATTCTTTGGCCGCTCAGGCATGAAGTTCCCTGTCACTGTTAAGGTTAATATTAAGGTAACTCCGCTATACTTTCTCATATTAAAAAAAAAAAATCCTCCCCAGAATGTTATACTATTAATTGCCAATTTGCATATGTGTGCAGCTGCTGTTTTGGCTCCGATCTTCCATCCGATAAGCTTGCTGGAGGTATCACAGAGCACTTGGCAGCTTTCCTATTTGAAAAGAAAGCCTTCCTAACTACAGAACAGCTGATAGTCTATCAGTGATAGACCCTGATGGCGTGAATTACAATTACACTACTTTTCACACTAAATCTGGGTGATAGCTACTTGGAAAGAAGTTTCATCATTTTTTACCACAAACTGGAAAAAGAATTACATGGTCATGCTGTGCTTTTAAAGGCAGTTTGGTTCACTTTTGTCTATTTAACACCTAATTCCGAGGAGTCCATAGGCATCTGGAGATCTGAACGTCGCGTAATGAATTCACTGTTTAGATGGGAGATTTTTTAAATCTACCTCAAATTACATTTATTAACAAGGCGAGCAGGAAGTGTTAGAGTTGTTAGACGCTTCATTTATTAAATAATTTGTGGGTATTTTCAGTTGTCATATCCAGAGTCACGGGGGTTTACTTATTTTTTAATTAGCAATTCCAAAACAATGCTACTGCAATTTAACAATTCATCACATAATCTGGGGCTGTTCAGTTCAGCCACTAACGCTAGATAATTCGGATTGTTATTTTGATCTGTTTATAACTCATTTTGTTGTGATAAGAGAACTGCTGCCTTGAAATTAAATTGCACGATTTCCTACGGACCTTGTTGCGACCTAGAAGCTAAGTACGTCGTCTTTGTCTACCTATTTCTTGACATTATACCTGATATAGCAAAGCAATAGTAATTTAAAATTTTCACTTATTGGTTCTCTCACTTTATGATTGGTCCTTATTTCGCCTTAGTGTGTTTTCATATACCACTGCGGAGGAGGAGGTGGGGAGAAATGCAAGTGTCAAAGCAAATTTAATTGTAAGAGTAAGTCACCCACATTGCTGCCGAGGTCACGATGTCTAAACTTTTCCCTTTATGTGCCAGCGAGTTAATTTAGCGAGGTGCTGCCCCGATAGTTAAATGTAGCTGTTTAAACATCTTATAAAGGCATGGTGGAAAGCCTGACTCCTGACGTAGCTAACCTAACAGAAAATAGACTTTGTTTTCCTTTTTTAGTTGCTTGCTTTATTAGATTTCTCACTCTCGCAGATTATCCAAAAACTACCCATTGATTGATCGCCCGTAGAGCTGCATTTGGTGTAAAGAAAAACTTCACAGCTTTATTGGCTCCCAGGAGACAAAACAAACATAACAAGATATTCGTATTAATACAAACAATGCAACAAACGAGGAAATCATCACATTTAAATAAACCGGTAAAGTCAGTCCAGTGTGCACAGCAGCCTCTGGTACAGCAGGCATGGCTGCTCAACCAACCACCAGCGCCCTCAGGCACGGGTCCCCATGGGACTTGCGTTATTGCTCACAGCATCTCATCGTCGCGAACACAGTTAACCTAAGAAAATGCCACCAAATCAAAACTTCAAGAGCTCAGTTTAACAGTATTTTACTGCAGCTTTCCGACTCTAAATATAAAGGTTGAGATTAGTCTGTTTCCTCAAAAAGATGTTGGAAAAAAGCGCATGCTTGGACCTGGAAGCTGTTGCTCATTTTTTTAGGGCACCACACATCTAATCGTAACAAGGCGTTTATTTTGGGAAGAGAAAGCGAGAAGATTCGAACTTTCTGCCATTTCTTCTGAAGACAAAGAAAGGGACGTGTCCCTTTAGCCTTGGTAAAAAAAAAAGTCTAAGGAACACTTTTATTTTTAAAGAAAGAAACTTCCCCTCCCAACACAAGGACACCCACACACGCCACGAACTTTCTGTTTAAAAGAAAGCTAATGTCCTCTTAGCTTCGTCTCGGAAACATCACAAAAGGAAAGGGACCGTTTTTGAGGACAGCAAGTCAGTAAGTCCACTATCTCTGTTATTTCCCACGAACTCTTTATCAAAATACGTTATATAGTAACATTTTTTTCCCCGCATTTTTTTATAATAGCCATTTTCTTCACCCTTTAATGGAAAAGTCACTTAGGCCCAGTGGGAAATATGAACATTCTGAAATGCTATCGGAATCTTCTCATCCTGATCGTCTTGTTACCCTCACGCAAAGGGCTAGCTAATTGCTGTTCTGCCCTCCTGGTAATCTCTTCTCTTTGATAGACTGACTAAAATCAAAGTGAAGCTGGGTTTGATGGCCACACGATTCCCTTGAAGCCCATAAGAGGTTTGACAGTTCTGAGAATCACATCACGTTCCAGGTCTTGCATCCATTTTCCAGCGGATGGTGGGGTCGAAGGCAGCTGAAAAGATTGCCTTTTCTTCCTGTGCTTGTAGCGCCTTCGGGCTGGACGGGCAGTTCTTGACATTCCTGGTATTCTACATGAAATAAAAAGCCAGGCTAATTTATGAACTGCTTACGGCAGCTACGCCCATTACGTTCTAATGGGCTTGAATGCGTGACTGTAGGCTCTGCTGATAACATCTCTATTGGTCTTTTTTTCACACTTGGCCGTCGAGCCCTTTGCACGCCCGCCTGGACAGAGCTTTGCATAAAACTTGGGGCTCACCAGGCACACAGTGTCGGGTCCTCTCTCGGGGCATCGCTTATATCGCCTCTCTCTTGCCCAGGTCGCTGAGACTCATATGAAGGAGCAACGCGCGCGTTTGAATATTTTTTTTTAAATGTAAAACTAACCTAACTTTAAAAGAATTTGTAAAGCGTCCAGCGTTTTGTTCTCTTAGGAGAGGCGTTCACGGACTACTATACGTAACTGCAATTGCAGTCATGGCATGTAATGCTAAGTTATTACAGAGTAAATTTTAAAATGACGACTCTTCAAGCCTTGCTAAGGTGTGGGAAGCTATTTCGTGACCAACTGATACAATAATTCCTATTACTTTCCAGCTATACGTTCTCAGATTTGTCTTGCCTGAAATGCGTGTGTGCGTATATACACAAAATTATATGAAATAAAAACTTTGGAGAAATGCAGGGAGTAATATGCTGAATGAGGTTTCATCCTCAGAAATGATACAAAAGAATGAAAGGAAGTTTTAATGGTAGAAAGAAACCTTCTGTTCCTGTTCCCTGGGCAGAAGGCGGGCTAAACCTGGCGGCTTTGTGCTGGAAGACTTTTATCATTGTTTGAATACTTAGGGACCTTAAACTCCCTGAATAAGAAAATTAGATGAATCCATTCTAATTAGGGATATTCCTGTTGCTGCTGTCTTGTATCATTTGAGGCAACTGGGAATGTATAAGTAACAAGCTTATTTGATCTGTATCAGCTGCAGTTAAATGGACACATGGATGAGAACTCTATTAAAAAATCAGTGTATGCGATTTTGGCTGCTGAATCTCCGTGGGCTTTCACATCTCGGATGGCATGGAGCCCGAGGTTTCTCTCCCGTGCTCCTATTGAGCTTGGACGTGGCTTTTTTTCCGCCCCCACCCTTATGTCCAGAGTTATGTACATGTTTCCACGTATTAAAAATGCAGTCTACACTGCTCGGATTGACAACACTATCAGAGACTCTCCAGACGTATCCATAACCAGGTCTGGGCGCGCTTTGAACGGTCTCACTCCAGCCAGCCAGTCCCGTTGGGCAGGTTCTGGAAGGGAACTTGCCTAAGCCTACAACGATATTTTTCTCCTGCTCACTTCACATTCTGTACCTCCTCCTACAACTACTGTAATCCCGTTAACCCAGCAGAAGCCTCTAGCACTCGACTGTTGACAAATTGATGGGTCGGATGGCCTTTCACCTGGTTGTCACCGCTGAAAAAAGTGCTAATGGACATTTGTAGATAGGATTCTCGCCCGACCGGAGGCTCAGTTTCTGCTGTGCAGGCACGGTCTTGTCACACGAAGGCTCGACTCCACACCCCGCCTGTAGGTACACTCCTCTGCATGCACACTGACCCCAGTGTGGTTTTCCAGGGCACCTGTTGTACGCAGATGTTCTGACAGTCTCACAGTCCGCGATCCCAGCGGCTTGTTTCATTCCGTACGTGAGCAAACCGTGTACAGGAGCCTTGTGATGGCGAGAAGGGCAGTTAATCAATAAAAGAATAAATAGAACATTATTTGTCACTCCTTTGCTGGAGGTCAGTTGTGAAGAGGGAACTTCCAATGGCAGCATGTCAGTACTGTCAGGAGGGGTGGCAGCGCAGCTGTACGCGCTGCCTTGGTTCATCCATCATTACCTAGCAAATGAGCCGACTGGCTTGTGGGCAGGTACAGAAGCCCTGGCAGGCAAGCAAGAGAAGAGATTATTTTTGCGTATCTTCTGTGAATCTTCAGGGAATTTAGTGGCGTTCCTGATCTCAAATGCTTGTAATTAAGAGGATGGCATCTTTGGGCTGGAGAATTCCGGAGAAAATAATTTTCACAGCACCTAGAGGGCTTGATGTCGCGCTTGATGACAGATGGGAAACCTTTATGAAGGCTCCCTAACCTTTTACCCTGAGAGACTATACTTTTTGACACAGCAGGATTGGGAGGATATAGATGTTTTTACTCGGGTGATAGTGTGGTGATTTTTTAAAACAACGAGTCATTTATTAAGGTATTTTAATGAACTATGCAAACAGCGAAAACCTGACAAAGCTTGTGTCACTGCTGAGAGCGAAAACATAACTATTACCCATGGAGTGTTTTGCTTATGGAGACTTTCGTATTGCACAGAAATAAGATACAGGAAAAGACTAGCAGATAAGATTTCATGTTGCATCTTTTGAGATCGCGACCTCAGGAATGCCATGCCACTTCCATTAATCCTTTTCTCGACTTAAAGATGCCTGTGAATATTAATAAAGTTGCATTTAAAAAGCGATAGAAAGAAAGAGAGAAAGAGAAAACAAGACTCATTCACATTCCGAGTCTGCTTTCTGTCTCACACGTATTACATTTCACAAAACAGATAGAAACAATAGAGCTTATTAAGAAAAACTTGTTTTGAATGGCAAATTAAGCATAATGAAAATACACACGTTTTTACAAGTAGTTATTTTTTCACCAATTGAATATTTTAAACCCTTTTAAACTAAGTACTTGTCTCTGCAAAATGTTTTTCTTTTAGCCCATTTTCACTCCATCACCCTGCTATATATATCTATTTAAAATTTTTAATTCGGTCAGCTCAAAGACCTTGATAAGCACAGCCCCTTGTCTGCGGCCAGACATTAACCAATAGGTGTGCCCTACCCCGGCTATTTACGAGCAATATCAGTGTTGGTTTCCAGGCTGAACAGGCTGGTGCACGGATCAGTTCACACGACGGCTTCCTAAGCAGGGAAAAAGTGATTATATTCGAGAAGATATCTCACCATTCGTCTTTGACGCAAATAGGTTTTCAGTGCAGCATAAACGATCAAAATAGATATAATAATTTGTTACCAGTTTGGAAAATTATGTGAAATCAAGAAACAGTCCAATAATCTTTTAATGAAAAGTAAACTTGACAGAATGAAAAGTCAATTCCTCCTTTCATTCTTATGTACATTTAAAAAAATATTACAGATAATAGCAAAGAAAAGGAAGTTTTTATTTCCACCCTTCATATCTGCAAATTCAGAAGCACAGAAAAAACAATCTCCTTAAAAAAGGGGCACAGGGGTTATCTTGAATTTTGCTTTATATTGTAAATTAAATCAGTATTCCCGGTTTGCACAAACTTGTGTATCGAGTGTTACAAAATCCCTTAAAACGCAAAGCACTCGAATGTCGAGCATTAAGGTGGACTGCATTTTTCTACTTAGGTATTGCAGCGATCTGGGAATTTATTTTTACAGCCTGAGATGTCAGTATGCCACAGAAGCATGAAAATCTCACCATCTGTATGCTCATGGACAATCTCATCAAGTACACTCAACGACAGACTTAGAATAACAAAATTTAAATGCTATTACTACCGCCTAGTCATACATGAACTCAAATCTATTTTAAATAGCATTCAACCCGAGTTATCTTGCTGCTTACCTCAGGCCTAAAACAGTTTAATCCCTTTCAGTGTTTGTGTACCCGCATGAATCCTGTCGTAAAACAGGCACATGCTATTTGAAATAACACTTGTTAAATTAAATGGGAGGTTACACGGGGATGCATATAATTTAATTTTGCTGAGTGCTGATCCATAACCCAGTGAAGGTTCAGGAATCGAGCATTGGCTTCACCTGGCAGCTTACCTCATGTGCCGGGCAGTGTCCTTCTGGATATGTGTTACTTGTCAGTGCCAGGAAACAGGGATATGTTTTAGTTGGAACTCTGTTATAGCAGACACTACATGGTTTAGATTAACTCCTTTCAGTAGTACAGCATCAATGTGTTATTCCCTTAACATAAAACATACAGATTATGTAAATCTGTAATAAATACTATTTTGAAGTGTATAGTAATCAGAAATCTTTCAGGGCAGGATGGAATGGAAACTGAGAAATATTGGAGAGTAAACATTCCAACGCTCATTCCTCTGCTTTCCCTGGCAGAGCGGAGCACATTGTAGCTGGGCTGCTCATGCTCCAGCGCTGGGGTTTGCCCTGCGAGTCCCACCCAGCGTGGACTTTCTGGGAGAGCTGGGGCCAAAGCGGCCCCGCGCGAAGCATTTCTCCTCCCTCTGCAGCCCCCGGCGCCCTGGTTGTAAATGGGAACGGTTGTTCCTGGTCCGAGGGAAGGCCAACCCTTTCTGTACGTCCTCACAGGGTGCAAACCGTGTGTGCGCGGTCATTCAGGCTCGCAAGGCCAAGCAAGCCGAGAGGCAAAAGGCACCTGGAGGAAGAGAGTCCGTACAACTTGCTTACAACGTGTTTAACGTTCCGGACTCTACCGACTGTGCGGAGCTCAGAGGGCAACGGAGCCCCTGGAGTCCATCTGTAACTGGCACAGCTCTGCATCTCCCTCACCTCGGCGGGCCTGCTCTGGGGCTTGGGCGCTAGGTTGGCCCTTACTGGGCAAGCCCGCTGCGTGCCGGCTACCGGCTGTGCCCTAGCGTGGAGGGGGGAGCCGGGGTGTCAGCAGAAAGAACCCACAGGACTTGTACGAAGGGCTCCTCGGCTCTGCCCCTTGCGGGGACGCATACTGATGGGCTCCTGGAAGCCTGGGCACCAAGGGCGAGGTCTGAAAGCTACCACTGATACCCACGAGCCTGACAGATCCCCCGGGTGCTGCCTGGCCCGCCGAGCGGTCCCACCGGGACTCTCCGCGTTGCCATCGATCCCGGGCGTGGTGCTGGGAGCTGCGGCGGGGCCTGATTGTGCTGGGCTTGCCATGCGGCCAGCGAGAAGGAGGGATCGCGGCAGGCAGGAGGGAGGGAGGGAGGAAGGAAAGGAAGGAAGAAGGAAGGAGGCCGCGCTGATTAGCATGCAGCAGCGCTCGTAAGCCCGGCTCCATTGTTTTAACACCTCCCCTCTCCTCCGCGCCAATCTGTCACCGTTCAGCAGGCGAACGCTGCTGCCTCGAATGCTGCTCTTCTCAAATGAGACGGATAATTAGCTGCCCCGCACGAATGGCGCACTCTTCTCACCCCTGATTGCTATCACCTTCTTGCTCCTGGCAGTTTTGACACCTCGTAATCAGCCTGCTGCTTTTTCTCTTTTCTTTCCCTATTTCTGATTTTTTCTCCCCCTTCCTTCAGTTCGTTTTTTTTGTGTGTGTGTGTTTTTTTTTTTTTTTTAATGCAATCCCAGTTGCCATTTGGATTGAGACTCCTCTGTTGAGTTAACCTTGTATGATTGCGGGGGAAAGGGGAATGTACGGTAGGGAGGAAAAGAAATCGCCTTCTCTGAGTCTCATCTGCTGAGTGAACCACGGGTGGGGGTAGGAGCGTCTCGGCTTGATCCTCCAGTGTTTTTGTTCGTAAGGGGGAACAGCCTCTCCTGAGCATCCTCTGAATTGACATTATCTCGGACGGGGAAGGATCGTGTGTGGAGAAACTCATCCGCTAAGATAAAGGAGAAGATTGCATTTCTGTTGAGTTATCTGGTTAGTTAAATTCAGCAATACCAGGAAGGGATTTAAAAATAAATTCACACGGCCAGGAAGCTCTCTCTTCCTCCCGGGTAGGCAGGGAAGGAAGGTAACTTCTCCTGAGCCTCTTAGAATGAATTCATTGTGTTTCCTGGGAGTCGGCAGAGAGCTCTGATTGGAGTGCGAGGTGGCAGAGGGAACCTCTTCCCTTCTGATGCCAGAGAAATAAGAGATCTCAGTTAATGCTCTGGTGAATTCTGCGGGATCTCAAAAAACAGAGGACTCGTGGAATCTGTCATAGGAGCATTTCCCTCTCCTTTAACAAGCACTGACAGTCTAATTACTGGAGCTACGAGCAGCTGTCGAGTTAGCCGGGGAGACAGAGGAGCTACATGTGTTCTGCCCGGCCGCCGGCCCCGAGCCCTCGCACCAGGCTGCGGCAGCCGCAGCGCCCTAGCGAGCCCCTCAGAAACCTCGCCTGTAGCAGGGGGAGCGCTTTGCTCCCTTGCCAAGTCAGAACCAGAGCTCCCGTCAGCACTGGCTGTGAGCAGGGGGGGTTCACGGGACAAGCGAGCATCCGGGAGCCTTCCCAGCAGCTTCAGCGCCGGGGTCCCCGGGAAGGGACTCCGCTGGCCCCGGGAGAGGAGGAATTCGGTACTGCACCTTGGCATGAGCCTGCTGCTCTTTCTTTCCGCTCAAGTTCCACTTCCTCCCCCCAGATGATGATGATTACTAATTATTAATTACTACTATTATTAATCAAACCCCGCTTCCCATTTGGATTCAACCTCCTGTGCCGCGGTGAGCTCGCACGGAAGGGCGAGTGGAGGGGAGGAACCCTGAGCCTCCTCTGGTGAGTGTAATAAAGCAGATGTCCCTGCTGTCAGCAGCAGCCCCCTCCAGCAGAGCTGTACGAGAGGGGCCCACTCAGGGACCGCACCACCGCCCACTTCAAGTCGCTCACAACTGCTTAGCCTGAGATGTATTTATTTATTCATTGATTGATTGATTAACCAGGCCGTGGTCCCCGCAGTGGCCTCACCGGTGAACCCGCCTGGGTGCCCAGGCACCGACGGTTCTAAGCACACAAAATGAGACGGCAGGAGCTCCGGGCTGGGGCTGGATGGGCTCTGCTGGTCGGCGAAGCTTCGGACAACCGCGTCCCGCACTCCCTCCCCGCGTCTGCCCCGCTCTGCCCTGGCCGCAGGGGCGGCCCCCGGCAGCAAAGCGCTGCGGGCCGGCGCGGGGCTCGGTGCGGGGCTCCCTGCTCCGCCAGCACCGGAGCCGTGCGCGGGGAGAACGACACGGGACACACACAGACGACTTTATTTTCTTTCAAGGTGATTCGCAGTTTGTTCAGCTCTTAATAACGTGAGCTCCCGAGCTCGGATTTCACGGCTGAGAGGCCAAGTCGGTTTTGTGTCGGGCTGGCTGGAGCTGCGCGAATCCCCTTCTCCCAATGCCGGAATTTCTGCCTCTCCCAGGAACCACCCCCAGCCGCGCTCCCTGGGGAGGCGCTTCCCACGCCGCACCCCCCGCAGCGCCGGGGGCCGGCGGGGCCGGGAGCCCGCAGTAGTAACAAACCCTGGCTCCAGGTCATGGGGCAGCCACGCACCGTACACGCCTGTTTATTACAGCACGCTCTGCTGGCAGCCACTCACAAACACGAGAGGTTGAACATAGTGAAAATAATTGCAGAAAAATCAATTTCTAAAAATGATGCAGGTGTTAATTCTTCCAGAAATCGGTCACCTGCAATCAAATCTTTAAAAAGGGAACCTGTTGTGCTTTGCTGCTATGAAAATATTAATGCTAATTATCAAATATCAAGGCTAAAAGCTATATATTCAGTTGAAATGCAAAAAACTCCAAGTCACCCTTTATCATTTAAATGATCTAGTAAAAAACCCTCACTTTTAAATTTGATCCAAATAAATTCAAAAAATGTGCAAACTTTATCCGAATGCGATGTTTCAATGAGACACGAATTTAAATTGCATTGAGAAAGCCACTATGCATATTCAGGTTAAAAATGAAGTCACTGAGATTTGGGTGGTTAGATTTTCCCCCTTCCTCTCTAAACTGTAACACACTTGAGCAATCCTTCACAGCAGAGCAGAAGGAATGGTAAATTATCTTTGGTATTCTTAGTTTTAGGGAACATTTAACCTTCTCTCACTGTATTCTTCATACTAATATAACCTTTTGCCATAATGTATTTTTCCTAATTATTAATGCTAAAAAGGTACACGAACAAAATAATTACTTTTTTATCTCATGTAACATTATCCATAAAATTGATATTGTTACGTTTTGGCAAAAGGATCATTTTGTGCTGTATTTGATTATTCTCTAGTAAACAATTCATCTGGGAAAGTCAACTATTCCTTTATGTTACTAGTCAACAAGTCTATCCTAATTTTGGCACACCTGGCATTCAGTTACTGTGATGATTTTACAAGAATCTGAATGAAAAGGTTTACTATCGTAAATTAAACTTGGAAATTTTATAACAGAAATGAAAAATGAGAGCCTACTTCTCTTCCTGTTTACTTCAAGGAGAACATAATCACATCACTGGATATTGAGAAAAAAAATCCTAGCATTACACCAATTTCCCCAGCCAGATTAAGGCATTAATCCTGCAAGTCTACACTCACAAATATAACCATGACTTTGGGCCTATTCAGGCAATGATTAATTGCAGAAAAAAAAAAAGAAAAAAGGAAAAAAAAAGAAAGAAAAAAAAAGAAAAAGAAAGAAAAAAGATAAGGTGTTTAACATCAGTCTCAAAGGTAATATTGAAGCATAACAAGCAATAATGTGAATTACAGTACTGAGTGACTTACAGTTTCATTTTACCTTGTCAAAGGACAGTTAAAAATGTGCTTATCTGACAAACAATTTCAGTCGTAAGTTCTTGTTACAAAAAGTCTTAATTCTTACACTTAGCGTATCCATTGAATAAAAAAAAATCAAACGTATGCAAAACAGTGATCCATTGAATTCTCATACATTAAGACTGTACTTTAAAGTGGGAATTCAGATGCCGAAGAAAAACTTCCTTAGATGTTGTAGATGGTGGGAAAACTTCTCGACAGAATTCACATATTCCGCACTGATTCAGTTCAGAGTCTGTACAAGCTTGTGCCAGCAAATCATTGTCTCGAGGCTGCCAAACAAGCTAAAAGAAACAGAAAATTATTATTGCTGTGGTTTACAATGTGCTTTACATTATGCTGTGGTTTATATTTATATATATGTAAACCCCCCCGCCTCTTTAAACTATATGGGCTTTACACCTGCCTAGCCAGAGACATTAACTAGAGAGTTCTCATCTAAGAAAAGCAAGATAGGACTTTGATATTTTACAGTTCTATAAACATACTATCCCTGCAAACACTCTGAATGCCTTGGTATCTATTAATGATAAATACTGCTATGAGCAAAATCCTGCAATATCAGTCTGATAAATATTAAGGCTTTTCTGTAACTTTGCATTCCAGTATTTTACTGTCGAAGCCATAGTATGTAATTTACTTACATTTACTTACAAAATGACTGGAGCAACATCATATGGTTTAAGTTACTTATTTGCTCTGACTGCCTTTTAGTCTAAAATCTGTTTTGGGATTCCTTCTGCCATGACAGCATCAAACTCAATGGGACCATATAAATAGCTATCTATGCATTCAGGCAATTTTGTAAACTATGCTAACTTTGCTTCAGCAGCTGTACTGCTCTTGGTCCCTGAATGTGCTGGTTTTAAGCCAGCAAGTTTGTTTACCTGACATTTGAATTCAAGGGACTTCAGCCTGATACATACTGTAAGTCTGTACACTAATTACTAAGCACCATACCAACTAGGAATCAAGAAGTCTTTATCCGTTTTCAAAGTAAAGTTAAAAATTAAGTTTCATTACTTTAGTATTAGCAATACAAAATAAAACAGTTATATGGCCAGGATGATTAGGTTTTGAGTAAACTGAAAACTAAACACATATTGCTGTGACTGCAAAGTAGACAGAACGGCAGCAAGCTGGTATGAGCTCTATGTAGGGATGGAACCTAGAAGAGGAGAGCACCCTACAGTTTTTTTGGCTCACTTTTCTCTGCTCTTGCTTCACTCACACATGGTAAGGCAAGCAAGAATACTTTAGAAAGTAGTTTCTTTACAAGTTTTAAATTTCTTTCTATCAATACTTACCCAAGAGTTTTAATTTTCAGCTCTTATTCAGATTTCATCAAGCCAGACAGTTAGAAGCTATTGTTTATTCCTCCCATGGTAACTCACTGTACAATTAACCCGGCTTTCATGGTGGTTAAACCTTGTTTTTAAACCAGCTAGATGTCTTGGAGTCAACGTCCTGTCCTTTCCCTACTTAACCAGTGTTTAGCTTATCAGATAGCAATAGCAGATTTACTGTCTTTCATTATGGTCAGCAATCCATATAATTAAATTTACTAATTAGTAATTAAGTGCAATCACACCACATTTTTCAGCTCAAAGAGTCTACTTATTGTATGCTGCTAGTGTAAACTGCATATTAAATCTACGTAGATATTGACACACTTACACATCCTTACAGAAATGTGTTTGGAATTATTGTTTCTAATATCTTATGATGTAAACCATCATTTTAAAAAAGATAAAGTAGTATTGTAAAAACTCCACAAAGGACATAGTAAGATTTCTAACCTTAGAAGTACAACAAGGGGAGGTACTCATCCAGCAACTTCACTTCCATTTCTTTCTAGGAGTGTTAAGCATGTGCTCAATACGTTTTTCAGAATAGGGATATATTTAAGCACATGTTCCATTTAAAAAACATTATTATTCAGATTAAGATCAATAAACTATCCATTTGCTTTTAAAATCATGAACATTCTTATAAGTATTTTTGGTGGAAACACCCCCCTCAAACTGAATACAGATAAACACATGCATCTATATGCAAGTCTAAGTTAAATGTAGCCTATAAAATCCTAGATTCACTAATACCTACGTTTATTTTAATCTGCTGCTCTTTTCAGTCACGTTTTTTTAAAAAGTTACATCCTAAGAAAACAGTACTGAGTTTTCACATTTAGTATCCACATAGAAGGAAAGAGCTAAATTTAATACAGCAACTGAGAGCAGTTCCAAGAACTTACTGTTGCCAAATCTACTGCATTTATGGGGTTTTCCATTTTATAAGTTAACATATGTAGTAAATACTTGAAAGTTTTATCTGCACCAGGAAGAAAAAATCAGGTATATAATTCCTCCTGATTAGAGCTTCATGAGTGGCAGGGATGATGGAAGTCTTAAGCAGTGTAACTACCCCTTAGAAAGGTGGTAAAAATACTAAGAACAAGTTTATAATAAGGTTAATTCAGTCAAAAGGGCATGTATGCAAGTAACTTTTTAAAAAAATTAGTATTTTAATTTACATATGTTTTATCTGTGAATCAAGCCTTTAGCACTATTAAGTCAGAAAAAACTCTAAAGCTGAGTCCAATTCACTGGGAAAAATATTTAAAAATCTCTTTTGAAGGCAGCTGAATAAAGGCGATGTCTAAATATGTTGATATACACAGATGTACATTTAATGGATTCTAAAGTAATATTGGCTTGTTTCAAACAAGCTTCTGGATAAGATACAACATTTTAATCTAATGTCCTGTATGCTCTACAGTGCTATTGTAGGTATAACTTACAAATACTGAAACAGTTCACCATTGCTTTTCTTTTCCCCAAGTGTCAGCATTACTACATTTTCTCCACAAAGTAGATAATTTACATTTTAAATTATGGCCCCAAATTAATTTCCTGATTTTGCAGAAATACCAACAATCACACCAAAGGCTTATTGCTATTCAATCACAATTCTTCTCTAGTTTTTAAGCTGCATACTCCTCTATCAATTTATAATCGCATACCAGCTGTTTCACTTGCTGTAACATACAATGCAGGGTGCCATCTATTGAAAAATGAATACACAGACTAACTAGTAAAAGAACAAGCTGGAGAGGGAATACAGAAAAGAGGATAGTAACAAGCAATGGAGTGAGTGCTTCACAGCTCCACGGGGATTCTGCCAGTGATAAAATAAATGGTTTAATTTGTTTAACTCAGTCATAACTTTAACTGAGGATCCAATGAAAAATAAAGCACAATAAAACCTGTGATTAGTTAGTTGGTATAGAACTGAGATCTCCTACATTACACATAGGTATTTAAAATACATTTTGAAAAAATCAGGCTTGTAGTTTAAAATAAAATTATGAAGAACAGCAAACATTCCAAGCTTTAAACTTTTCATCCAAAACTGGTCTGCAATAGAAAATTAAACTAGACTGGGTATGTTTTAGGAGAAGAAAACATTAAATCTATCATGTCCTACAAATGCTTTCAAATGCTAGTTTAGCATGTCGGGCAGTGGCCAAATTGAGATGTAAAGCTCCTTGTCATTAGCAAAGAACACAAAACCACATCAATGTGAATAGTAAAAATATGCCAAATCCATCCTCACAGAATTCCTCAGTATCACAATTTGCTTATTCTTAAAAAGCTGTACTCTCACAAAGTGTGAGAAAAGCCACAGAAATGTAAAAAAATGAGTTTATAAAGGTCCATAATATTTTTTCCTGCAATTTCAGTTGAGACAAGATGTTACACAAAAGAAGCAAAGTATTCAGAAACGTGATTGTCAGATTTTGCTGGAATGTTTTTCTGCATTACAGCAACTGGGCACTGCCTTCAGATGCTCCCATGGACTTCAAGTAGCTGTAACTTGAATTCAAGCCCAAAGTACCTACATAAACCTAAAATAAAGTATTTTAGTGAACTTCCCTTTATTTGAAAAAATAAATACGCTTTCCTTCTTGACTTCTTCCACCATGGAGAAAAAAAATTAAGTTTTCTTAGAGGAGGGGCATAGGGTGCTGTTTATAACTCACATCAAGATAAAAAGTAGATATTTTTTCCACAGTGAAGTATTTATCTGTTCAGCTTTTTAATTAGTCCATTTGTCATATTCTCTGCTGCACATTAAAAACAATTAAAACAATTATGTGCCCTATTCAACCGAGATCAAGGGTAGAAAGAAAGCAATTTAGGGCACAACTTAGGATTAATGACAGCTTTGAAATAGATATAGAAGCAATTGCTATCTAAATGAACTGAAATTTGTGCAAGCACATCCAGTGCTTACACCTGCTTAAATTCCTCCCCTTCCACTGGGAAAGTGTCTTGTACACATACTTCAGTATCAAGAAGAAGAACTGACGAGAGGTATTGTCTTAAAAAAAGGCTGATGAAATACCTCATAGAACATATTAATCCTGTCTCAAAGATCTTTGCAAAGTGGTTGTCTGAACCATTACCATTTTTTAAATTACAGTATTTATATAAAGATACCTGATGAGGGCCTCTCACGGTTGTCCCAGCAGCTTCTAAAGAAGAAAAAATTACTTCAGGTACACTCTGGTTTGTGTGCTTAGGTACAAACGTGAAACCAGTGTCTGTTGTTTTCAAACATGTTTTGTCATGGGTATTTTCTATGGGCATGTTTGCATGAGTTGGGGGGTTTGTTTTGTCAACAGTAGTTAAGCTTTGTAAAGCTGAGGTCATGAGATCAACTCCATGAGCTTCAAATGAGTTAGGTTCCAATTTACTGAGGTTAACAGCACGGTCTCTGTGCTCCAGGTTAAAACGATGATCTTGAAGCATGTTTTCAGCTATACCAGTACAAGGAACTGTTGGTTTTTCCTGAGTGCTCTGCAAGAAAGCAGAGTCATTGTCTGTAGGTGGAAACTTGACATTAAATTTAGAAAGTGATTCTACAGAGTTGTTGTCCTCATCTTGGCCCACTCCTCTTGGTGTGATAGATGTGATGCATGATGCACCTCTATTTATATCCTTTATAACCCGAGGCTTAAAAAGCTCTTCTGCTTGTTCATCAGTTTTATCAGTACACTGTATCGGCATGGAAAACTGTATTTCTGTGAAGAAAGAATGAAGAAAACATTAAATAGTCCACTGAAGTATAGTTATTAAAGGTGTGGTGTTGGGGTATTTTTCCTGAGAGGTTTTTGATCTTCTTTCTTGGCTTTCTAACCTTTAATTTTTCTCCTTGAAATCAGTTTGAGGCACAGTTCTCTCCCAGAAATGTTAGCTCTGACACAAAAACTATTAGAACAGAAATAAAAAGAAATAATTCTGTTCTAATAATTCTATTTATCTTTGATTTATGGATTTAAACATTTTCATTTTATTGAAAACTATGTTGTCCCATACTCTTAACACACACTTGCATGTATTTATTGAAGTGTTCTGGCAGAAATAGAAGCTGGAACCAAATCCATTTCACATGGTGCCAAGAACATGCTAGGCACCATGAGCACAATTTTAGAAGTTGTTCAGGTACCAAACTCTCATTGGTTTTCAGTGTTTAAATTGAATAACTGTTCAGAAGTGGGATCATACTTTCCATTTGTTTTGAGAATTCCCCCTTCATTTTTGGCACTTTATTAACAAAATTGGTAATAATATACACGGTTACTCCTAATTAGGTGAGAAAATAACTTCTGTACACATTTACTGTACAGCAGCCTTCTGCCATCACTCAGATATTAAAGTAATGTGGGCCACAGAAGTAACAGAATTCAGGCAGATTAAATCTGTATCATGTATAACTTTTCACACAGTTGAGTTAGGCACGCACTTATGGAAAATAAATCTATCCTGAAATAAATTGCCAAGCACTCATCCCCCAAATTCCTGTCCCCAATAATAAAGTTTAGTAGTGTGCAATAAGAACATAAGAATACAGTTCAGACATAGCAATTTGAAGCCATAAGCGACACATTATCATTTCATGTAACAAAACGTCAGTAATGGTATAACCTAAATTAAAAGCAAGGGCTGAAATCAGCATCTCTTGCTTCAACCGTGTAAGTTGGGCAGGTGTTTTCTGAAATCACTTAAGAGTCTGATCCTTAAGAAAAGCTAGGAGGGAATAACCATAGTAGCTTACGTTATATCAAATGTAAGCATTAGCAGAATTGGACATTCAGGATCTCTTCCAGTTGCAACAAAAATCAAGCCTTTCTTGTGTTTTCAGCAAGTGCTGCATTAAGCTCTTGTCCCAGGTAACAAATCAGTATTCAAAAGCCTGCACAAGGAAGTCTGCAAAATAAGTCCTCTGACTCTGCTCAGTCCAGTGGGTTTCCTCCAACAGCTATGGGGCTAGAGACATTCATAACAGACATCTTTTGAACTGACAGCTAAATTAAAAGCAAGGAAGTGCTGTCATTCACACAGTATGATGGGATATCACATGTAGTAAGTGCCTGCCTCTCACTCCAAGGGACAAAACAATTACAAGAGCCACTGATGTGATGACTGTCTTTTATAGCATGTGATTTGGAGCATTCGTCATAGAATGCCAAAACTGGCGGTGCGTTTTCTTGGTGAAATACTGAGCACCATGTGAACAGACTTGAAAAAGGCAGATGGTAAACAGTGGAAGTACTTCTATGTATGTGTAATTTACAGTATTTTCAAATATAAAGCAAAGCTTTCAAACAGTTGAATCACAATAAGAGCTTAAGTATGATATTACCAGTTTCAGGTTCTGGCTTTATCTTAAATTTACTCAGTTGGTCTGTTTGTTCTCTGGCTAGCATACATATACGATGACACTCTTCTTTCATGGCCTGGAAAATTGTCTCCAGATTCTCCCTGGAAGATCAAAATTGTAAATTAAAGAGTCAACCAATTCAGCTTGTTGTGACCTTTAATCTAGTCACACCCACGAACCAGAGAAAAACAATAGTGTAAGCTACTTTTCTTGGATACCTTGTTCCTCAACATATGCATACATATTTTTGTTCTCCTCAGTAAAAGCAAGCAGAAAGGGAAAACAAAATGTTGTCAAAAAGCTGTTTAGTCCTATCATACACATATATTTTAGAGCTCGGGGCCTGACCCTGCAAGGACCTCCCCCCTTTACATTTCTTTCAGTTCCCTCAGGTATTTTGTGGGACAGCTTATCTTTTACAAGGGTACTGTTTCTACCTCATTCTAGGGAAAATAAGATGCTGCTGCTGTGAACATGAATTGTTTTCCATTGTTTTCTGTGCACTTCAGACTCAGCAGGAGAAGGAACACGCAAGCATTTGCTACTGCTCCTTCCTTCTCTGTCTACCTGACATTTTGGGGAGGGGCTCATGAACTCATTCCTTCTCTGTTTTATACCATATCACATGATTTTTCTTTAATTTTGAGGTATTTTAAAAGTTGTATCTTTTCCAGAGTATCAGATAGACACCTGATATTTAGTTCTCTCCACTGAGAATGGTAAAAACAGTTCTTTGTGCTGATGTGAGTTTTATTTGCCCAAAGGCACTAAGTTACTCAGCTATTGATGCATCCATAAAATTCCAGTGTGCAATTTTGATGAACTTGCTGAGTAATTTATATTTCTAAGCACAGTATCATGGATTTTATAAAATGAACTTCAAGGATGGAAAAGTGAAGTTGGTTGCCAAACTGGATTTGTGTTCTTTTTTGCATCTTTGCATCAAAAGAGCTCAAAAGGCATTTTTCTTTAATCCAGTGAATTGTTTTCTTTTTATTGCTTATTCATATAGCAACCAGGAGTGTCACGAGCTGTGTTCCTACTTCTGCTGTGCCTCTTTTTTTGAAGACACAAATATCTATTTGCATCTCACTTGAAAAAAAATCTGCAGGAGTTAAAAGTTGCTACTGTTAACACATTCTGATAATTTTTCAGGTGTTTTGATAAATAAGAAATTAAAAAAGACTCTTAACACAAGTTTCTGATTGGAGCTTTAATATATACATATGATTAGATGAATCAATCTTAATTCACTAGACGTTTGTGATACTATAATCTTACTAGTGTAGGATTACCAGTAATCTTATCAGTCACCTACCTCTTTCCAAGAAAACAGTAAAGTAAGGGAGCTATTTGAGAGGAGGGAGACAGAAGACAGGTAAAGATTTTTCATTTTTTAGATATAAATCAGTAAAGACAAAAAAGTCTTCATCACATCACAGTCTTATTTCCTCTTTCTTGTTGTCATAAAGCAGTAGTGAGTCAGACTAAAGATCTACGTAGTTCACTTAGCTTATGTCTGAGAGTGGCCAAAAGCAGATGTATTTTAAGGCTGTAAGACAGCAAGAATTTATGATACTTTCCCCTAATACTCTCCTTAGAGAATCTTCTACTTGACCTCAGCAAAATTGCTAAATGTGGTACCACTGCCCATCCTGTGAAAAAAAGCAAACCTAAAACTTTGGTCATCATTCTTCCCAAAACGCTGGCAGAAGAGGGAATACTTGCTTGAGAAATACACTGGGTTTAGTCCCTTGGTCACAGCAAGGGCTGGCTGGCTTTAGCTTACAGATAAACCTGGTTTCAAACTCTCTCACTTAGGATGGATCAGACCAAGAATTATTTTTTCATGCTGACTATCAGACCTCCTCCTGGCAGCACAGCAGGATCCTCTGCTGTGCTGCCATCAGTTAATCCACTATGGATGTACATTCCTATTCCGAAGAGAGTTAATCCAAGGGAGTTAATGCTTACCCAAAACCCAGCATTAACATCCACTGCAGTTTCCCACAGAGTTTAACCTCCTGCTGAACCAAGTGGCTATTTTTCTTCCTCTCAACTTATCCCTACACACTTGCAAAGCCCCAGCTATGATTCCACATAGTTGCTGGTTTTATTACCTTCCCACACCAGCTCTCTGACCTCTGCTGCCCTGCTCCCATCCATTTTTTAAGGTACTGTGTAGAAAAGAGGGAAATAGCTGGTTTTATTTAATAGCAGAAAAGACAATTAAAAGTAATTTTAATAATGCTGTGAAAGTATTTACCTTTCAGGAATAGGAGAAATGCCAGAGATCCCTAAAGATAATTCAGGCTTATCTGGAGCAACTTTCTTACTTTTCACCTTGAAGTAAAATATGAAAATATTGATCACAGGTTAGCATATTAATTTTGCACTTCACCCTGATATGAATAAAAATGTCATAGAATCCTTCACTTAGTCCTTCTGGAAGCTCTCACAACATTCACAAAATGACAAAAAGCAGTTTTTTACTCTTTGTGTGAATTCCTATTTTTAGTTTAACTTAGCAACTCAGTGTGGCATTCCTCTGCTCATACTCCCTTGAAAGGAAACTGGTTCTAAGAATATTGCTTGACTGTAAATTCTGTTTCAGTCATGCATAAGGTAAGATTACGTATTGTGTTGGAAGCTTGTTAATGAGATATCCAGCTATTTTAGCTCTTAAAAATCAATTTATTCACAGAAATTTTCAATGAACACGTCACAAGCTAATATGTCAAGTGTTCTAGCAGGTTTTTAAATAAGTTACTAACTTTGACTACCACCTTGTGGTTCACTCTAGTATTACATAGTTTTAAATCTGGCAGGCATTAAGAAAAGTTTTTATAACAACCAGTCAATAAGCTGCAGTTTGACTAGATCTGCATTAAGAGATGGCCTGGGTAGTTCATATGTGCTCCATATCAGACACAGAACTTGATCACATGGCTGCCAAATCAGCTGATTTCAATGATACATTGCTTTTCATGCTGAACACATACTGCACTCTGGATATCCCACAAGGACAGAATAGCACTCTGGATGCTATTCTAGAACAAAATTAGGGTGGCATAAGAGTGAAATATCAACTCAATCTTGGTGAAAACTTCCAACTGAAAATTATAAAACAGAAATGTTAATCTGGAGTTTTCACAAATACTAAAATTTTAATGACATAACATAAAATAATTAACACATAAACCAACCAATATGTATTTAATAGTTCCATGTTCCATATGTGCTTTATATACTTTAATGATTTCCTAGTAATTATATAAAGCTGAAATTTAAAATCAGTTTCTTAGAATAATTTCTATAAATGTGTTTTAAAGAAGGAATAATTTACAAATGCTTGCTTTTCTTTTCATTTTATCTCTAATTGGTTGCTTATCTTACCTCCCTTTTATATGTTGGCATCTGTATACCCTTTTGTACTTCATTTAATTCTTTCAATTTGCTTTTCAGAGTTCTTATTTTATCTTCTTGGTTGGAAATAATAGACATAAGCTTCCTTTCCTTCTGATTGTTTTTGTCCTCAAGTTGCTTCAACTTCAAGCTCTCACTTTCTAACTGTTCCTAAAAAATAATTTCAGAAACACCAATACAATTAATAGGATTGAGGCTTGTGAAATATCACTATTCAGCAGTCTGGAATAAGCTAAATTAAGCTTTTGCAACATAAGTAAGGGTCAGTCTTATTTATTACAGTATTAATTTTAAACTGGTAGTAAAGATCTTCTACCACTAGACATAGCTGTAACTCATCATAGATGACTACTCAAAACAACTGTATGTTCTGAATTTATGAAAGTCATACTAGTGCTGATAAAAAATAAAGACACTCTTTTGGTTCACTTACTGTATCATTTACATTAACATTACATACACAATATATTTTATGTACAATATATAAAATAATATTTCATTAATTTCAATCAATCTCAAACAATTTTGAAGAAGGTGATATTCTGCAGCCACTTCAATTTTCAAGCAGACTCAAGAATATAATCATAGATTCATGGATTGAAGGCAGCCCTGAGGAGAAGGACTCGGGGGTGTTGGTTGATGAAAAGGTCAACATGAGCCAGCAGTGTGTGCTTGCAGCCCAGAAAGCCAACGGTACCCTGGGCTGTATCAAAACAAGTGTGGCCAGCAGGGTGAGGGAGGTGATTCTCCCACTCTGCTCTGCTTTCGTGAGACCCCACCTGCAGTACTGTGTCCAGTTCTGGGGCCCCCAACATAAGAAGGACATGGAGCTGTTGGAGCAAGTCCAGAAGACAGCCACNACCCTGGTCTGGTGGGAGGTGTCCCTGCCCATGGCAGGGGGTTTAGAACTAGGTGATCTTTAAGGTCCCTTCCAACCCAAACCATTCTATCATTCTATGAATATCTCAAGTTGGAAGGGACCCATAAGCATCATTGAATACAACTCTGTGCTCTTTGCAGGACTAAGTAAAACTAAACCATATTACTAAGAGCTTTGTCTAGACACTTCTTGAGCTCCCGAGAGGCTTGGACTGTGACCATTTCCCTGGGAAGCCTGTTCCAGTGACTGACCACCATTTTCATGAAGAACCTTTTCCTAATGTCCAATCTGAACTTCCCTGATGCAGCTTCATTCTATTTCCTTGTATCCTATTGCTGGTCACCAGAGAGAGGAGATCAACATCTGCCCCTCTGCTGCCCCCATTGAGGAAGTTGTAGATGAGATGAGGACACCCCTCAGCCTGCTCTTCTCCAAGCTGAACAAACCAAGCGACCTCAGCTGCTCCTCATAAGTCTTGCCCTCAAAGCCTCTCATCATGTTGGTCACCCTCCTCTGGACACACTCTAATAGTCTGATGTCCTTCTTATATCAGGGTGCCCAAAACTGCACACAGTACTCGAGGTGGGGCCACACCAGCACACTGCAGAGTGGGACAATCACCTCCCTTGACTGGTGAGCTATGCTGTGCTTGATGCACCCCAGGACACAGTTGGCTGCCAGGGTACACTGCTGGCTCATGTTCCACTTGCCATCCATCCAAACCCCCAGCTCTTTTTCTGTGGGGCTGCTCTCCAGCCTCTTGTCCCCCAGTTTGTATGTCTGTATAACCAGGATTACATTGCAAATATTGCAATGCTATAAAGAGTTGTGAAGTAAAAGCAGTGGCTGGCCCCATTTTAACTATTCATTCAGGACTAATGGAATTGTTATGTATGCAGGCTTTTCGGTGGAATGAAGAATAATATAACAAACAATTTTTTTAATAGGTACTAATATATCCTTGGGTAATTTTCAAGAAACAACATGGTCAAAAATTATGCCTATGAAAACCTTAGAGTTGTCAATTTATGAAGTCTATAGAAACACTGATCTTGAACTGTATCAAGTGTCACAAAAAGTGGCCTGAAGCCCCTGAAGGTCTGTCTCTGCAAGAGAAGTATGCCCAAAGGGTTCACTCTGCAAGAAGCAATGCAAATGAACTGCAGTGAGATGGTCTGTAGACAGGGAGGGCAAGGTGAAGAGGAAAGAAGGAAATAAGTACTTTTGCAAGAACATTTTGTTTTATTTACAAATGGGACCTAAAATAGGGTGAGGTTGTGCACTTGGAGATTAGGTAGGTAGGGGCTACTCTGCTAGACAATGATAGCCATATAAGGATGGGCCTGGAGCCGGGCTAGAGAGGCATGGAGTGGTTAAACATGGATGTGTGTATATGCAGCTGACAGCACTTTAGCCTCAGAAAGTTACACCAGCTGGATAAAACCTGCAGAAAAATGGCTTTGAAGGCATTGGGTTTTTTTGTTTAGTTTCAATTGTGACTTTGAAATAGTAAACCTAGACTAAGGCTTCCCAAGTCCAGATTTGCATGGAAGCTATCTCAGGGATCTGGATTAAGCCTCTTCTGCTCAGCGGGTTCAAAACATTGTCTGGGATGTTTCTATCACAGCAAAACTCCTTAATCCTAACCCTTCTTCCATGCTTTGCACTTCTGGCAGGTGGTGTGGGGAATATATGTATAGTCTTAGGACAGGTCATGAAACACTTTCTGTACTCTTATAATGTGGAATCTGTGGAATCCAGTGAAGCAGATGAAAAAAACCCACCAAACCAAACAAACAGCAAAAGAGGAAAAAATGAGAAAGATTTTTTTTTATATAGTTCCGGAAAAAAACAATCCATCAAAAAGCCTGAACATTTTAGGCTAAAGAACTCATGCATCATCCTCTAGAACTGATACTGAAGTGGCTAGATTTCATTTTCTCCAATGGCACAAGAACACTAGGGAGATTTACAACACTACGAGGCACAGAAAGCTCAAAGCAAGTTAAGGAAGTATCTGATGAATGAGAAAAGGCAATCATATCTAGTGATGTGGAAAAAAATTAACAACTTATGCTAAGAGGAGATGGAGACATGCATAAAAGTATTCTTAACAGATCTGAAAATACCTTGAAGAAAGTTATAGCAGGGCCAAATGCTGAACATAATTTTATAACTATACACCTATGGTAACATTTATAAACCAGCTGAAGTTTCTAAAGGTAACACCATGAGAAATAAGTATGTCACACAGGTCATACTGGCTTAGTTAAGTACCTGGCCACACGATCGATTTTTAAGCATGCTGGTATTAGCAGCCAGCAAAGAAGTTACATATGTATTATGAACAGATCAATATATATCTTTTGGAGAGGCTTTACAGGATCAGAGGATAATTCAAGTTGGAAGGGACCTCAAGGGTTCTCTACCTCCTAATTAAAGCAGGGTCAGTTACAATGTCTGATCAGGTTACTCAGTTTGGTCTTAAATTCCTCAAGGATGGAGACTGCACAACTTCTCTGGGCAACCTTTTCCAATGCCTGGCTGTTCTCATGGTGAAAAGTTTTCCCTTATGTCCAGTCTGAGCCTTTCATGTTTCAATTGCCTATTGTCTTTCATCCTCTTGACATGCACCACTGTTAATAGCTTGGCTCCATCTGCCTGGTAACTTCAGCATTGGTACTGAAAAGCTATTAGCTTCCCCTGAAGCCATCTCTTCTCCAGGCCAAATAAGTCCAGTTTCTGCAGCTTCTTCTTATGACGGACGTACTCCATTCTCCAGCTACCTCAGTGGGGCCTCTGCTGACCTCACTCTAGTTTATCCATGTCTCTCCTGTACTGGAGGTCCCCAAACTGGATGTAGTATTCTAGGTACAGTCCAACGAATGCTGAATAGGAGATACTTGCTTCCCTGGACGTGCTAACTGTACTCCTGTTAATACAGCCCAGGAAGCTGTTGCCCCTCTTTTCTGCCAGGACACATTTCTGGCTCATGTTCAGCTTGCTGTCTAACAGGACCCTAGCTCCATTCCAGCAGTGCTGCTCCACAGCCAGTCAGTCCCCAGACTGTACTGCTGCAAAGGCAGGTCCTTCTATTTTTCTCTAAAGTATGCTATAATGGTCTGTTTCAATGGCTTCCTAGAATAAACAAACTGTCAGATGGTTTCAAGGAAAAATAGTATTCAATCAATGAACTACTGTAAGTGGTCTCAGAGAATATTAACTGTAGCTTTTAATAGTTTAACCAGAAACCCTTCTTTATTCTTGGGTAGAGACAGCTTAAACAGATGAATCAATAAGAAAAAAGGCTACTGATACCAGAATTTCTTATATCAGGTAGCAGCGCCTAACTAATCCTACTGCATACATCACACCAGCAGCAAAGAACTGCTAAATGCATACAACTGCCACCTAGCATAAAATCACCAAGTACAGCTTTCTTTGCATCAAAGACAGGAAACAAAATGACACTGGAGAAGCTGGTAGTGACTGGAACATGCAGTAGCTACTCTTAGTTATGTTAAATCATTTTAGCACCATAATTTTGAGCACAAAGATAACTACCATACATCTACCATTCCTCTGCTTACGTCCTGCACAAAAAAAGAGACCTAAACATTTATTGCAGGATGAACAGTTTTGTATACCATATGCATCATTCATTCCTGACACACAGTTTTCTCCTCTTTTTCATGGCACAAAGATATTCTGATCAACAAACTCCACACGGTGTTTAATACTAAAATTCTTGTCCCAGGAAAATATGAACATGAGCATGTTTTCTTGGCACAGACATTGACTTTTGCTTCAAGTTCTATGGAGTTTACAAGGATTTTGATGTCTGACTGTACTAAAAATAACATGCAGAAGTTTACCTAACATTGTCTAATTTCACTTACTAAGGTTTTCTGTTTGCTGGGCAGCTTTGGCTCTGAAACAGTAACTGGATTCACATTCTTCCTAGTTAATAAAGTTTAGCCAGGCTGTACTCAAAAACAGACAGCAATTTAGGTCTCTCTCTGATCTCCTCAAGCAGGGAGACTCAGAAAATCTGCTATTCCTATATATAGTTTGGTACTGACAACCAAGCCAATCTGGTCTGCTCACCTCTTTTCAGTGAAGATGAATGTGAACAAACAAACCAACCAACCAAACCCAAAACATTTTATGACACACTGGCAACAGAATTGACAACAGCAGGTAAAATACCCAAGTATGGCCACCTACTAGAAAACACAGAAAAGCTAATCCCTCCCTCATTTTAAACCTCTTGAAATTTTAAGCTCTAACCAGGCACCAATTACAGTCAATCCAGGATTTCTATCAACTTTACTGGAGGACAGAACTTAGTCCACTGAGAAATCCCATTGGATTTAGCAAAAGACAGTTTTGATAAGTATTGATAAACTCAGCCAACTCCACCCACGGGTGAGACTCTGAGCTTCAAGGAAGGACAGGAAGAAACAGCAACATTTTAACTTAAAGACTAATAATAATTTATTATCTGAAACTGTACATTTTGCAAGACTGAAAATTTTGGTAGAGAAGTAAAATAAAGCAGTTAATGCAGTAGAGGACAACGGCTGTAGACAACTTATTTGATTTAGAGCAGAATGTGGATAGAATATGATTAGAAAAATACAGGCTTTCAAATAGAATACTTGAGCTTCTGAATTTCAATAGCTGAAAAAGCCAATACTTTATTGAATTGGATACAAGACAACTGTACTGGGTCAGTGACAGGATGATGGATTTTTTGGTTTAACAGGTGTCAAAATATGATGTCGAGGGAAAAGTACAAGAAAACAGGAGGTGTTCATGATACATCCTTTAATAAATTCCCAGACTTTCTTAGTAATAATTTCTATGTATTTATTAACTCTCAAGAAATTTCTCTTTCATGAAATTGTCATTCTTTCCCTTGAAGCAAGAAGTTACAGTGGTTACCTATCCTGTGAAGAATCAGCTCCTTTTGCCTTTTTTTTTATTTTTAAACATGGCACATCAGGGGTTTTTTTTACTTCATTTACTCAGAAAGACAAAGAAGTGGGAGCTCTTAGGTTAACCTGATGTGGTCCCAGTGATTTGCTACTGTTAATTTTCCCCAACTTGTTCCATACATTCATTGCATGCAGTTTACCTTTTTACCTATCCTGCATCAAAAGTTCTACATTTAAAAAGTGCAAAAATTGGCAGCTGCCATAAAAGCATATAAAGCATTTATCACAATACAATTAATTTTCCATCGTATTCAACAGGAAGTTGGGGTTATATGGTTCTCCTCCCCTGCGGACTTTATTTTTCAATAAAATAAGGACCTGTGTACAGAGACTGGTGTCTATCTCCACTCACAGCCAGTCCATGAATGGCGTGGGCAAGACACAGCCAGAGCTAATAAAAGTGTGCCTACCTCTGCTGTGCTGTCTGGACATCTTTGTATCATTCTTGCCAGGTCAGCAGAAACTTAATAGGCACAACACCAAACATCAGTCTTCCTTACACCAGAAGGGTGGTGCAAAGATATCCACATACCTCTGCAGAAGCCAGTCTTGGTCCAGCCAAACATGTTTTCCTCAAGCTCCATGCTCTCAACACTTAGACTAAGAGAACTACTACGTTCCCAATAACAGGAACATGGAGTAGGCTGGGTCAACCTGACTTAGCATGGGTTTAGATCTCTCCTGATCCCCTCTGAAAGGACCTTATTTATATAGCACTGTGCCTGGGTTTAAATGCAGGCAGACTGTATAGTTGATAGTTGATTCTGCATGGAGTTATACTAGAAATATTTCTGTTCATGGCACAGGTGAAGCAAAATCCAGATGAACTACCTATTTCTGAGAGATAACTGTGATAACCGACTACACAAAACAATGCAGATAAAGACAAATAACTTAAATTCCATTAATAGCCCCCAAAATAATGATTCCAGCCTCTCATGTATTGCCTGTAATCTTCTGTATAGATCACATAATTTCTCATTTTTCCCATGAGAAGAGCAGGTAACACAGCTCCCATTCTCCTACTCGTTATATGACTAAGTTACTTAAAACTATTGCCCTTGAGCAAGCATTCAGAAACAAGAGTATGAAATCTTAAGACTTGGTCAAGTCTCCACGTGCAGCTCTAAGACCTAATTTTTATCCAACTCTGGACAGAGAAATGCAAAAATATGCAAAGATGTTCCATCAAAGAATTAACCCTTCAGCTATGTTGCACTCCAAATAAATGCAAAGATCAGGAAAGAAATGACATCCTGTGGTTAGAGATTGTAGTGTAGAAAAATGAATATAAAGACTTTTTTTAAAATAAAAGAAATGAGTGTATATAAATGTTTGGTAACAGTATGTTTAAAATGTTGGCAAAGGCTTAGTCTCAAATGAGGTTCCTTCGAGATAATTAAGCAAGCATCAGTAATCAAAAAAAATATTTTAAAATTAACATTTCTGACAAAAAATGTATTTATGTGAATTTAATATATTTTTTTTAATAGAAAAAAATACTGAAATTAATTATTTTTAAATCCAATTCCTGATTCCATATAAGGGCCTTTTTATGATCCTTACAGAATCTCTGCTATGAAGAGTCATATTAAAAAATAAGAGATTTTGTTACAAGACAGTTCTCAAAAAACACAGTAGGATGACTAAAAATAAGAACAATGCAACTTTGTGCATCTCTCTCAGTCTCTTTGCTCAATATGCAAAATCCATCCAAGCTATTTCCCATCTATTCTGCACTATTGTTTTACTCTTATTTCTGTAATTATTTCAGGCTGTAGTGAAAATCTCAGTGTTACTTCAGTGAAGAGGGGCAGAAGAGACATCCTATTAAAACTGGCTATTTAAAAAAACCCAAACAAATCGTCAGCATCTGCAGAGCAATGGATAGTTCACTTTGCACTCCATCACTTTTGGAGTGCAGATTCTCCATTTCCTGCCAAAATACACAGACTGGTGACAATGTGAAAAGTTCTCCTGAGAGAAAGAGAAAGCACCTTCTTGACCACTGGTTTGGGCAGGTTAAGAAAGAACTAAGCAATAAGTTCCTACTTTATGATCAAAACAATTCCAGGGAGCTCAATGGCCAAACAGCGATTGCACTGGGAGGGATCAAAGATAGATGTTCAGGTTCAGCTAAGCAGACCACAGCGGTGCAATGCCCATGCACATCAGGTGAAGATCTTCCAGCAGAAGAAGTGCAGTTCAAAGGCACCAGTGAAAATTTCACTTATCTCCTTATGTTCTCATAGTACAATCACAGCACAAATGTGATTTTATGTTAAACATACTGCAGGTGACCATACCTTTAAGAGTTTTTCTCTTTGCTTTGCTACATTCAGTTTTTCAGAGAGCTGGCTGAAAGATAAGTTGGAGGTTTCAATGTCTTCATGCATCAGAATGTAGGGATGCACATTACCTTAAAAACAAAACAAACAGCTGATTGTCTCTGCATTTTTCCCCAGGCAGCTTCTAAGTACAAGCAAAATTAAAAGCAGCTAGGGTTATATTATCTTCTTTATTTTCTTTGAGCAAGCCTTCATATTAAACAAGCCTAATTCTGTGCTTAGAGAAAATGCAAGACTAAACCAGCAATAAAGAATGTACATGTACTCTTGAAAATAAAAGGCAACCACTTTGCTAGTATTTATGAAAACCAGGAGTGTTAGGCTAGTGTGAATAAATATTTAATGAGCATGGCAAATTAACACATGGTTACTTTGACTCTTTTCTCTTACTTGAGTAATACAGTCAAACAGTGGAAAATTATCCATCAATGACTATTTGATTTGAAAGAGAATTACCTGCTTATAAAGCTCTGGTTATCCAGTAAGATTATCATCATAAGACTCATCTAACATAATAGACACACAGCACTCACGTCTAGAACAACCTGAGCTAAACTTATTAAAAGATAATTGTAAAATTATTATGTAACAATTTTGGTTTTAATTCTAGTGAATTATTTGAACCCAAATTTTCATAACCTTTATTGGTTTCAGTGTAAGCAGGTTCTACATTTTAAAAAAATGTCACCATTTTTTGAAGAGGATAAAGAGAGACCTCAGAAGTGTCGCATTTTATAAATAGATTTTGAAACTGCACATTTGTGTTAACTCTCACGTTCACAGAAAAGTATGATACTGCTTTGAGAGATGTATATTGTAAAAACAGAAGCAAGAAAAGTCAGAACTATTCATCAACGCAACACAGCATAAAAAGTAATGTGCAAACTGGAGTACATACCTCTATTAGCATTCAGAGCAGCTAGCTGTGATTTCAGTTTTGCAATAATGCTGTTTTGAAGCTCTATCTTTTCCTGCTGTTCACATATTTGCTGCATGTAGTTTTCTGTCTGCAAATACAATTTAATTAGCATTAATCTTATTCTGTTTTGACTAGGGGTCTCCTATTTGGCATATAAAAAGCAGTTCTGATTTTTAAAGATAATTGTAGTTGCGGGCCTCTGGTTGAAAACCCAACTACAGTCACCTTGGGCAAGTCCATTATTTTTGAGACTGCCCTGATAAAAAAAGTTATTATGGGAAATAAATCCTGTTTTTCAGTAACTGTTTCAACTGTGGAAGTTGTAAGGGGTAGGATAACCTCTAAGATAAAGGATTATTCATTTGCAGCCATAGAACACATCAGGTTTAAAATTAGAATTTTAGTGTACTTCAGAATGATGGTCAGTGAGCTTATCTATAGGAAGATGTAGTTTTCTTCCCCCATATTTTCTAACAAATAAATGATATAAACATAGGCTTTATATATATATATATAAAATGAAAAAAACCATCACTTATTCCATAGAACAGATATTTTTAAAAGAACTTTAATTGCCTATGGACAGAGTTTTGCCTGTTCCTTTGAATGCAGACTTGTTTTTCTAACCTAGAAAACAGGGAGGGAGGGGGCGAAGCAAGGAAGCAGCCCCATTCTTCATTTAGCCATACTCCATTCCATGCTATAAACAGGCCATACAGAGCCTAATAAGACTGCTCAGATTTCACTGAAGTGTGTAAATATTGTTAGACAGCCAGTTAATTGAACAAATGGTCAGGTGGCAGGAAGATGCTAATATTCAAAAACTATTATTTCATTAGCACATGCCTAATGTTGCAGTTACGGTAGTGCTAAAAACAAGCAATAAAAGTTGTGAAGTCTCAGCAAGGAAACTTACAGGAATGCACTGAATTTTTCAGAAATTAAGAATATGTCTGTTACTGAACAGGTCATGACCTGGAACAAGACTAGGCATTGTTTTCATGTCTGTTCATAGTTTATCCATACTGCTATCTAATTCTCAAATCTCAGTCACACTTAAATTCCACAACCCCCTGCTGCCCAATGTGTTTATCTGCAAAGCAGGCAGGAAAAAAAAATCTACAAGCAAAATTTATTTTAAAAGGCCAGGTAGTATTTGTACTACAAGAGTTTATTAAAATAAATAAATTTTTTAAAAAAGTGATCAAAGAGCAGTACACTCCAGCAGCTATAAGAGACCTCATGAAGCAGAAAAATCACTGAGAACCAAATTGAAAATGTACAACAGCAATGTCTTGTCAACACTTCTGTACAGAGCACAGACATGACAGCTAAAACAGACAGAAGAGAAGATGCTTTTGACAGCCAGTGTGCACAAATTATTCCTTGAGTCAGATGGCAGCAACAAGTTACCAACTAGAAGATCTGCATGACAACCAACCATCCATCTGTATCAAACACCATCTGGCCGAGATGACTCTGGCTTCTGTGTGCTTGACATGGCTCCCAGCTCTAGAGACTGGCAAAACAAGTGGCCTATCGGTAACTTAAGTAGTAAACTGTTAACAACAGAATGCTGGACAATCCAACAAGGTGTGAAGGCCACATAATGAACAGAGGAAGTTACTAGAGTAAAGTACTGTACAAAGGTCATTCAAAAACCAGGATTTTGGTTAAAAAAATGGAAAAACAACACAAACAACCCCTCCTCCTCAACTAATTATAGTATCAACTCTTCTTGAAAAAATACTTTTGCTCTCTTTGGAAATCATGAAATCCAACTACTGAAAGTTTGATTAGGACAAAGATTTGAATGGGAAGTAATCCTTTATGTGAAATACTTTCATTTTGAATTCCTGAACCAGAGAAAATTCAGAGAGAAATCTCGCAAGCATTTCGTTCATCTAACACTGATCATCTCATCCACTTCTCTGGTTTTCTTCCATAGACTTTAGAAGAGCTATCTGACCTTGTACTTGAATGTCTTATTTCTTGGGCAGAAGTTTCTTTCATGTACTGTTAGATGACCCAGCAGTATTAATTAACATGACTGGTTTTCCTTAAAATAATTAAGTGTTCATCACAAAAGACAGAATTTAAAAGATGCCCAAACATTCTAAAATGTGTTAACTTTTGTTAAGTTAGTTGCAATTTCAGCACAAGATGTATTGACACACTGCTTGTGCTTGTTAAGTACAGAAAAACACTACAGATTTGCACCAGCACTGCTGCAACAGACTATGAATGGATAGCACAGTGGATAATTGCACACGACTGGCTTGACACCTGCTCTGCAGTGCCTTGGCCAGCTTATTTTGCCAGGCAAGGGGATGGCAAGATTGCACCCAGATATCAGAATATTCTCTAGTAGACCCTTCCCTGCTCCCAATTCTACTACTGTTTCCATAACTTGACATCAAGTATGGTTCATCTGACCCAGAGCCAAGTCCCAGACTAACAGTTCTATGGAGGTATCAGAAAGTCCTCTAGCATCAAAAACATTCAAGCCTTCTTAGAACAGAGGTTCCATTGCTGGGCAGAATATGCATGATAAAATTTGTGTGACAAAACCCCAAACTGATAGCTTTGCAATGTGCTGGCATACATGATGAGAGGTCCCAGTAGAGTTTTGCCTAAAGTAATGCATTCTACAACAAAGTAAAAATCAAAGGTGCTCCTTACTGGTCAGAATGCCTCCCAAATCCTTCTGTTGCTTCATAATTAAAGAATAATTGTACAGATGATTATATATAAAAAAATTTTAAGGTAGGTTTGCTGTAAACGTTTCAACAACTGTGTTGTTCTAACAGCTTGCACAGTGCTTAACATATAAGTCTTTGACCTTTACATCAAGTAAACTAGTAATTTATATGGCATATCCTCCTATTAACACAAAAATTACTTAATTTAAACTATTTATGTTAATAATTTAAAAAGTAATTTTTTAATAAAGCAGATTAAATTTCAAAAAGTATTTCATTAAAGCTAGGTAAATTTTATATACATCGTTGCTGTTTACATTACAAGACCTCGTTAATCCTCCAAAACAGACAACACTTTTCTCACCTTTAAAACTACAAAACAATTAAAGGTCAAAACCCTGAAACCCACCTCCTACATTCACAGCCTAATAAGTTACTCTGCAGCGTGCTGGCCTGGTTTCAAAACAGCAATTTCTAACTTTACCAGCTGTACTGAAGTGTGCATAGCTAAAGTGAAACTGAAATCTACGGGTATCACAATCCTCCATGGGAGGGGGATGGCTTTGCAGATACAACTCTGAACCTGACACATACTTTTTGCTGTAGTTCTTTCACAGCATGGTCCCTATCCATGCATGCTTGTCGATAGGCTTCGTAAGCTTTGTTAAGCTGCTCTCCAATGTTTTTGTCCATAATTCCCAATGTTGTTTCATCACTGAAAAGATGGTCACGTTAACAGACCTGAAAAGTAATCAGAAGGAAAAAAGAGAGAATGCTAAGAAACAGAAGTATGTAACTAAAAACGTATATAACATGACTTGGATTCATATCAAATTCAAGTAATATGCACAGTATGTTTGAGCATTAACTCACTTCATAGTTTGAACTATAGCTCTGCTCACCTCTGCATTTAATTTTATGTCCAGGGATAGGTTTAAACAAAAGCCAAATAAAAGCAGGGTAACTCTGAATCAAATTCTGGATGTACAGAGTGTGTAAATGTATGTGTAGTTACAGTGTTTGAGGACTGAGACTTAAAATTGGTGATCACCAGTTACCTGATTTTGTGACATTTCCAACAGGTTAATGTTTACTCAAGTGTGAAATAACAGCATTAAAAAACAAAACTCAGCTTTAGGCATTAAGCAATAAAAAGATAAAAGCTCAATAACATGGACCTATCCTATTCTATGCCATATTTGAAAATGGCAACACAAGCAACTCTACAAGGTGAATTAAAACATCTTGTATCTAAAAATCAGTAATACCAACAAGTAGGAGTTAGCAAGTATTCACACAATGGTATCAGCTTTCTACACTTTGTGAACAATTTCAGTAACAATTCCTGAAACTACAGCTCATCAACTTTGACACATAAGGCTACAACACTATTAAATGTCACAGACTTCAAGACAGAGCAAACTTTGCAAACACAGGCCCTTTGCTTCTATAGTAATATATGACATAAATTTTAAGATCTAATTTTTTCATCATAGAAGTACAACAGAGGACAGGTTAGTGAAGCCTCAAAAAACCCTCAAACCCCAAAGTACCAGCATTAAGAAAAAATAAAATAAAATCACTAATTCAAATCTCCTCTCCTGATACTTAAAGCACAGTACACAGTATGGAGAGCCACTATCTTCTCGGATTATGCATAAACTACAGATACTATTAAGGGAAGTGGTGCAGTCAGAAGAGCCAAGCAAGAAGGGTATGAGGATAACTTGTCTTGGAACCTGGTCAAAATTCTAAGCATTGCAGCTTGAAGTTTTCTTGCTCTTGAATATCTTCCAATCATAGAGCCTGAACACAGAAAAGTGTTTTGACTTTCCTAGAAGGCGCAACAGACTACTGTATGGATGTCACACCTTTTTGTCCTGCAAACTTCATTTTAATGTTGTGTGTGCATTGCAAAAGCAATTGTATCTCAACTCCGTCATGGCTGTACTTAAATAGTGGCAAAGTGAATTCTTTAACAGCTTGGAATCGTTTAGGGATCCTTGTAACAAGATGTAACAAGTATTACTGAAATCCAAGTTTATAGTTTTTGTGTAAGACACCTACATTGTTCCATATGAAAGGTAGTGGGTTTTTTCTCTCTGTTTTTTTTTTCCCTAAACACCAGTTGAGCAGTTACAATCTCAGGTCCACGCACGCTGCCTTAAAGCACTGTTAGTAACTTGGGCGGCTACATCCACCCCCTTCCTCCCTGAAAGAGTATCCCCCCATTAACTGGAATATTCATTCTAATATCTAGGGCACATCTTGAAATCAATTCAAAGCATTGGCTTTGAAATTGTAACAGTTATGTAACAGTGATACAAGTCTGCACTGCCACAGAAAAGGATACTCCTGCCTTCCCCCAGCTCTGGTCACGCAGTTTTGCCACTTACTTATACTGGTATTAGCATTTCTGTGCTACACAGTTGAGTATGCCAAAGTAGCTCCCTACTTCCTCAAAAAAGCAACAAGCAGCCCCCTAAAGAAACAACCCCAAAACTAAAAGTGGAGATAGCTCAGTGTGAGGCTGCTGGAGCATTACTACCAACACAAGGAGGCAGCGGGAACATGAGACTACCCGTGGGCAGGACTGCAGCAGTCTACATTTAGATTGGATTAAACTACTCCGTAGTCACACCCTGAACTGCCTGCTGCTGGAATAAATAACTGCTTCTTATGTTATCTATCTCATATCCAGAACTCCTTGCAGTTAGAAAAACTGGCTCCTTCTTCTGCTTCTCCTTCACAGGCATCAATATTTATCAGGGAATTTGCCAACTGTTCCTTGTCATTTACTCTTCTCCCTACATCCAGTTAGAAGGAAAAAAAAAAAACCAACTCAACAACCCTAAAAAACCCCCAAAATAAATATTCCCACTATTTTAATCAGGCTTAGTTACGCTGTATCCACACAGCAACTGGAACATATTCAGCCTGACAACCCTCATCTTTAGCAGCTGACATTCTAGATATTCGTTAGATCCTAAAGACTTTCACCATTATTAACAGCAATATGCAGTCAGAGCAGATGCAGCAATGCTAAACCTTGCAGTTATTTTAACAGAGACAGAATGAGAGGCAGAGATTAGTTCCAGGGTTTGTCTGGCTGAGGGGGTCCTGCAAACGTGGGTACCTGTGCCTGGTGTTGCTGGAGCTACGGCAATGAGAACCAGAATTTCACTTTTGAGTAAGGACTTGAACGCTGGAAAACAACTGGGTATAGCTGATGTTGTAAGACAAACTTTGAGTAAACAAATCCAATGAAGCCTGCAGATGCTCTTAGAGTACTCGCTCCAAATGAGAGGCATTTTGCTGATATCGGTGGGGAAAAAACCCAGCAAACCACAAGTGAAATGCCCAAAACCGCCCCCAGACAGAGATGAGCACCATGGTGCTACGGGCACCCCGGAGCTCAGCTCCAGGACCCTGGAGGGGCAGCTCTGAGTTTCCACCTTAAATTCTGAGGTGTTTATACACGTTCACCCCTGGTACCCGTGCCTGCCTCTCCCGGGTTCGTGTGAGAGCACGGATGCCGTGCAGTAGCAAGCACTTCTCTACACATTGCTGCTTTCCGAACGGCTTCTTCCACGGGGATGTGACTGCGCCGCCCCCCCCGGGCAGGGCACACCTGCGGGTGCCCCCGTTCGTGCCACTCACACAGCGCCGCGCCGGCTCTGTCCCGGTGTGACAGCCGGAACCCCTGCCCGGCCGGGCCGCGGGCAGCTCGGCACCGAGCGGGAGCCCCGGGAGCGGTCCCGCAGGCGATCGCCCCCCGCCAGCGAG
>VZRW01012494.1:611761-681580 GCA_013398125.1 Aegotheles bennettii | reverse complement strand
AGCAGCGGCCGCCCTCCCGCCCCGGCACGGCCCCGGCACGGTTCCGGCCCGGTTCCTGCCCGCCCGGGCACGGTCCCTGCCCCGCCGCCGGGGCAGCTCGGGCGGCCTCTCCGCGCAGGGCTCAGGGCTGTGGCTGGCTGGCCGCGCTCTGTCTGCAGCCGGGCACCCCCCAGCCGGGNCAGGGCCTGTGCTGCCCCTGACTGCCACAGCCCCTTCCTCTTTCGGGCTCTCCGGGGTTTGTCCATAACAGTACTTACAGCAAAATCACACTTCTCTTGCCCCCGGTGCCTGCTGTCTAACGGGGCTGTTACTGGTGCAGGTGACTGGGGTGGCATCACCCCTTGCGTTTGATCCACGCAATGGATCTCACAGAGAAGAGTACAATGGAAACACCATTCCAATTGTGCCTTCTCTCTCCGGGTCACAAGGACAGGGATAACTCTTTTCCCTGAAGATGTGTAGGAACTGATGGGAGAAAATGAGGCTTTTGTGCCTTGCAGAGGGCACAGCCACAGCACGGGTGTCAGGGGAGCAGTGCGTGTTTTGCCTTAGCCCCAGCTGTGCCTGGGTCCCAGTGAGCACAGCCATGCAGCCAGTCTGTGGTGTTTCTTCTGCTAGAGCAGAGCTTCCCTTTGTGCCCACTCACAGGCCAGAACCTGCATTTCAGCTAGGGCAGCCTCACTCAACCCGGGGTGTGTGCACTTGGAAGCTGGAGAACCGAGCTCAAACAGCCACAGGAAGAGCCTGGTGGTGTTCTCTGTACTCTTTTGAAGGTTATTTCTATTATAATGCACCCTTCCTGCTAAGTCTAACAACTCTTTTGGTCTGTTTTGGCCTGTACTAAGACTGAAGAGAAATGGATAGTTTAATGAGCCAATAACACCACTTCCTGATTAGCCACTTTTAAGAACATCAGGTGAGGTTCTAGTGAACTGTTAAGGTTCAGAGAGGGTTTGCCCTGTTAGCTTGTTTCCAAGAAGGGGGGAGTCAGTTTCCTCTTTCAGAGACAGAGTGAGATATCCAAGTTAAGGTTTCATTCAACCAGGTCTCAAAAAAAAAAAATGCTGCATTTTTAATTTTTATCCAGTCTTGCTAAGTAGTCCCACACTTAAAATCATAATAGATTCAGTTAGCAACTGAAAGAAAACCTGCAAATCCGAAATTCAGACCAGTGTATGTAAATATGATTTAACTGACTCTGTATTTAAAAAGGGATAATATGCAGAAAAGCACAAATAGGTATTATCTCACAATAAACACGTATCAACTAAGATGATGGTCACCTGGATTTGAATAGAGCCATTACACAGATATAACATCTCTGAAACACTATAGTTGCATGTTAGTTGTTACAGGAAACATGGGGAGTTTGGTTATTACATTCTGGAATGGTACTTCGTGCGAATTTGCTGGGAGGGTCTCACACCTGACAAAGCAAAACTGACAACTGTCTTCAAACAGGACTTTTCAAATGACATGCATTGTTCTCTTAGTACTTAATCGGTAATTCTTTCATGACAAAGCACAAGGGAACCTGGTTTTTCCTTTGTCTTCATTATTTAGTATTTTTTTATTTACTGCATTTCCTCCTCAAATATAATAAGATGGGTGTTACAAGGTTTACAGGAACCCATTCTGACATTCTTAGGCACTTCCAACCCTTTGAATAAATTTTTAAATAGAAGAAAAGGAAAATACCTGTGAAAATAATATAAAACCTGCATTGTGTAGCTAATTTGATCTCTAATTTTGATCTTTTACAGTGGTTTCTACTTTACAGTCAATTATTTTTTGTCCTTTTCTTCCTCATCTTACTTTCTTTTTCTGTTTTTCTGCTCCCCTCCTCTTCAGTCTCTCTATTCCCCTCTTTCCCCCCCTTTCCTTTCCTATTCCGGTAACAACTGTCTTTATTTCTGTCCCACGTCAACATTTCACATTTTTATGTCTTTGTTAAGACAGAATTGCTTTCCTATGCATAGTCTTCACAAGATAACTGGGAAGAACAAGCATGTATCAGTATAGTTAAAAATTATTTAGGATTTTAGGAACCTACTAATCTTAACAATAGTTGCAAACCACTTATGTAGAGTTTGGGAGTGGTGGCGAAGAGGTTCATGTCTGTATTATTTTATTTCACTTTGTTGTCAGAGTCTTATTTTGACTAATTATACTTAGAAACATTTTTTTTTTTTTGGAGGGGGTGGGATTATTAAGTTGATAATTTTTCAGAGTGCAAATTCGAAAGTTCACCCTGAGTGCTTCAAGCCGTCTATTTAAATACCTCACATCATCTGTATACAGTTTACTGTTTGACATTACTTCCAAAATGGCTTTTTAACAGGAATTTTACCTCTTCTTTACTGATGTGTTAACAGTGTGCTCCCTGGTTAAACTGCACCGAAGTCTCGGGAGGAACTGGTTGCTCTTAAGGTAGGCTTGTGGTGCAGCAGTTGACAAAGGGCTGTGTTTCAGTAAAGCTTTAAATCTGATTCCTTTATATAATTTTAAGCTTGTAAATACAAACTGGCTTTTACGAGCTGTTAGAAAGAGGTTGAACTGTTTCCTGCAGCTTGTGAATGCAGCCATTCGTTCAGACACTAGGTGGCTCACGTCAGATGGTTAAACCTTTCCCAGAACTTTTAAACTGTGCTCCCGAAGGAATGCGTGGCCGGTGCTGGGTGCTGAAAGAGTCTGTGCTACTCTATGGTGTTTCTCCGTTCTTTCGATAGCGTGTTGTTTTAACAAAATAAAAAGTGTATTTTCCTCTTGAAATGCCTTTCCTGGCCAGAAAAGGAGAATTGTGGATTAATTTAGACCAAATATTGTTGTTACATAGTAAGAAGGAATGTTAGGCTGAATATTTTTATTTTTTTCCCAACAGCAAGGGTAAGTTGGTGAGCCTGTGAAAACCTTAGTGTAGGCAATGCCAATAAGGTATATATTTTGCCTGTAGGTTGTAACAGACAAAAGCTGGGTTCCAGAAGCTAACTGAAGGTTATCTAATCAAAGTTCAGACATACAAATTTGGTGCACTATAAGCAACATGCAAACAGTGTAGGTAAAATTATAAAGTTTGTAGCTCATCTTGTACCTTTTCTATATATCTGAATGCTGATAAGTACAATTTACTCATTGTCTTTACAAAGTGTAGAAACAAAAGATTGGCATTTTATTTTCTCATATCTTTAGTAACAGTACAGGCAATTTTTATGTTGCCTGGGAGCAGTGTCAACAGGATTATGAAATGCAGTTCTGTACTTCAGTACTGCTTATGACTAATATTAGCTGGGAACTTCCACTGAGAAATACCCAGCTGAAGAACTTCCTCAAATGCAACTGCAAGCAGACAGTCATTCTCTGAAGCAGAGACTCCAGCAGAAATAGCCTGCAAATTGGCTTTGGACTCAGTGCAACATTTCTGATTTCTGTAAGTGATGTAAATGATTTCTGGAGGCTTACTTACTGCCCTTGGAAAATATTACCCTGCATGAAAAAGTGAGCAGCACTTGAACAGACAACCCTGCATGCTTGGGAACAGTTAACATACATAGCAACTATTGTACTGAATATAATATGTACTTTTTAACATGCCAGTGATGATAATGACACCAACAGAAAGTAGCAACAGCTCTGTAAAACTAATGCAATTCATCTATATAGAATAGAGCCAGAATTACATACAGACAGAGGCAACAAGATGAAGGGTGAAAAACTTCTTAGAGAAGAATAGGCAATCCACTGATTCTTAGTTAATCTCCAGAAGAACTTAATTATGCAGACCCTTGAGCTCTGTTAAAGTTTGATCCTTATTCTGCCTTCTCCCTTCCCCACCCCCTGCCCAAACTACTGTATAGCAAAACTGAGTCAAACAATGTAGGGAAAACACTTTGGAAAATTTGTTTTTTCTACCATCAGTGCCTTTTTGCCATAGAGACAAGTATTCAGGAGAATTTACACATGAGCATTAATTCCTTAGACCTGTCCATGTGAAGAAATGAGATATTTAGATACATTACACAGGCTACATTACATAGGCTGTTTCCCTCTGTTTCTTGTTAAAATTCAGTAAATCTTGGTAGCTGATTTAGGTAGAGCTAGATTATGTTCAGTATCTAATTTAAGAAGACATGAGTGATAAAAGGAACCTTTGCACTGTTTGTTGAATGTCGTTTGATCCCAAGCCTTTATTCAGGCTGTCAGTGTGGAGTAGAAGTCAAAGAAGAGATGTGTTTGAAATTAATTTCTGGAATCTTATGACCTCTTTTCCTCTTCTGCAAAAAGGGGAGCTACATAGCACAGCAAGATCACAGATTCCATGCTATTATTTTTGCTTCTGTAGCCTCATGAAATTCCAGAGTTTGGGTAAAAGGAAGAGACAGGTGTTGGTGCAAAGTCATTAAGTTAATGGACCTGTGTTAGTATACCTATGGAACTTCTTGTCAAAACTGTTCAGGATGTGAAAATTTGGGATGTATTCAATGGGAGATTGGACAAGTAAATACTTGAGAGATTCACGGAGGAAAACTAAAGAGACAGGCAGCATCAATCTCAGGAAGTTCTCTGACCTGAAAATAGCTGGCAGCTGGGAGAAGACTCTGAGGAAGTATTACATATGCTTGCCCTGTTCTTATTCTTCCCAGGGCATTGATTTCTAGCCACTGCTGAAGAGAAGATGGGTCTGAACCAATGTGGCATATGTTCTTATGTTAATGACTTCATGCTGATACAAATGTGTAGGAATTTCTCTACATTAAACAATCTCCTGTAAAAGACAGGGTACTGTAGAAGGAGAAGGGAACATTACTATTGCAGAAGCTCCAAAATATCTTGGAACATCCACTCAGAATGATTTCTTATTATTTTAGAATATCCATTTGAAAGATAAAACCTTTGAGCAGGTTTATTAAGGATAATCAGTGAATTTTATCTGGTTTCTGAAAAGAGCATAGTATGACTATGCTTACAGTTAAATTGTGATGACCAACAGATCAGCTGCATAATATCATGGCTTTCACTGTTAGTAGTCATTCTAACTGCATATAAAGCTTAATAGAAGGTATGTCTATGTAAATATACAGCAATGCAACCTTCTTGGTTGGTGGATGGTAAACAAAGAAAAAGGCCTCACAAAATGTAGTGGTTCGAGATTTCTTCCCATTCTTTAGCTGATGACAGCATCTAACCATTTAATGCAGTTCATTTGGTGCAGGAGTTTTGAACTGGGTCTCCATATACACCAGTTAATGTTGTCCTAGTTAAAAACTGTACAATGGAATAAATTTTCCAGGCTTCCTCCTAAAATAAAATTTATAGGGAATACTAGTAAAATCTTTGATTCTGTTTCATTTATTAAGGAAAACACAAATCCCCTTTAATTATTCTTACGAGATAATAGAGCAATTGTAAATATATCTATAACTTCCCTGGCACATTGTGTTAGTATACTTCCTTTCAACGTTATTTGCTTGTATGTTATAGTGGAATTTGAAAATAAATTGTTCTGTTTCTCTGCACAGTGAAAAAATATTTTGGAATGATTCATCTCTGCAGTCTTTTTCTTGTTGATATAGTTGTTCCAGCTCCTCATGTTAATTTTTAAATTGTTTTATAAATGAAAAGAGGGCTTTGTGACTTCAGCAGAGTGCTTTTCTTGATTCTTACTCATAGTCATCCCCTGAGAATTTGGTGGGTCTAAGCTTGACTAATTAGAGTGTGTAAGACAAAAGAAGATGCTCAAATGAGTGTTTCTGTAAATCTTACAATGTGCCATTGCAATGAAGTTCTATAATCAAGTAGACAAAAAAAGATTTGAGCAGTGATTGGGCAGTCAGGCTGCTCAGGTTTTAACTAAAATTTATTGATATCTACATACAGCAAAGATAAATGAGCAGCTGCGTCCGCTGAATTTTATGGTAAATATTTCCCAACTTTAAGCAAAGAAAGCTTGAAGCTATGTGCTGTGTTGTGGCTTACAGCGTGTTGACACAGTGCTTGGTTGAATACAGCCTCGTTGTCTGTGAAGCTAAGGGGACTAAACGATAAACAAAAGTGCAGACCAGCTTCTTGCAAATGCTATTTGTTCTTACCATGCTGTAAAACGGGATATGTGTACGAAAAGATAAAGAAAAAAAGGATAATTCATTGTGTGCTCTCAGTCCTAATGCAGAAGATACATCACTGGTAATAACTCTGGCTTTCTGAAAGAGTTGTCACACTTTAAGATTTATTCCTGGTGAAGTAGGGAGAGAAGCACATGATCAATGGGTTTGGGCCTTTTTGCATAATTAGTGGCAAACGCGCGCGAACACACACACGCTCACTTACTTCGTCTGGCACAGCTTCAGTCTCCTTATTCACCAGCTGCTAAGTCATTTTCCTATCTGTAGCTGCTTCCTCTGAGTGAAAACACACCTGCTCTTCTAGCATTGTATCCATTTATTGTTGACTTCCTGGAAGCAAAAATGTAAGAGAATTTTGGCTTGTATCAGAGATCTGAATAAGCACAGGATAACTGGAAACTGCCACACTCTTGTAAAGCTGTCATACGTTAATTTGTCTGCATTAATTACCAATTCCCTTCAGTAGATACATATCATGGGCCTAGAATGAAATGTTCAAAAGTGGCATTTTGCTCACATTATTTTCTGTCTCTAGCATTTGTAAATACACTTATTTGGATAGGTTTTGACTATTGCTATAGTGTTACCACATACCAGCCAGTGCTCTTAAATTGCACTGTGATCAGTTTATTGTGTAGTAAATCAAATGGGAGAATTCTACACAGAACTGAAGAATCAGTCCCTTCAACAATGAGTAAACTGCATTTTAGATCACAAAAGGGAAATCAGGCAAAAAGGACATTAAAGAAAGGCAACTCTTAATATGGGGAATTAACTCAGGAAAGTTAAAGTGATGTCGGGTTAGTTGGGAATAAGAAAATGAAATACCAGAGGCTCTCTTTCCCTGGCACTTGGCTTTACCTTTCCATCTGTACTCTGAAGTACAGCCAGATTGATAGCTGTCTCCAAAGGCCTCTTTCAGAAGATTTAATCTACACTATATTTAAATTTTTTCTCCAAATTCTTCAGAGTCAAAGGGCTGATATTGTTCTAGCAGTCCAATCCCTGATACATTGGTATCTTCCAATTTATCTACTCCTACTTTGTTGACAGAAAGTAGCGTAACTGAAGGCAAGAATTGCAAGAGGGTTATGGTACCAGCGGCTTTGTGAAGGCTTCTACTGCTTCTGATAAGTAACTTCTTTCCTACCTAGAGTATGGGGCTTGCTGAAAGGCAATGCTTTAAGTAGAGCTGCTGTCTCTGGGTAATACTCTGTAGTCCTGAATCCTTTTTAGTCATGTCTCTTGGAGATGAAAATTCAATTTTGCATGGACTAATTAGATCAGATCACAGGGTTTATAATTCTCCAGTCTCATGGCTACAAAGATTTTTGGGTTCCAGCCTCCATTCTAACAATGTTTGCATGTTTTATGGCACAGTAGGCAGTAGGTCATTCCCACTTTGCTGCTTTTGACAATCAATTCTAGTGACTGATTTTCTTTTTTACTGGTGCCTAGAACCAGCCCTCTGAAGATACCATCCTTGCCAAAGGCAGCATCAGCTTTACCTAAACCAATTCTAACATATGTTTGCCTGTTTTGAAGATCTATATTGGTGATAAAGATTTCACAGCCTCCCAAGGGACCTTCTGTTCTTTCTTACAGATTTTTTTCCCTAAATCTCTAATTATTCTTCAGTTGAACCACACTTTCCACAAGGTACAATGAACAGACTGGACAATATGCTCCAGCTGAGGCTTTACACCATGGTTTTCAACAAATACATGCTGACCATTTTGTATCCTTAAGACAGAACAAATCCTTAGGTTTTTAACAAACTTGTTCAATTATTTGCTCCAGTATTTTTTCTCAGAATGAAAGTAAAGCAGAACAGTATGTAGTTCTCTGGTTTCTTCTGTTCTCTCCTCTTAAAGATAAACATGACGTCTGTCCTTTTTCATTCTTTTAGAAGCTCATCTGTTCTCCACAAGTTCTCAAAGATGGCTAATGGTTCTGAAATGTCTTTATTCTGTTCTTTAACTACTCTGAGAGGAATTTTTTCAAGCCCAATTGGTTTGAAAATATTTTATTAAGTTATCATTCTAGCCTGTACTCTCTCCCCTTGTAACTAATTATTTTAGCCAGTTGATTGAGGTTGACTCTTCTAATGAAGAAAAGTAAAAAAGGTATCAACTTTTTCAATACAATCTCTAATCATCCTTTCTCTCCACTGCGCAGCAGATCTCTCCTTTGTCTTTGGCTTGCTACGGATGTATTATCAAAATACATCTTTTTTCTACCTTGCTCTTTATTTCCTTTTTTGCCTTGACTTTTCTGATTTTGCCATCTTTTTTACATTGTTGCATTATTCTTTTACAATCCTCAGTAATCTAACTTAAAGCATAGAAATTAGAAACTCTATCAAGCTCAGGGTAGTTAAAAAATTCTCAGTTATTTAGTGTGTGAGGATTTTTTAAAGCACATTTCTTACTTTGTCCTTAGCATTGACGTGGTTTGTGTTATCTCCTCTTTTTCTAAAGGAGATGGAAAATCTCTTAAACACCTTGATTTATTTTTTCAAGGATCATATTGGATTTAGGCACTTAAAATGTCTGTATAGATCTAGCCCTGATTGATTTGCTGAAAGTCACACTGTACATTTATGTTAGAGATGGTTCTGAGGCACAGAATTGTCTTGCTCACATCAGTGGCTTCAGATTTTTGCCTATTTTTTGATCTGATTAAAGCAAGATTATTTGGTTACTATCCGATTTGTGCAAATTTATTTTATGCTAGCAAATTGCTTTACTTACCAGCCCTTATTTGTGTGCCCTTCATTGTCCTTGTTTATTTCTACATTGTCTTGGGAAAAAAAATAAGAACGAAAGAAAGAAAAAAAAGTTTCAGTATGTATTTTTCCCATCTGGTTAGTCCAGCACTCTTCTTAATTAGTAAAATGCCATCCTGTCAGATTCTCTCCTGCCAGGAAGTCATTCATCTACCAAATCACTTCTTCACCTCCATCATATATTTTAACATTTGAAAACAACAAAACTGCAAGACATCATATTCTTCCTTACAACGTAAAAAGCAAAATCAACTACAGCAATGCTAATTAAGTGTAGTTTAGGATTAATTTGAATTTAAACCAGGCCTCATGGGATTTCAGGGCATGTACCCAGAGTGTCATAAAATATGTAACAGAACTTCTCAATTAACATTCATTTATTTGGGAACAATAAAATGCAGCACAAATAGGCACAACCTGTTCCTTACTCTTTCCCCAGTAGTTTATGCTCTGCCCAGACTGCTTTCACTACTCATTATTCCAAAGGCCAGCTCCGTCTTATATCTAGGCAATACCAGACTGGATCAAGTATCATTGCAGTCCCTTTTTTTGAGTCTTAAACCTTTTTTCATTATAATGCCACTTAAAGACAATGCATTGTCTATTAAATCATAAGCCTTATATTTAAATACATCAATTGTGTTGCAGAAACATAACCACTGTTTGTTTTCCATTGTGCCAAATGGAATGCCTGCCATTTTAAGATTACTGTATGGTTTAATTAATTTATTTTAAAAATTCTTGTCAAATCAATACAAATATTTAAATCAGTCAATACCATCATACTGGTTATAAATAACAAGGTTAATAAATGCTAAAATTAAGTGTTCTTTCAAAGGAAAAAAAGGACAGTCTCAAGGAGAAACCTAAACTGCATCTGTATTTGGAATATAAAAACATATTTGAATAGTTTGTAAGCAATTAGGAATCATAGGAGAAAAATAAGTTGTTACAAACCTTCATGGACGATTTTTGTAGAATTTGCTGAAGAGAAATTCAATAGGAGAGAATTCTGTGTATTCATGTAATTTAATTTAGAGGATAGTATTTTTCTACCTTTGTTAATTTTTTTTGGTAACTGCAATAGAATATATACAAAAATCTGTTTCTTTTAAATTCTGTAGGAATTTTTGCTTTTACATGGAAGTAATTGGAAAATAAGTATTATCTGTAATTCCACCAACTGCATATTCATCTGAAAATATGTTTACTGTTTCCTGACTTCTCTATCGTGTGGGCTTTTCTATGTTTTCCGGCCACCTGGACGGTGTGTTGAGGCAAACTTCAAATAAAATGGAGCAGAAGAAGGAAGGGTGAAGTATACTACTCAGAGAATCTTCTGTGCATAGAACTCGCTTCCCTAGGCATCCACTTCTAGTTGCTGTTGCAATCTCTGAATCAATAAGGGCATTCTTATGCAGGAACTTCTACTTACAGGCTGGGGGCTGACCTGCTGGAGAGCAGTGTAGGAGAAAGGGACCTGGGGGTCCTGGTGGACAGGAGGATGACCATGAGCCAGCAATGTGCCCTTGTGGCCAAGAAGGCAAATGGCATCCTGGGGTGCATTAGAAGGGGGGTGGTCAGTAGGTCAAGAGAGGTTCTCCTCCCCCTCTATTCTGCCTTGGTGAGGCCACATCTGGAGTATTGTGTCCAGTTCTGGGCCCCACAGTTCAAAAAGGACATGGAACTGCTTGAGAGAGTCCAGCGCAGAGCCACAAAGATGATTAAGGGAATGGAACATCTCCCTTATGAGGAGAGGCTGAGGGAGCTGGGTCTCTTTAGCTTGGAGAAAAGGAGGCTGAGGGGTGACCTCATCCATGTTTACAAATATGTAAAGGGTGAGTGTCAGGATGATGGAGCCAGGCTTTTGTCAGTAATGACTAATGATAGGACAAGGGGCAATGGTTTTAAACTGGAGCATAGGAGGTTCCATGTAAATATCAGGAAAAACTTTTTCACTGTGAGAGTGACAGAGCACTGGAACAGGCTGCCCAGGGAGGTTGTGGAGTCTCCTTCACTGGAGATATTCAAAACCCGCCTGGATGCGTTCCTGTGTGATGTACTCTAGGTGACCCTGCTCTGGCAGGGGGGGTGGACTAGATGATCTTTCGAGGTCCCTTCCATCCCCTTAGATTCTGTGATTCTGTGATTCTGTGAAAGACGAGGTGATTGTGGCTTAGCACTGAGCACCATCAGTTCTGTAGTTGTGACTGTTCCAAGGTGTGCGAAAACTGTGTAAGCTCATTGTATAGACTAAGTTTTACCACTAGTAGCCCAGCAGAGGGTGAAAGCAATTGTATTTTTATTTCCATAGAGTAGCTTGTGAAAGTGTTTTGTGCTATCATTGAATGATACAAATTCTCTTTGAGTAAAGGCTGTGTCCATAGTGTGCAGCCAGGCTAAAATGTTATACAAATGTATTGCAAAATGTAATGTTAGTTCACCATAATTCTTTTTTATGCTTCAACCCCAACTAAAGAAACTGAAGATGCCCAGGCATCAATTTAGTAACTGAGCAAATCTTTCTTCTTGCTTCCAGCAACATAGCTGTCTAAGGTGTTGGCACTTCAGCCAGTAGGCAGAGACCCTGTGAATTTTCCCCAGTTCCCTGAAGCTCTCCCTAGCATACTTACACTGTTCTCTCAGACTGGATTCACTCCAAGAAATAAGTATAGCAAAGCCAGTATTTTAGAACATGGAAACAACCTCTCCCCAACTGGTCTTTATTAATCACTGTCTCTTTGGACAGCATTTTGCTTCCTTAAGTGTTTGTCAGATTTGTGCCCCAGGCATGCATACTTGAGAAATACAGTTTTATTTGGGTATTGAATAACATAATACATCTCATTAGTAATAAGCTGCTTTTTCTGACAGAACATAAGACTTATTAAACATGACTGTTGGGTTCATTCAGTGTCTAAACAGGACCTTTCTGCAAATCCCAATCTACTTGAGCAGACATACAGTAAAATGTCATGGGTAATACCTCATTATATCATTAGGAATAATGATAATAAACAGCGATAATGAATCTCTTGGCCTCTTTTATATTAAAAGAAATGAGAACGTAGTATCTCACAGTACAGGAAAAAAACAGTAGTTGACAAGAGATTAAAATGGGTATACAGTATAATGAAAAAGGTTAATTATGAAGAGATGTCAGACACCAATTATTTCATCTATAATAGTAGTGTTCTGTTACATTATAAATACAGCTTTCACTCCTATTCCTACGCTTGATGGCCAACTGATATGCAAAGCATCTTAGGAATGGTCCTGTATATTGGGAATTTTTTGCCACCAAAACTGAGGAATGTCTTTCTGTTTGTTCTTTCTCCCTCAGAAACATTTCTATTCCTTCTAGATCCTCCTGTCTTCATACTCTGCTGCTTCTGCATGGCTTGTAAGAGTTTTGCAGTTTTTGCTCTGCCTTTGCCCAAACTCCACCAACTCTCTCTAACTCAGCTAGTCCTTCCTGTTCTGCTTCTCTTCTACCTCAGAAACCTCCCAGCCTTTGAATTCTACCTGGCCATCATGCCTTTCCCCAGTTAGATGCTTATTCAGAATGGCTAGCATATGATTCTAGCATATGTATTCTGGCACGACAAACACCAACCCCATAGACTGGCAGCATAAAGAAGCTTCTCCAGTGCTTGAGATAAAGAAACAAGAAGATTGTTTTCTTTTGATGTATTAATGGTTCAGTAGAAAAATACATGAAGTGGAAAAAGTAGTGGAAAAAGTAGTATGGAAAACAGGAATTAACTGCCTTTAAACAGATGATCAAAGAGGAATAAAAATGATGAGATGAAGAAAACATTGCTGTAACACATGATTCATATACAGAGACTAAGACATATGTGGCGAGGTCATCTGTACCTAAATGATGAATCTGATTTTTCAGCTAGCGACCTGGAAGGAGCCATGGCTGTTGTCAGCTTTGAGTTATTTCTAAAGAGTGGCTGCAGTTGTAAAAATCCTATTTGCCAAGATGCAGGCTTGCTCAGGACTGTAAGAATACCAAAGGATTATGAAAAACTGAAAGAGAAGATTATTGAAGCAAATTCTAGCAGTGACAGAAGGTAAAAGAGAGGACTACTTGAGTCCTAGCCTGCATAATGCTGGTTACCTCTCTGGCCATCCTTACCTTTTCCCTGTCATGCAAATTTTTCACTGTCCAATCTCACACTCTCGACAACATTCAGTTCAGACTAAATCTTTAAATCCACTCAGCATTCAGAGTGTATTAACTTGGGTTTTTAACCAAATTGTTGTTCTTGTTGTTTAAAACTGTAAGTTTTCAAAACAAATTGACTTGAAAGCAAACATCTATCTACATTCTTTGGATGTCAGAAGGCCCTACAAATGTCAGCCTGGCAGCAAGGGTAATGAATATACAGTGATTATATTACCAGATTTATTTATTTTATCAGATTTATTTCTCTTCCTTATCTCCACCCCTATTTCATTTTGACATCTGAATGTGTTTGGCATTAGGGTAATGTTAAAAAAAAACACCCAACAAACAGCTTGGCTAAGATTGATTGAACTGCTTTTGAGAAAACAGGAACTGACTTGAACTTTTTTTTTAATTAAAAAATATGGCATTTACCTGAAGCTTATCCAGCTCTTTTGGGATTTTTCCCATCTGTTCTGCAGGTACTATTTCCCTATTATTTTTAACTTATCTCTTGCTAACACTTGAAGATGAGTGTGCATACATTGCTAGTAAGCATGCCTCAGCTAGCAGCTACATAAATAATACAGAGAATAAAAATAGGTTACTGAAAAATACAAAAGCACTAAGAGATTTGAAATATTGTCAAACACTAAAGGTGTTTTGGGAAATGATTAAAAATGCTATCCTCATATGACCTTCATTTTCATATTTTTTATACATGTGTGTAATAAAACAGCATGATTTGATAAATACATAGTTTGGCACTTGGGTTCACCGTCTGTTTTTGAATATAAAATGATAGAGATTCCACCTCAACAGTTTTTTCTTATAATGTACTTTGAACGAACATTACAGATGGTGCTCCTTGATTGCTCACAGGATTTCAGGTTTGTAACTCCCTGAATAATTCTCTTAAGTTATCTAATGACTTTGTGTCAGATCATTGAGGCAATGGTGATCTTCCAGATGAAACCCAGAGTTATTTAAGGTAAGGAATAACATAGAGCCCTGTAAGTTTTACCTGTGGAAGGTTTTCCCAAATAAATCATATTTTGCATCAATACAGTCTTGTAACTTGGATTGTCTCTTGTCCATTCATAATTTCACAGATCATCCCTACACATTCCCATTCCCATAACTTCTTTTTGGCAACTCAAGCACAAAAAGAAAGTGTTTAGGAGATGTGAACATGGACAAAGCATGCAAAGATAGAATAAGGAAGACCAGAGCTGAACTAGAGCTGAAACTGAAAGGAATGTGAAGAGCAAAAAAAATGCCAAACAAACTTGTGTGGGTAGACGTGGCAGCAAAAGGAAGACCTGGGAAAATGTTGCCCCTTGTTGCCTAGGTAGTTCTTACCAGAAGGCTTTACTATTATCTCCTGCCCAAGCAGTGAGCCAGTATTTGAGACCTTGTATGACTGGTGGTTATATGAATGAGTTCATTAATGGGTGGAAATATTTTGGGGTTCTTCGTTTTGTTTTCTGGTCAAGTAATGCAAAGTCTATTTTTCAGTGCATACTTTATCTATAAATAACAGACAGTTCTTTGCTAATATTTTCTGTGTGACTTCTCAGTTACTCCTCCTTCCCAAAGTAGCTGCCTTGACTCCCTCCTAAGGTCTAGCACATGACTGTCCTGTGCTTTCCTGGCCCTGTTTTGCTCTTTTAAAAATTTGTTGCCACTCCAAAGAGGAACCTTGGCTTATAGCATCACTGTTCATCAGATCTATGTACAATCTAATGTCATTTGTTTCTATGATAGTCTCATTAAAATGCTTCTTCCAATTAGGATAACCAAGAATTACTTGACTCTAATTAGGTTTCTGTTTGCATGCAGATCAAATACAGGCTTGATGGCTTCGTGATTTCCAGCATAAATATATCCTAAACATTTATAGCAGAGAGAAATGTGCATAGATTCCACTTCCTTACAACTAACACAGAAGTTGTCTATTCCTCTTTGCTTTTTCTGTTTGTTTGTTTTTTTCTACTCTTGTAATTTATTATGCAACCATGGACAGGCACAATCCCTGCTTGGTACCATACTCTGTCTTGATGCTTGCTACTGTCTCTACTTTCTTTGCCTACACCCAGTGTACCAATATTGGTGATAACTTCTACTTCTGGGCACAATGTGAAAGAAAGTGAAAAAATGTGGTTTATTCACAAGGGTTTCAAAACATTTTGAACATTCTATTGTCATCTATTTGTCATCAGCTTTTTGGCCCTTTTAAAAATAGTTAGTTTTTACCAAGTTCCCATATCATTGCTGTCATCTGACCTGCACTTTGGTGCTAGCAGGGAAACCTTCAGGCAGATGGCTTTCTGATTTACTCAGGTCTTTTTCCCTTGTACTGGTGGAGCCTACTCAAAAGACTCCTCATCAAAGCAGTGCTGTAAGTAAGTGTCTAAGCTAGAATGATTGACTTCATAAGATGGGTGATAATGGTGTTATAAATTTATTGTACAATAAGATTGCCTGCTATGTGCAATCTCTTGCTGACTAATTAAGGTGCTTTTGGAAACTTTTCCTTTACACTCATCAAGCCTCAGATTCATCTGTTAAATATGAATTATCCTGTAGGGAGAATTCTACATGTCAATTTATAATTTCTCCTCAATACAGCAAATCATCATATCTTTTTATATTTTGACATTTAGAGAACTTTTTTGTTATTTGCAAATACCTTTTTAAGTACATTATAATACAGGCACTTACTGATTGCTCCTGACATACCCTTGGGTAGCACTGTTATTTCTGCTACCTACTCTTGAAGCCAAATCAGGTGTTTAGAAACCACCGTGTTTGGGACATTAACTAAAATATTAAAGAGTCTCGTTCTATCAAAGTGCTTGATCCTGTGATCTTTACCAGGTGAGTCATTCTTATTTATATTGTTAAGCTAAATGTAAAGAAAGGATACTGCATTTACAAAGCTGTGAGCAATATACACATGTATATTTCTTTTAAAAGAGAAAACCACATGAATCACAAAACACATGATATTCTTTCCTCACCTGTCATTCCTTATATTGTGCTTGTAATGTTAAAGCTTTATGTACCAGTTTTAGTTCAGCTTCAATGAACTAGAGATTTTTAGGGTCCTCTGTATTAGAATAGTCACAAGGGATGTTTTACAACTACATTTTTGTGTTATAACTCAGGGAACACTGACATGTGTTACTATTTCCGAGACTGAACATCTCCTTTCTTGTTTGAAGTTGCACTGCTTCCATGAATCTTACTTTGCTGAATCTTCTGTTCAGCTGTAGCAATATCCTTTTTTCAGGTGCAAAAGTGTTATTAGAAAAGTACTGTTGGGATTTGAGTTGTCTTTCTATAAGATTTTATAACTGGGAATAGAAAGAACCATTCACTGTACACTCCATTATGATAAACTCTGAATAAGTTACAATAATTACAATAAGTAATTTATTGGTCACAAATCTAGTTGTTTATTGGGAAGGTTAAGGAGACTTTTCAGATTTGAATTTAGTAAATATGGCCAATAAAGTTTCGCTGTCAAAAATTCCTATTTGATACAACACAGAACTACCTAAACTGTCTTTTAACAGGTCTTTTTTTGTTTTTATTTTTTTTCCTTAGTCTAATACTGTGATTTAAGGGCAGTAAGTATTTGAAAGAATGTTACTAGCATTGCAAAAGTACCTTTTTTCAGCACAAGTAACACAGAGGGTGGGTGATTCCCATGGGAAGTCAGGTGTGTAGGGAAGATATGCTGAAAGGAACTTTTGCAGGAAGAGGTATGATAGAAAGAAAAGCTATAATGCAAGCATATTTGCACCAAGGCAATAATTGATAAAGGTTCTACTATATAAGCCATGGACTTTCATAAGAAGCTGTCCTAGTTCTTCAGAAGTGGCATGCCCCTAAGTACCTTTGTTTCTATACTTCGAATGGAAAGAAAATCTAACATCTTGAACAAAAATATAAAAAAAACCCCAAACAAAGAGAAAGAGCAAAAAGAACTGAGGTCCTGTAAGACAGAAGAAATAAAAGGTTCCATGTCTGACAAAAGAAGTGAAGAGAAAAAAAATTATATGTGGTTTGGCAATGGCCAAGTTTTTTATGGTCAGGATCCTTTTTTTCCCAGTGACATGTTCAGGTCAGGCCAAAATAACTACATTTTTTGACATTTCACTTGCTATAATAAAATGCTGCAGGATCTCCCACCGTTTCTCCCATAGCACACTTATTAGATTAGTCCAAATTCCTCTACACAGAGTTGGTAGATCTGGCATATGGGCTACCAGCTGCCTATGAAACACTGGTTATCTTCATTTTACAGCAGGAAAAAAGCCTTTTTAGTTAAGAATTATATATATATATATATATTCTATCAACATGCCTATTTTTATTTGAGTTTCTCTCATCTCTTAACTTATTTAGATTTTAGATCATGAATTTTGATTTGTTTTGAACTAAACAAACAGAAATGTATTTGTGGCTCTATGCTGCAGCTGAAGAAGATGTCATGTTCTGTCCTATGAGAGAGAGAGGAGGAGAATGTCATACCTATCCCAGAGCATTCATCTGAGGCAACTAACTAAGTGATGTTTCTCAAATCCTGAGTGAGGATGGGTTAAGGTCAGGAAAAGCTGGCTGACCAGAAGTATAGGCAGAAGCTGAGGAATACTGCTTGATACCATTATTTGCACAGTGCTTTAAAGCCAGGTGGCCATGAGAGATTTAAAATTCCAGCAAGTTTTTTGCCATTTCTTGCTAATGTGGTTCTTCTCTTTTTCAGTCATGACCATCCATGGAGTCACTTAGAAGCCCATTAACATTTCTAAAATGTATCGAATAGAATGAATAGTACTAATACATTTTCATTCTTCTGGGACTGCAGAAATCTATATACAACCTACTACAGATGTAGAACTGTAAAACTTTGTCTTCTTTGGTGCTGTGATGCTACCTATCATTTGTGCTATTGGATATAAAATTTTTAGTTCCGTTTCCTGTTCAGAGACTGTTTAAAGTTTCAGAATGGCAGATGGGTGCTTTTTTAGCCTTACAATGAGAAGTAATAAGTAGCAGTACAACACTCACTAACAGGTTTCTGTATTTTTTTACCGAAATAACAACTATTGAAATATCACTATCTATTCATTGAATTTGTTCATCTGCATCTCCACAGGCCGTAGATGTCCTTGGCCTCTTTTTTTTTTGTTACCAGATGGCATTCACAACTGCTTTTCCATCCACTTGTTCTGTATTTATATATTTCAAACAGATTTTTAAATGGATCTCATGGCCTAGTGTGATCATTTAAAATATTTATATCAAAACCATTTCCCCCCATGTTTTAAACATATAGGAATAAATACTCTTTAGCTAAAACATTCATATATTTTTTTCTCAGTTATTCTGTGGGATAGATTTTGAAGGAAATTATCCTCTGGATATCAGATCTTCAGAGATACCTGGGCTGGAGATTAAGAACAGAACTGATCAAATCAACTCTCAGGTTCTTATCTTCTCTTCTAGGGGTGGGGATATTAACCAAGCAGACCTAGTGAAGAAGATGAGATGTGATGAAGAAAAAGGATACACCTCTTGTAGCATTATACTTAGAATCACTGAGTAATTTAGGTTGGAAGAGGCCTCTGCAGATAATTTAGCCCAACCTCATGAGCAAACTGGGTCAACTTCAAAGTTAGATCCAGTTCCTGAGGAACTCATCCAGTTGAGTTTCAAAATCTTAAAATTAAAAAGCAATTCCACAACTTCTCTGAGCAGCCTGTTCCAATGCTAAATCGCTTTTCTAAACCTCCTCGTTATGCCCTTGCTAATACAGCCTTCATCACCACAAATGCACAACTGCTGGCTCATGCTTAGCTTGTTCACCAGGACCTTGGGTCCTTTTCTGCATAGATGCTATCTAGCTAGTTTCCTGTTTTTTTCTCCCCTCCATTCCCAACTTCTTCTTTCCTTTCCCCATAACATTTAATTAAGTTGTTTTTTATGGTTTGGGCTTTTTTTCTTTCTTTTTTTTTTTTTTTTGGTAAGGGCCTGACTGCTGATTCTGTAAATATAAACTTATCATCTGTGTCCTCTCTCTGCTGTAAAACTTCCTGTTAAGCCCATGGGGTTGTGAAGGATTGTAAGGCCTATGCATTTTGTTTTTCCTTGGTGAATCCTCCAAAAGCTGCTGATCTGAAGGAGCTCAGCCACCTCCCAAAAGATGAAGTGGAGGCCCTTGTGTCCTTTGTGTGAAGAAATAAGTAAAAGTTCTGCGGGTGTAAAATATATTTTCAATTTGAGATGTAAGAACTATTTCATTAGATTCTAGAAATGATCCTTGGTTTCTTCTCACAATTCACCTTGTATGTATTTCATGTGTGTAACTTCTAAAAGTGTTTAGGAGATTTATCTCAGAAACTACATAGGAAATGTATCAGCATACCACTGAAACCTTCAAAATAGATTTACTTATGGATAGTATAATGGGAAGAATGAAAACATAGGAATAAGAGAGTTCCATGTTGCAGTGGTAGAAAAGGAGCAGAAAGGCTATTGAACTAATTGTATAATAAGTTATTAAAAGAACTGCTATAGTGACAGATGGAAATAAACACTGCTGCATGAATAATAATCATGTTTTTCCCTACCCAAAGATCAACTCTAGACATTCTGTCTGAATTAATTTTCCTTTAAATTAAGAGAAAAAAACCTAAACATAAAACAAAAGAATTAATGAAATCTTTGCATATGTCTCCTCTGCAATATGTTATATTAACTTTTCCTCAAAAATGGAGGCTATTCTTGTGTACAAAACATTTAGGAAGGTGTATGTATGTGACATAAAAAGCAGAGAGAAATAACATACCTCATTACATCAGTAAGAACTCAAAGAATAATTGCAGCTAAAAAAAACCCTACAAAAAAACCAAACAAAAAACCTCAGCAAAACCTGTCAAAAATGGATTCCTCATAAGAAATTAATTACAAGAAACAGAAGTACATTCTGCATAGAAATTATGGTCATATGAAAATAGAAGCCACATACTGATACTTTTATGTATACTAATACTCCCCCTCTGTCTGTAAAAATAAACGACCCTCGCTTTCTTATGCTCTACCTCTCTTCACAGTTTCTTCAAATCAAATTAAGATTTTCAGGACAGCCAGTATTGTTTTCTATGTATTTGTACAGTATGTGAACTCATAAAACGTGAGACCTCAAATGTGCTGTCATAACAGAGATAACTGAAGTAGTAATCATGCTATCGAAGTAAGGGTAATTTTTGCATAAGTGTAATTCACATTGATTCTGAAGTAAGTTCTGCCAAAAAGTGATGAATGCAGGATTAGGCAGGATTCAAATCTTCTCTGTGTCAGCTCTTTTGTTTTCCAGCTGCCGTGGTTTATGTGTTGCTTATTTTGAAGGCAGAACTTTTTTATTTTCCGTTTTGTAAAGCATTAAACATATTCTTTGGCCTAAATAAATAATGAGTTCTAAACTAGAAATGTCCCTCAGACTGGCTATCAGAGACATGCATTGATCTTGTTTATACAGGCTGTTTCCAAAAGATGGACCCAATTTCAATGACAAGATGCTTTGAAATTGGGTCCATTTTTGAAACACCCTGTATTGCTAGGTGGTGCAACTCTTATTTGTTTCATTGTTATTTATGTCTTTAAGCCTGTGAGGTTAAACACCTGAATCTATTTTAGTTTCTGAATTGAGTAAAGTTAGTCCTATTGCAAAAAACAGGTATTTCATGTACCCAGAGGTCTGAAACAATTCTATATCTTTGCTAAGTAATTAGCTTGATTTTTCCAAAGTGTAGCATATGGCAGGCATACTTGTAAACATACCCTAAGATGCCATTTTAATTGCTGCATTCTGAATTGAGCTGCAATTCTCTATACATATATTATTGTTATGTGACAGCATTACAATGACATTCATATTTTAGTATTACCTATGACAATACCAATGATTTGAACTTGCTCTGGAAATTTTGTCACAAGTATTCAGTTGTACCTTGTGTTCAGCTGTAGGTGTGTACTCAGACAAGTTCAACTTGGGCAAAACAGTTTTCTGAAAGCACAACCAATACAAAGGCTTCCCCGAGCAGTCTGGCATGGGGTAAAGATTCAAATGGGCTCCACTTTCAGTGTCAGTATAGCAAGAGAGGGAGGGCCTTTTCAGAGGTATGGCTGAAGAACAGTCATGTATTAGAAATCAAGGTGAGAATAATTCTGGGGGCAAACTAAATGAGAAGTGAATCCAGTATGTGTAACTGACCCTCAGGAGAAATTCAGCACTGTGCTGAATGCCAGCTGGGAACTGTGAGAATTAAGTATTTAATAAATCTAATTTACTTACTCATCTTGCACAAGTTTTACGTAATGCAAATTTCATTCAGGAAGCAGCATTCAGGAAGCCTCACACTGCTTTTGTGTGTCACAAGGTTCAAATGTTGAGTTGAGCTCTGACTTCAGTTAGCTTTTTGGAAGAAAAAAGCAAGCTGTCTTTGACAAGATTCAGTTGCGTAGTCCAACAGAGTTTTGTGGATAATTTTTATAGATAGTTAGACATGCTAGAGATGTAATTTTGAGAAACCAAGAGCTTAAATAGTCATACTGTCACCACAGGCTATAAATAATCTCTTCTTTTAAATAGTAAAAGTCTTCAGTGCTACCCAGCACCAGGATTAATTTTCCGTGTGACCCTGTAAAAATTCTTTTTTCCTTCTCATCTTCCCCTTCTCGTGCCTTTCCTTTGGCTGATGTTTCATACTTAAGCTCTCAATTTAATTTAGATAAATAATTCTTCTGTACCAAATAATTCACTTTGTACTGCAAAGTCCTTTACACATTTACAGCACATACAAATGATGACTAATACTATCCTCTTTCAGCGAACAACAGACTTCTAGTTTGTATACACAATACCAATCAGCATTTATCTAGCATTTATATTAAAATAAAAGGCAAAAAATAGACTTTTAAATAGCTACTTTACAAGGTGAAGAGAGAAACCTCCTGCACATGCAATAGCTCCAGAACACAAAATGTTCTGGCTTGGCTCCAACTACTGTGGATTCAAATCCTTGACTATAGCTTTGGATGGTGGGAGATCAGTGCACTTCAGAATTGGTTCACCTTTTCCTTCACTTTGGAAAATCCAAAATTACAATCTCCCTTCAAATTGTAATTTAAGAAACATTTCAGGGGTAGTTCAGATGAACTTCAGACACATAGAAGTTGAAGAGAAGGTTGAACTCTAAGTAATTAATCAATTTGTTTGGGTTATTTAGTGTGTTTTATTTTATATATCTGTAAGGGGAAACTCTAGGGGGGAAACAACCCAGCTTTGTGACCACCGTGATCTCTGTTAAGAATTTATAATCCCTTGACATCATGCAAACATCCTTGACATCCACTCGTTTGAAGTTTGCCCCACATTTAGCAGCACTGCTGGTTTCTGCAGTACGTTAAACCTCTCATTGCTATTTTCTGCACAATACAAAATTGTGTATCTGTAAAGGCACCGTGACTTGAATGATACATTTGTAAACAAAGTAAAACTATAATGCATTTTCCCCACCTCCCACATACCTATTTTTACCACTTTCCTTGTTCTGACTCTCAGAAGATGTGAAGTGCTGAGGCCCCTCCTAACGTACAGTGTCCCCGGAAACCACTGCCACCCCACTCAGCTTGCTCTGTGCAGGAAGCACTGGTGAGCAAGCTGCTGCCATCGTGTCCTGCATGCTGGAGTGTGTCTTTGCCCAGAATCCAGCTCCCAACAGCAATATTGAGTCTTTAGGCCTCGATATATCACTACTAATTCAGATGTTTATACTAATGTATTGTATCTACTAGCTAGATCAATTTTCAGAGCATTATTGAGAAGGCCAACGAAGCTGGTGAAGGGACTGGAAAACATGTCTTATCAGGAATGACTGAGGGAGCTGGGGGTGCTCAGTCTGGAGAAGAGGAGGTTCAGGGGGAACCTCATCGGTCTCTACAGCTCCCTGAAAGGAGGTTGGGGTGAGGCGGGGGTCGGTCCCTTCTGTCATGCCCACAGTGAAAAGATGAGAGAAAATGGCCTTAAGTTGCAACAGGGGAGATTCGAATTGGACATTAGGAAAATTTTTTTCACTGTAAGGGTATTTAAGTATTGGAATAGGTTGCCCAGGGAAGTGGTGGAGTCACCATCCCTGGAGGTGTTCAAGAGTTGTGTGGATGTGGCACTGAGTGATGTGGGTTAGTGCTGATGGAGGTAGGCGGTTGGACTGAATGATCTTGAAGGTCTCTTCCAACCTTAATGATTCTATGATTCTAAGAAGTGGAAGTTGGAGGAAACTGTTTTTACCATACACAGATCCCACAGTGGCAATCACAATAGGTGGGACACAATCACATAAGTAGAAGTGCCAAAGGAGAAAGGCTGTCTAAAAATCTGTGTGTCTTTACATTTTAAGGTGTTTCCCTCCTGCACCATGTTAGAATCTTAGAAATTCAAAGTTCCAAAGTTCTGAAGTTGCTCAAAGAGGCTTTCTTTTCTCCTACTCCTTACCCCTCCCCAAGAACTTATGCTCTACTTCTGTGTTTTACTGTGTGCAAACACTGGAAAAAGAAGCAGATCTGCAGAAAGTGACCTGAGTGCAGGTCTCCCTTCTGCGAGAGAATTGCTCTTATCACTGGTCTCAAATCAGGTTCTTGCTTATAAGTTTCTTTAGTGGCTCCTAGAAACTTGTAGTCATCAGGCTCAAGCCTCTGTGCTCAAATCTCATAACTACTCAGTGGAAATAAAATCGGTCTAAAGAAATACTTCTGGAGAGGAAGACCCACCATCTTTGTCCATTTCAAATTCTCTTCAGCTCTGATCCTGGAATCCAAGATCTGACCTTGTCTTTTAGCCTTGAATCCTACTGTGCCTAGATCCATTCCATTTCTGCCTGCTCCTCATCTTGGACTCTTCTGGTTGACTTAATTGACTTCTGCATATCTTTTTGCTTTTTCCACTTGGATCAATGAATGTGGACACTCTAGCACTCAAACTGGACTTTATATTTGTCCTTGACCATTTCAACTGCTGCTTCCCTTGTTCTCTCCAGATCTTGGCTTTGATTCACCCTAACTTTTGTACGTGGTTTGTGTCTGCATATCAAATCCAGCCCAAGCCTAACCATGGATATATTCTGAGAATCCACAATCTGTAACAGCTAAGTAGGTATTTTTAGTACTGAAGTCATTCTGTGGACCTGGGCAAAGAGTCTTTTGTATTCACACACTAAGACAGCAAAATAATATGTTCACATGTATCTTTTTATAAAATTCTTGTTGAGTCTGACAAATGGATAAATCACTCTTATCAAACCAATATATAATCACATTACAGCCATTTCAGGCAACGCAAAAAACATATGAAAACATATTAGCCACTGCAACTAATAACTCTTTTGAAGATCAACTTGAATTATATTCCAAAATATGACGTAAATCCAACAATGAAATAATTTCATTAATTTAACAATCTTTCTAACGATGCCATATCATTAAGACTAATTTAAGTATTTCTTCTCATCAACTGATGTTCATTTGTATCATATGACTATGCACAGGATTTTGGACAAGAGTGTTTAACTGGTTTCTAGATATGGTGCAGAAGACCACAGTGCCGCATACATTCTGAATGTATTAAATGCAAAATACAAGCCCAAATAACTAAGGATGCCCTGTTTTAGAGGATGTTTTCGATCAGATAAAATATATTAAATTTATAGTGTGGAATTTTTGTATAAAATTAGTTGCATAAAATTAGTTGTATAAAATATGTTGCATAAATCCTGAACTTCAATGGATTTTTTTTGAGCTCTTTTTAATTTTACAATGAAATCTCTTTGATGGAGTGTCCAGCTTCTGTACTTACAGAGCATAAAATGTACCAAGCGTGCAATGTTTTTATCTCACTGAATGACAAATACCATCACATGCATTAAGGTGCAAATCTATTCTGCTACTTCACAGTAGTGCAGTAAATCAGGATTGCTGTGTCCTAAGTTTCTCCTGAAGACAGGGAAAGTCCATTTGTTTTGAAAGTGAAGCTGGGGAGCTGTGTGTGAACTTTTTGGAAGAGGGGAAAAATATCATGGAAGTAGTGGTGCAGTAGAGGGCTATGTCAAGTTATCAGAGCTGATTTTGAAATATAGGGAGGGCTCCTGCTCATTAAAGAAATTGAAATAGCCTTAAAAATACAGAAAAATTTAAAAGCCAGTTCATGTTGTTACAGGGATTTTCATACAAAGTGTTGACATGTTTGCTCATTAAACTCTCAAGTCTTTTTATTTTATTTTTTCCTTATGTCCAAGACCTTATAAACTGGAGTTGTATGATTCAGGGCTGGGAACAGAGTTGCACCTGAGTAAGTCACCAGGAGGAAAAAAAGCTCTAATGCTAAGCTGCTCCTGTGAGATGTACCTTACAGCATGACTTCATTGAGCACAGGGTTCAGCTAAGCAGCACAAACTCTTTTGTAGTTTAGTGAAGTACCACAGCTTCTCTCAGGAGATTAGAAATTCAGGGATCATAGATGAGATGGGTCACTTATATCTGGCACATTTGGTTGCAGAGCAGGTGAATTTACAAAGAAGTGCTACACAAGGTTAGATGGAGTGGGACGTGACCAGCTTTCTGAATCTCTTTGGCAAAAATATAGTTCTCATTAAGTTCTTGATTTTGTGAAGCCTCTGCACTGGAGAGATCAAAATCCTTATTTTCTTCAAATATATGGGGCTGGCAGTACTGGCCTAATAATCACTTTCCACAAAACCTTCCTGTATAACAATCTATTTCTAGCTGCTTATAATTTTTCATAATCTTAACTGTTAGTGGTTTAACTATGAATCTCTTAACTAGTGAGCATCTTCTTCATCCTGGATTTTCACAACTGTTTAGAAAAAAATTCCAAACAGCAGTGATTTCTTAGAATAAATCAAGGGGAAATGTATGTAATTTTCTACTTTTAAACTGCATGAAGTAACCTTGATTTGAGATGCTGAAATGAACCATGAATTTAAGGCAAGGAGTGAGAATTTGACTGAAACTATACTTTTCAATATAGGTATGTTTTTATCAGCTCTCTGAAAACCCTCCTGATTCTGGTTTAGTTGTAAGCCTTTGAAGCATTCTGGCAGGTTTAAATACTTGAATACATCTTAATCTAGAAATCAATTAAATCTGTGCTGATTCTGGCATCATGTCTCTTTGTGATGAGCAGACTACCATCCACACAAAATGACTATTTATGTTGCAAGCCAGTACAGTCTGGACTGAGATGAGCACACTTTCTTTGTACTGACTGCAGCCAACTTCCTTTTATGATGTTTTTGGTTCAGCTATAACACCTACTACCCTCATGAAAAATAGGGGGGAAATACTGGATGAAAAATTGAATGGAAAAGGAAGCAACAGCTGGACTGAGTGGGACAATTGTGGACTAGAAGAGGAAATGTAGAGAAATTAGAAGAAAAGGAAGGCTGAGAGTAGGAGGTGGGGTGGGAAGTTGTCCACAGAAAAGTTGTACATCTAACTGTGTTTCTTACTTACTGGATAGAATGTTCTATCAAAAATTCTAGTCACAAATCACAAGATTTTGTTCTTTGCATTTATTTGAGGAGTGAAGGTAATATTGCTTCCTCTTTCTTGATATTTTGTACACGGGTATTGGTCAAATTCTGTACAAAGTGTTGAACAGAAGTTCAGAGCTTTCTGATACTAAATGCAAATTGCTGTCTTGTTATGGTTATTAGTATCATTTGTTCCTTGAAGTTTGTGAGATTGGTAAGGCTCAAGTAAAGACTTTTCTTCTCTGACATTAAAGAAGTTCTACTGAAATGCTGTTCCAAATACAGGATTTAAATCCTAATTATTAGTGGACATTTAATTTGTATATATTACAATATACACTTTAAAAATTAAATATTTTAAATAATGTAATTTGCTTATGTCTGCCAGGACTTCACGTCCCCTGTGCTTCCCCCTAGAATAAACGATGCAAAAGCTTTACATACAGTAAGTTGCAAAAGAAAATGTAATCAAGATTGCATGTATTACCCCCGTTAGAGCCTAAAAACCTGGAAGGTTGTTTTATATTAAGAATGTTGGCCTTACCTGCTCCTAAAGACTTGTTAGGAGTTGGAGAACTGGTGAAATGTTGATATAACAGGAGAGTGACATTGGAACAATTAAATGAAGGAATTTTTAGTTGCAACATGTATTTCTCAGCCAGAGAGGGAGGATGTCACTTGAATAGTGTAGAGAGTAAGAAAATTTTGTAAGCAATCCTCCAGCAAAATCAAAGATAAGGAGGTAGAAACACAAAGATCTTTTTTCCTCAACTTTTTGTCTTTGACACCAAAAAACCCCAAACCAAACAAACCACAAAACGAAACAGAGAAAGAGCAATTTAAAATGCAGATTTAAAAATGCAGATTATAGTTAAAGAATACAGCTTTCTGCATTTGCTTTGTGTATTAACAGCCTTCTAAGCTTTGGCAAGAGTCATCCTGAGCTTTGAAGTCAGGTTTTAGGCAGAAAAATAAATAAATCCAAAGTATCCCCAAGCATGTAATCTTTCAAAGCAACGCGAAGGATATAGCTGTAGTGTTTAAATATATTAAAATTGCTTCCATGTGAAGTGGTTCAAAACCATGACTTTCAAGTGGACACAGGAAAGTACAGAGTCCCTATCTCTTAATTCCCTTCAGTTTTGAGGTCTAGTTGTCCAGCTTTATCAACGTAAAGCCCAAAAGACAAAGAGAATTTACTACATATACTGAAAAAATTAACAGCACAGAGCCCATCTATTCATTTGCCAACAGATTGACCTGAATTTTGCAGAGCTGTCCCATGTGCCTCTGGAATTCAACAAAAATAACTGCAATTAATATTTCTTCTGCCATATGTCATCTTGCAGTAGAAGAATATTTTATTATTACCTTGTTTAAAATTAGGCTTTAAAATTGATGATCATTTAGAAAATGAAAACATTTTTCATGGCTGGCAGGCGGTGCATAAACAAATGTATGAAGACCAGTTGCATTCAATTTTAAGACTTGGTAGCACAGATAATTATGTAGAACTAATTAATTCAAAATCTGTTTATCAACAGTAGTCTGTAGCTCTGGTATTTCATTCCAGAGGCATTAACAAAAGCTTATCACCTGCTTTCTTACTGTGTTTTGTCTCGAAGGCAAATCAATAGGCAGAGTATGGAAAAAATGTCATTCCCACAACTAACAGTTTACAGAACTTGCAGGAACTTTTAATATCTGTTACCAATTATTTTTCCTTGCTTAAAATAAAATACATTCTAAATGGAAATGGGGTGTATTAAAACATCAGCATTTCGACTTCTAATATACATAAAAATATTTTGTATTTATGTATACATAAAAATATATTTGAAAAGGAAATTTGAAATACAAAGAAATATTTAAAGAATTTAAATAATTGTTTAGGTATTGGACTATTATTCTTGGCAAAATATTCACTGTGCAGTACTTCTACAGTGTTGTGTTGCGGATGGATTAAATCTACCTGTTGAAGAGCTGTGCTGATGCTATTGTTTTTATTAGTGTTATTTCTGCTTCACATTCTGTTCTTTTGTATTTTTCTTATGCTGTGCTTTGAGGCCCAGGTTTTCATTCACTATCACTTTGTATCACAGTAAAAATGTTAACTAACAAAAGTAGAGGTATACAAAGTGCTTCCCATGGGTGTTTTTTCATATTCATCTCCAACGTTGTAGTATATTCTAGTATGGGAATAGCTTGATGTCTGCTAGAATATTCATTGTGTGAGGTCTCAAGCATTCATCTAAGAAAATGTAGTTCTGCTCCTGAGAGCTTTGTGTTTCTGTTCATCAATATACCTAAAACATTATTATATGAAAAAAAAATAGAAATCCATATTTTTGTAGATCTAAGCTGCAGAATACAAAGTAAGCTGACTTCAAGATGTGCTTGTGGAGTCTCTTCACTGAACCCAGTTCCCAGTGTCTTTCTAAATACTGAATTCTGATCGAACTAGTATTTATGGCTACCTAAGTACAATAGTTTCTGATGGAATCTGTAGAAGAAATCCTGTTCCTATTCAAATCAGTTACATAAAGTGATTCCAGCATGACTCAGATACCTACAAAAGGTGACTGCCACGATCCTGCAGATAGTCATAAGCTGCATTTACATACATGCAAAATTAGCCACGTACATTAATGTTGGCAAGGTTTGAGCCACTGTCAGGAGGCTGTTGTACTAATGATTTTTTCTTTTTTCCAAATCTTTCACTACTTTTTACACCTGTTGGTAACTGCTTGTTAATAACTCGTTCTCTCTTTGGAATATACTTCCTCTCTAGAGAGATCAGTGCTTACACATCTTTATTAACAAAATTGTGTGAGGAGGTACATTTCTATTAATATTGCCAAATCATATTTAAACAAAGTTTTTGAATAAAATGTAGTTGTTTCATCTGTATATTTTAGTTATTGATCAGTAGCAGAGAAAAAAGTCCATTTTAAGGAGACAGAAATACGGACTAACTGGCTTCTGTTGCAGGTATGAAGCACATTTGCTTTTCCAGATAAAGTATATTTACTTATATATTAGTCATACCTTTAAAATTTATGGAACAAAGCATAGGAAGAATTTTACACTCATACACGTACAGTAAATTCAGCAACAAAGAAATCAGATAGCTCCAAAAGTACACACTGCCTTGCCTACCCTCAAGAAGCTATAGGTAAAAAGAAGTGACAGTCAAGGGTTAAATTACGAAATTTTTCCATTTATTTCTTATCCTTTATGAGATTGTTAAATGTCAGAAAGTGAATTTTTTTTACTATCAGTATAAAACTGAACATACTGTGAGACATAAGGTAGCAGGTGTCTTGGCTCTAAACTATCAAGTCTGTGGGCATTCTGTTATAACAGGTGCTCCAAAAATTTGAACAGATTTTAACAAGAGCTGTATGGGCTTTTTAATTAGCCTGGTTACTCAGCATGTGGAGAAAGCACTAGGTATGTGCTTAAAACATCATTGTGTCTTGCAAACAAATGTTTCACATACCCATAGTCATTCTTTTGGTTGTTATCTTAGAATTCCTTTCTATCTGATGTTAGGATTTGATCCCTGTGTTCATTCCTATTATAATATATCCTACCTGAAAAGAATCATCACACTAAAAAAATAAGTAGAGTGTTGAATAACATATATTCTGTTCTTTGGAAGTAAGCATTTAGAAACCTGGATTTACCTGTGAATTTCCTTGGCATTATAGAACTATGAGAAGCCACACAGCAAAGAAATTCTCTGCTCTGAATCTCTCGGTTTTAACTAAAAAGTGTCTTCACTTCCAGTTATGCTTTTTCCACTATTATTAAGTACATCACAAAATGTTTTAGAGGAGACAATGCAATAAACTGTAAAATCAAAACAAAAATAATTAAAAATGCTTTGATTTTTCAATCAATATTATTGAATAGAAATTATTTGATAGTTATAATTTTAGAAATTCATAGAAATGCACAACTATAGCATGTAACCTGAAAATAATGTCATGTAAATTCATTTGTTATAATGTTGGTTTAAAAAGAATAAGCCAAAGAATAAGTCCCATTACAGGGGGGAGAAAAAGGAAAAAATTGATGACTTTATAAGATTTTTGTACAAACTGTCCTGTGGTGAAAATTTAGATTTTAATTTATAAATAGTTTTATTTTCACATAAAATTGATTTTAGTAGTTGTATCTGTAATATTGACACAAGTATCTTCTGCCGGTATTCATCTAGAGATCTTTGCATCTATAATGATTTTGTTGCTATAAAGTTTAATATTGCACATCTTAAATTACAGAAATCATTTTTTTTAGCTCAGTAGAGATTGTTGAGATATTATGTGCAGGATTTCACACTTGAAACATTCCTGTCAAAATATCTTTAATCGTTTGGTCCAAGATTAAAAATACCAAGACACATTCTGATCCACATAAAATGCACACTTTAAAAAGTGTGCTTAATTTAAAAATGCTTATATCTGCATTTTTTAAAGGAGCTTCTCTCTTACATAAATTATGTAAGACGTGTACATTTTATAGTTTCACTGTGAATTCATTCTCTTCCTTATGCTATTATTTATTTGTTACAAATCAAGACATGCTCAGCAGTAAGAAATACAGGAACAGTCAATCATCTTTATTGCCTGAAGTAATAATTATTAGCACTCTTACTGTGTTTTTTTTTTTAAATTTAGAAATCCCAACCAATTTATAAGCTTGATGGAAAACAAAAATGGGGACGTATTTATGCAGTTAAATGAAGGCAGTGATTGTTACTATAGATGCTAGTTTGCAGGGGTAACAATAGTACTGAAAACACAGCAGAACAAGTGATAGTATGTGTTAGCCACCCAAAATCCCTATAGATTTTGTGATCTGTTCTTTTGCTGGAGGACAGGACCCTTGCCATTGCACTGCTGTTAGGTATCATGGATAACAAAAGCAGATTACAGTGGTGCATATTACCATTGCAGCTGCCACTGTGACTTGAGCATCAGTTGCCCTGGCCACCAATTTCTATCTCGATTTCTGACCACACCAATTCCCATCACTTGATCCTGCTTCTGCTTCTCTACCATAAACCAACCTCTCAGCTATGCCGATGCAGTTGACTGTGGATTATGTTATAAGGCAAATTTGCCCCTTTTAGAAAGTGGATGGTAAGCCAATAATGCTGCTGTATTATCAAACTGTGGTCTCATTTTGCTGTGAAAATATAACCTACATACAAATTAAGTCTGCTGGGAGTCTAGCAAATCTGAAAACAATTAAATGAACTCTGAAATGACAGATACAGAGAAGATGAATCTGCCAGGAAGACTTTGAAGTGGTAATAACTTTGATTATGTAGTCTTCCTCTTTATTACCATAATTTTTCCCTCAAATAAGCACCTTCATTTCAGTCGTCCAAGGGCTAGAGAACAGTGACCACTTTAGCATGGTCTTTTGGATTCATCATCATGCTACATTATCTGCATAATCATGAAAATTGAAATTAGAAGTGTCATCCCTGCTGGAGGATGATTTGCATTACTGAAGTGCCATGGAGGAAAGTCTGTAATGAGATTCAGGTAGTAATAAATGAAAAATACAGCAAATGAAGCTGTATGAGGCTGGCAATCTAAAGTTAGAAATCATTACAGTAATAATAAGTAACCATACAGTGTTGCAGCAACCTATTTCTAAATTTGATAGGGCTAGTCAGTTAATGATCAGAACTAGAACAAGCAATTATTTTTAGACCTGGAGTTATAAACAAGAAGCCTATTTGTCAAAACTGAGCTATGTCTTAATGCAATGTTTTTCTTTCAAATGTTGAAGCTCTAATTGGATTGATTGGATGTTACCTGAAGATGAATGCTAAGTACAAGTTATAAAATAAAATGCTGTTGGAAGGTGATAAGTACATTTAAAAAACATTAATTGCTGTTTTATGTTGATTGATTTTGTATGATACAGATATTTATACTAGATATAAATATATAGGTTAAAGTAAATGTAGGGGATTGGTCATGCAAAATAAAGCCAGCACTAAGAATCTCATATGTAAGGCAAAATTCGAAAAAGGTTTCAGCTTTTTTAAGTTTGTCCGTGGAATAGCTGTGGAAGATACAGTTTTGGTGTTTGCAGGCTTACAGTCTTTGAAACAGCTCTTGAAAATATTGCTAAAAATTATCTAATCAGGTTAGAAGATGCCATTTTCAAAAAAAAGTTCATAATTCCATAGATGACTGGAAGAGATATTAAGCGATGTGCTTCACAGCCATCATTGTTTATTTTCCACTGAATTTCATCATCCCACTGACTGCTCATTTTCAGGGACACATAATATAGACTTGCTAAAATGTGCCCAAATTTGGAAAATTTCAGCCTGAAAAAAACTCTTCAGGAAAAAGTTGTGATTATGAAGAGCAGAAAAAGATTAAATGAAAAATGAAGAGTTAAGAAGCTAATTACAGTTAATTTTTGACTTTTTTAAAATTTAGTTTGGCAGTTCTCACTATCTTTTATTGTACAGAGCCTGAGGTCAATTAGGATTCAGCTGCTCTTGGAGTCAGTTGACAATGCTGTTTGTAATTAGATAGAGGAAAGAGAAAAAGTTGATGTTTTCTCTCTCTTCCTCATTAGGGCTGGCTGACTGAGCCAAATTTATTGCTATCTTAAAGGCAGTTAAAAAGGTCATGTGACTGTTTTCTAAATGAATTGTTTTTCAAAATACTGTTGTCTTTTTAAGGTTACTCCATTGTCAGGATGGTTCTTGCTAAAATTTTGAAGTATAAAATTCATCACTTTGATAGAGAAAGAGAAGCAGACGAATTATTTTACCTTTTGCACTCTGACCTAGGAACCACGAGGATTCAAATTTTAAACAACAAGGGGTCACAAAATTAAAACCAAATTTAGTCTCGAATTTCTACCTTTAGCAGTTCTTTCTACAAAGCAATGCAATTTATACGAGTAGTGCCAGACCTTTAAAGTCCTTGCCTGAAACTGAACTGCCTGATGGTTGTTTAATAAACATTTGTGATAGCACTAACATAAATGTATTGAATTACTCTGTAACAGTCTAAGCAAAAGCAGTTAGCAGATAGAACTGATGTATATTTCAACAGTCTTGAAAGTAATTTTTAAAATGTCCTGTGCATACTGCAGTGATAGAATAGAAATAATCTTAATTCATTAATATCTTTGTAATTTTAGACATAGTTCTTTTGTTAATATTGCAGTATTTGTTTCATGGTTAGAGCAGCACTGACTCCACTAATATTAAATTAAAGGTGAAATGGATATTACTTTTCAGAACATTTAGAACAATGATTTAATCATGTTTTTACTGTGATAACTGTATTTGGGTAATAAACAATGCTTATACATTTTTATAATGTGTATTATAACATACATTATAATAATACTAATAGAAGATAAAATAAAGCAACCCTCTAGTTTTGTAACTTAAAATGAACATAAACTGAGAGAAGAAAGAGAACCTGTAAATGAAACACAAGAGGTGATGTCCCAGCAGTTGTAATTAAAGACATTTCAATGTTAGAACTAAAGCATCCACCCACATGTCATTCTTGCATGACATGTAACAGAAGATCACCAGTTCTGTCTTCTTTGTACAAAATATATTTTCCTGTAATTGTTTATTAATAATGGCAAAAGTGAGAGTTTTTGCATAATCATATTCATAAATTGTACAGAAAAGCAGTAATTATAGTAAATCTGTCTGTAACCAAAAAGTGGTTTTTAAAGTAACTTTCAAGAAACTCTCCCAGCCATGTATTGTCTGTATTTTACTGTCTACACTGGTTTCCTTCATCAGGCAGGAGACAATGGAGCAGCCTGGAGAAGGTGACTAGCTCATTGCATATGTGAAAAAAGTAAAATGCATGTTTGCTTTATTTCATTCAAACAGGACAGAAGTGAGAACAAAAAGCCAAGCATATTCATGACAGTGGCAGATGGTGCCAACCTTACACAGCTATTTTCTTTGATTATTGGCTACTTATTATACTTTTAAAAATGAGAGACAAAGCCAGAAAGCTGTGCATCTAGAAGAATATAATGAAGTCACATTGACACAGGTCATCATCCTGAATATCACATACAGATTTGGTTTGGGTTTCTATAGAATTTTCCTCAATTTCTCCTTCCATTTTGTATTTTCTCCAGGAAACCACCTAAACTGAATACAGATCTCATTATGCTTACACCAATATTAGGCAGAGTTTGAGATTAGGTGGAATAAATTTGCCTGTGCCATTTTTGAACACATTTGATTATTATAGTCTGTAAGAACTGCCTTTTTTTTTTAAAAAAAATTAATGCTGGATTCAGAACGGAGTCTTTTTTCAAGGTGTCTAAGTAAACATCAGGAGGTTTTTGAGTACTTTTTTTTTCTGCTCAGAAGTTCCTATTGCATAGTATGATTACAGTCAGATGCATGTTTAATGAAAACAAAAACTACAGCCAAGTTAAAATGAAAGAGAAAGGGAAGTCTACCAAGGCCCCATTTATGATTATTGATTCTAGCACTCTTTCAAACAAGAAAAAGCCAGCGGAAAAAGCAGCATCTTTTCCAATGAGTGAATGAACCACACTGCCTTTACAAAGGGTCCAGAGAATGAATAGATTTTTCCTATCCAGGAATGTGACCAGTCAGGGTCCTCTTAAAGAGTAAATTTTTTTTACCAGCAGTAGAAAAAAATTCAAGCAAACATGAAATGGATGCTGAGTTCAGTGAGAGTCTTCACCAGCAGAGAAAAAAGTGTCACTGTCTTTTCCAGATCAGAGGGATCACTATAAACAAATTAGGTTAGTCTAAAAATGAGGTCTGAAGAGATTTTTATTGCTATGTATAGCCACTTGGATTTGTAATTCTTGTGTCTGGAGCAGTGCTTTAATGCTAACCACATTATAAACATGTATACTTATGCTGGTTTGACTGTGGTACAAAGGAGAGTATTTGCAAAAAGAAACACCAGGTCACTGAACCCATGATCCTTTAATATTTGTTTGAAATAAATATTTCCAAATTGGAAAGCTCTGTAGTTGTTCATGTTTTAGTCTTAGCCAGTTGCCGTTTTAGATCACGCATGGTCAGGAGAACGAAACAGGGTCTTGGAAGTGATATGGCTTCTCAATAAATGATGAGCTTATCCCATGCTGTGCATCATCTTCTGAAAAATAGCTGTGTTGTCATAATTCCAGTTTTAATAATGCCAACTTCCCCCTTGCTAAAAGAAATACAGAAACGAGCTCTTAACATATAAGGAAGAACTTTGTGTTACTCCCTTCCCTCAATGTTTCTTTGAACTGCCTCTAATAGATCTTCAACATATGAACGCTTTCTCGTAAAAAAATGTAATCAGGGATTCAGTTTCACAATTCTGGGGACGGGGTTGTGCTGTGCTCTAATTTACTGTTGTGTCCCTCTTTCTTCAACTGTTATCACTCTTACTTATGGGAAGTACCACCTTCTTAAAGTAGGAGCGTATACAGGATATTTTGTTCAACTTGCTCTTTCTATCCTAATACTGCAGTATTGTCTTTAGGTGCTTGGTAGCTTTCATAGCACAGCAGAGAGAGTGGGTATGGATCATCTTTATTGTCAGAAATAATAATAAAGCAACACATGGCCCAACATGCAGTAGTTCTGATTCCTGGAGAGTCAGATAAGGTTTGTGGTACCTATCTTTTTGTTTGTTTAATATTATCACTAGAGTGTGTTTTATGCAATGCTGTTGAAAATTAATACATTAATTTTAAAAATTATTATCCTCCACTAAACCAGTAGATACACGCGTGCAAAGATATGGTATGGCAGAATTATCAGAAAACCTTGACAACAAATCTGCCAGTCTTATCCCAAACATATACAATATGTACTTGACTGAGATGGAAAAGGCAAGATATGTGACAGCCCAGACGTGCAGAAAGACAAGTATCTGTTTTAAAAGCAAGCACACACGTAAGTCTTAACGCTATCAGGAACCTGGTGCATTTTTCTGCAGTTTCTCAAAATCAGTCATTTTATGCCTGCTTGTTTTTGTTTGTTTGTGCTATAAATTTCTTGATTCTGTCTTTTGGTATGCGATTGTACAAAGGCCAGCAAGCTGAGAGAAAGAATGCTTTTAAAGCTTTTTATATATATATAGGGTTGAGTCTGGATTATAACACATTCTTCCTGAGCAAAATTATCAAATAGCTGTCCTTCAGCTATTAAATTTAAAAAGGATGCAATATTCACACAACTACTGAAAATTGAACATTTAAAATATCAGATGGAGAGAATAATAATTAAATTTTACTGAAGACTTCCAGAGAATACATTCTGGAATTCAGTAAATCACTTGTGAGTTCTGCTGATGAAAAAAGAAAGTATGTAGAGTTAGGATCATTTATATTGAAGAAGATGGGATAGAAAGCATGGTGATCCACAATCCATGAATAGTGAAGTAGTGAAAAAAGATATATTCACTGAGGAACCATGATTGTATATTAGACAGCACATGATGAAATACATACTGGGCGTGTACTTATATTTTTTGAGGCACACAAATACTTACTGACTTGCATAAGTAAAAAAATGCAAACTTAGACCCTGCATTTTCCATGACCTTTGGTTCATGTCAACTTTATGTTAATTAACAGCGTCTGGATAGGCAAACATGCAGTCTATGTCTATGACTCACAGAATCACAGTATTCATGTGTACATAGTACCAGGTGATGAATAAACTGTCCCCAGTCAGTAACACTGATAAAATCAATAACATTGCTGCTAAAAATTAGTGAACCTCATCTGAAGAGCTGTTTTTTCCTTTCAAACAATATAATGGATCAAGGCAAAAGACAAAACTCACAGAAGCTTTTCTATATTAAAACCAGAGCCAATTGGCTGCCTTGGTTAGGGTGACCAAATGCCAGCAAAACCAAAATCTTCATTTGCTTTGAAGACCTCATGCTGAATGAGAAGCTGTTGTTGAGATAGAGATATTCTCTCTTTGCAAGCATTTTCATTTTCTTTTTGGACTGTCAAGACAACAGAAAATTTAAGTATAAAATATGCCTGTCCCTTTGAGATCAGAAAAGCTCAGAACGTGCATCGTTTGAAGAACTGAAGTTGATCAAACTGAAGCTATGAAACTGTGGAGACATTTGACCCCATGAAAGACTGCCTTCACTGAAAAATACACTAGATATTCCTATTGCAAAAAGTATTATGAAATTTCTTTGTATCGCATGAGCTCTATGCTATTCAGGAGGTTGCTCTGCAAAGTAGTTAAGGAGACTGCCACTTGTGGCCCTTGGTGGGTCACTCCTGGAAAGCTCACAAAGCAAGCACTTCTCAACACGCTTTCCCAGCCATCTTTGCTGAATGCAGGTGTTTAGAGATCCAAAATCTCGCCAGCATAGAAAGAGATTTCTTTATTATGCAGAACTGTGTCACTGGGTAGGAATAATAGAAACAAGAAGTGATTGTTCTTAGTAACTTGGTATTTAAAAATATTGTCAGAATTGTATATTGTTGCATGTGTGTGTTAACTATAGTTGGCTCTCTAAATAGAGCTGTACTTTTTCTGCAACAGGAATTTATTCTAATACTTTTATACTTTTCCTTCCTTAGTGGTATAATAACTACTGTGCCATATATATAGAAATTACTCTCAAGAATGTAACAAGCAGGATTCACACATTTAAATGAATTTTTTTAAAAAAGCTGAACTGTTTCCAAATTCTTCTACCCAAGCATCACTTAAGAAACTGTTTGTTCAGTTCAGTTTCATCTCTGCAGCTGCCAAACCACTTCAGTTCTGCCAGCTCTGCTCTCTGATTGCAAAATAAAGGGTGGTCACTTCACAGTGTATGCAAGAAATATTATAATTTTGTGAAAATTATGACATTTAAGAAATCCTTTCACTAGTAAATTGCTAGGCTATCCTGCTACATGCCTATTTAGCAAAACAAAAAGAGATCTTTTATATGCACTTCTCCATGCCTTCCTAGAACATTAGTGAATATAGGATACTGGGTTTGCATTTTCTAGACTGATGCACTTAGCTGCAGCTTACATTCATAAATATTTTTGTAGTATAATAGTCTGTCAAAACAAATCTGTTTTCCTTGTTTGTATGTGCAGAAGAGTGTCCTTACTGCTTTTTGTCCATCTCTAAAGATAAGAATAGGACAATGGGAATTGCACAATATAGCAAAGCTTTTTTTTTTCTCCTTTTTTTTCCTCCTTAAAAATCAGAGGATGTGTGAAAAAAATGAAGCAAATAGCCCCTAATTATACAAAAAATGTTGCTGCATAAATATATTTTCATAGCTCATTTCTGAAGATCGGAGTCTCCTGTATTCATGCTGTGTGCAGAAACACAAAGACATAATACATATGAAACTGAAAGCTTTTAATTAAGATGAAATACAGATAATTACATTACCTTAATATTTTATCACATGCATTTTTTGAATTTTCAGAAAAGTACTCTCAATTGTTCACTAGGCTCTAAATGAAATGTAACCACTTGATGTAAGGTAAAATATATAAACATATCATATTGCTTTTAATCTCAAATTTGAATCAAAACAGAGGGAGAAAAAACAGTAAGCTGCTTATTGATCATTTTGCTGAAGTGCCAAGCAGTCTTCTGTTCAGGAAAATTGTTTCCCTCAGCTGAAGAAGAAATTAAATTTTACTTAGAAGTAAATAAGGAACAGAATATTAAGGGTTTTGTTTACTAAATATTTTTTCCTTGATAACAAAAACATTTGAAGGTAAGTGGTGATACAGAAAAGTTATTAGAAATAACAAAATACCGGGATGCCAATTTCTGGCATATAGAAGCAAAAAGGAAGGAACGTCTAGTAATTTATTTCTTATTAATGGAACATGTAAAAATGAGAACAATTACAGCATTCTGATTTTTTCTGTGACAGGGTATTTTTTCTCTCGGACTATGTTCAGTGTTTTTCAGATGTTGACCTGTATTTTGCTTGGTGGGAAATCTCATTCTGCTCAGAGACACTCATGGGGTGAGGAGTCATTTCAAAGGCTGCTTTTTGTTCACCTTGCATTGTCACTGTAAAGTGCTAAAACTGACTGTAAGGCAACACCGAATCACAACAGTAAAGTCTTGCACCCATTTTCTACTTAATGTCTATTGTAATTTACATTAATCCTGAATTGGATCTAATATGAATAAAAAGCATAGAAATAGATATTTCAATTTTCCACTAAGAAATGTTTTTGAGAGAAGCAGTCAGTTTATTTTTCTTCCTATTAGCCTCATAACTAGTACCTGATGCAAGTACAGATACTGAGAATCAGAAGTAATTCTAGCATGCCTCTTATATGGGATATTATGTAAAAATTAGCATTTGTTCATCAAATAGTATTTTTGTGTATACTCGTGCAGACCCATTGAACGGAATATACACACAGAGATACATCCTCTATCAAATTGTTAATCCAGAGAAATATATCCTTTGCAACAGAGCTTCGTGCCAATCGCCACTTCAGTAAACACTGCCACATCATAATGACTGCTCTCCAGGAATTAGCAATGAGTTTGTTTATGATCAAGTTTATCAATATTTATAAAGTACTGTACTTAAGGGGATAATATATTGATAAAATACAGTTATAAAATGCATTACATTTCCACGTTATATTTAATGGCTAAAAATACATGTAGTGGGTGTGGAGTAATAGGGGCCATACCCCGCCCCCACAAACAGTTTCTTTACCACCCCATCTGCTACCCCAAATGCTAACTCTCAGGAACACCACTGCTTTGCAGCATGTTTTATTATTCAAGCTTTGGTGGGAGGAGAGCTGCAGAAAGAAAGTGTTAACTGTAGAGAAAGAGAGGGTCAAACCACGACCCAGAATAAGCTCTATTGCTCCACTAATGCCAGGACAGTGACACAAACTTCTACTGGACCTGAAGTGGCTACTAAATACCATTAGGTTAAATTAAAACTTGCTAGAAAAAAAGGAACAGTGAGAAGGATGTCTAAACACATTTGTCAAAGAATTAATAAAGAGGCTAAAGGTATTTACGTAGGCAGGGAACATATGGAAGTGGAACAAGGCAGACTTTGAAAAGAAATTATTTAGCTTCATTAAAAAAAACCCAAAAACCCAGAACAAAGATAAGGCTAGGAAAAAACCCCAAAGTTTACACTGTTTTCATATTGCCTTTCTATTCTTCCAAAAGGAAACAGGAGGTTGGGGCCTAATCCAAAGTGCACAGAAGTCAAGCAAGGATTCCTATTGCTCTGGATTGAGTACTGTGGAAAGAAGGAAATGCTGTTAAATAAGTATCAAATAGTGATGAGTGTTAATGGGGGTTTAAGAGACAAAGCGTCCAGTTTGAAGCACTTATTGGCGATGTCTACACTATCACCACTTGCCAAAAACATTTCCATCATTGTGCAATGGTTGAGCTTTATAACTGACTTCAAAGCATTTTAATCTAACCAAGCTCTGGTCAGGTGAGGAGCTGACTGAATGTAACTCATTGAGATGATTTTGGGGATGACAACATTGTTCATAAATGTAAACCAAATTCAATAAGCAATCTCATTTGAAAAAAGTCTGTTGGGGAAAAGGCAAGGGGGAAAGTGAGAAAATTGAGGGGTTTTTAATATATTTGAAATTTTAATTATTTTTGATTTAGTAATTTTCTTTTAAAATTTGTCTATTTTTAATAAAAAAAAATTTAAATGGAAAAATCCTGAAAGGAAACAAAATGTTTTGTTTTAGGACACTTGAAATTGTTTAGGACAACACAAAATTAATTATTTCTTTGGTAATGTGGTTTTTCTGTCAATCTGCAAATTCCATTATTCATGCAGCTTTCAAACAGGTAATAATACACTTATAGCCAAAATGAATATCCAGTATTCTGGGCCTCATTGGCATTTGTCTATTAGGATGGGAAGCTGACCATAAGAGTCGTGTTTTCTTTTGAAAAATCCCGTTGATTTAGAATGACTACATAGAGATCTTCCCTGAATTCATTCAGAACAAACAAGATACAATTTTCATATTCCCAGTTGCAAGGCAGATAGCATTCCTTGAAATTATACCCTATTTCTCAGTTGCTGGTTTGCCGTGGTAAGTTTGTTTGTTTGTTTGTTTTTTCAGTGGCTTTCTCCTGTCTTTAGGTGTTGTATAGGTGCTTATGTTTATAGACTAGGCTGACCTTTATGCTAAAATGTACATCATGCACCAATATGCCCAAAGGTCTATGTGTTCAGTGAGAGGGAACTGTAGTTCCTGGCCCTACAGTAATTGTTCATTGAGCTGTGTGTGTGTGTGTGCGGGTGAGGAATGGAAGCATCATACCAGACATCTATTAGTAACTTTCCCATGTGCAGTTCTCTGCTCCTTTAAAGACTCTGGTGGGTCAGAGAGTCAGTCTCAGATGCTAAAGAGTCAAGGTGATGATCTGTTTCTACTACACTCAAACATAACTCAGGGTAACATAGAAGATCTACATGTGGGAAAACCACAGGTCAGTATTAGAAAGTACGGAAGGTTCTGTCTTGATGTTAAATTGAATAGTGTCCTGTTCATTTACATATGCCTTACAGTCTTTTAAGTTTTCTGGCACTGGATAATCAAATCCTAGTATAATCAAGCCAGTTTTCAATTTTCCAAGCCAAAAGATTCCATGCAGTATACTCAGCAGTGATCCTTTGTGAGGTACTATAAAAAGCCAGATTCTGTTTTATCTATGTGGCCTTTCCTTAAGAAAATTTATGTTCTCTTGCTGGTTGAAATGTGTTAGCTGACACTCTTCTTCACCAGAAATGGCTCTGGACTGAGTCATGATCAAGGATGGGATGTCTTATATTGGGATGGCTGCAATAGTACCCTACCCACACTGCAGGAACAGTTCAGGCACTGATGTAACAGCTACAGAATTGCAAATAAGAGTTTGGCATTTGTGTAATAAACTTTAGCAGTTCAACTACTGCTTTCTGAGAAGCGGAGCCAGCTCTGTAGTCAGGGTAGGAATCTATAAGAGAAGCAAGAAAAAGAAGGATGTGAAACACTGTAACTGCCTCAACTTAAACCATCCCCACTTCTGAATCAGATCCCTATGGTGTCTTGACTGTTGTGATGTGTAACCAGCAGGACACTTTGCAATGAATAATAGTGCAGGATGAATGATATTCTATTATTACTTGGATGAATTGGAGTTGGAAGAAACAGCTGTTTATTAATCTTCATACAATGATATTACACATGGCTATTCTGAGATTCATAGTCCAATGGAAAGTAAATTTGACACTACAGGGAAAAACAAGAGTTCTTATAGTTTCAAAATCAAGGAAAATGGTAGCACATTGTCTCAGAGAACAGAATTATGGTTTTATGGAAAAAGGAATTGATCATACTGGACACAGTCAGTTTTAAGTACAGCAAGGCAAGGTTTATAGTTTTGCAAAATGCCAGAATCACACAGCAAAGATACACAACTACAGACAATGACTAGAAAGAACTAAAGCCTCCCTGGTTACCTGGAATACTTTATCATGACATTCCCAACTCAGTAGGGAAGGACTGAGACTCACAAATTGTCTGCTATCTAATTGTCTCTTGGCTCAGTTTGGAAAATGCAAATAGAACTAGACTGCAAAAATTGGTTCAAGAAGCCCTAACAGGATATCAAGCACTAAACAGTATACAGCAGATGGTAAAAGATTTTTAAAAAGCAATCTTCTTGAAGTTCACAATAGTCTAGGGAGTTAGAAAATGGCAGGTGGAGCAGTAACTATAACAGGTTATGAATTGTCAATAATTTCGTTTTCAGTGTCAATGAAACTGCTCTTGAAATCACTGAAAGGTTATAGAGATACACTGTAATTGGAAGATAAATACCTCAAGTGAGAACTGACACAAAGATGTAACAACTACAAAATCTGCAGAGGAAGAACGTAATCTTCTGAATTAGCATTTGTGAGCTAATACAGAATTATGGTCAGTCCAGAAAACCTTGGACTTAGATGCATTTAAAAGAAAGCACAAAAGAAACACAGAGAATTAAACAACCTAAATACTTAGGACCATATTCAGTAGCAGAACACTGTTATCGAGGTCATCAGTGTCCTTCATTACTGTACAAAGGACACAAAAACTATGCCCTGAGATATTTGACGTTTACAATCAAAATAGATATTGCAGAATAGAAATAAACAGTGTTTATGGTAGGAGGCTGTATGTGAAGAGTATACAAGGGTGCAGAGAACACACTTGTTTACACAAATATACATAGGTTTTTACCTGCAGTGGAGGTATTTACGGTATTATATTTACCAGCTGCCTCTGTTGACTCCTTCAGTCCCTAGTAGAATACTAAGGAAATTAGAGGCATGACCCTCACCAGCATATCAGTTGTAAAACTAAACAATTCCTGACAACAAATAATAACTGTTAAAATGTTGTCAAATTTGTTGTTTTCCTGCTCCTCATCCTCTCACTACAGTACTCAACTGTCTACTTCCCCTATGCTTCAAGTCAGCCATTCTGCCTTTGGTAGAACAAACATACTGACAGCAGAAATGAAAAAAGAAAGTGAAATTACTGTTGTCAAGCTGATACAAAGCAAATGGAGGATGTTGTAGAGTTTCAAGGAAATGTAAAAGAAAATTAGAATGTAATTATCTTGGTTAGTCTTCATTTAGATAGCCTGAAACAGTGGCATCAAAGACAGATGTGAATTTTCCCATTCATCTTAATGGAGCACTAACTGCAAAACATAATTATGTCAACTTTAATGCTTAGTAGTGTTAACTGTTCAATTGCTAAATCATATACCAGATATAGCCATTATAGCACGACTTCATTACTGTTAAGCTTACTTGATACATACTAATGTTTCGTTCACCTTAAATGATTACTTAGAAAAATGCTGCTGGAACCCAAAGAACGTCCAAAAGCAGAAAGGCACAAGGGACAATCTCAAAATCAAACATAAATTTGCTGCTTTCAGATCAGTCCTAGACTTTTAGCTAAACAGCTCATCGATCTCTGATGTCTGCTTGTCATAATACTGTTTTTCCACCACAAGAGAAGTCTGATAGCCTCAGACTTCCCTTCCCCCTCTCTGATCTTCGTTAAGGAACTCCTCAAATATTTATGTCAAAATGTACCAGTTAGAAATCAGTTTAAGACTTTCAAAAAAATCCAACAAAACTGGACTGCTGATAGGGGAGGATGTCACACAGCTATAACCCAGAGAGATAAGGGTGAAGAGACCACAGCCTCAGAAAGCTGAGACTTATTAATTCTGTGGGGTATTAACCTTCCAAAATGGGTATGTTTTGAACAGTGACAATTATGCAATAACAGACAAAAGTTCAGTTCTCTCACCTCATCTGCCATAATTTTATCAATAGCAATGTATCAAAACAGTTGAAGTCTTCCCACTCAATTAGCTCGTGCTTGGGAGATAGACAACTTATCCCTACTCCTTATTTTACAATTAGCTATTTGCCTTACTCTCTTAGAAAGTGGCAGACGGCAAAGATGCAGGTGGTTTTTCAACTTTCATTTAAAATGACAAAATTCTTGTAAGTCAAGTCAAAAGAACTTGTACTGCAGCAACCTCAACATGGCACTAAAGGAGAGAGAATAAGCACTGATTATTTGGAGCACTGGAAGAAATCCCACTTATGTTTTCTTGCTGATATCCAAATCCCAGAGAAAGAGACGATGCTCTTCAGGAAGCAAGGTCTCTCCTGCCCAGATGAGTTGGCAGGGAATAGGTGACAGGCCATGATAGTGAAGAGAAAATCTTAGGTGATTCCTTCTTCAGTTGGTAGTTTTCTGTCCTGTCCACAATGCAGTGACTGCCTTAAAGACCACTTTTATATACGTGTGTGTATACATTTATATATGTATACACATACATGTAAGTACAAGTAAATGTCTATTTCTTGGAGATTCCTTGACTCCTCAAAAATTGCAGAAGAAAACCAAGGTGCTTGAATTTAGTGGGTGGAAAGTGGGTTAGAAATAGGACAGTTTATCAAATTATGGTGGTCCCATCCCACAGACTGTTGTCCTTTCTTTGCAAGCTGTATAAATTCAGCCTTCAGCTACATTTCCAACTTCGATTCCTTGTCACATTTCTCATTCCTGTCTCTCTGCTCAGCCAATGACAGCAGTGCCAATCCCCCAGTTGTTAAATCTATCTGAAAGCTTCCCCCCTCCTACTTTATATCACCCTAAAAGTGATTTTTGCAGCCTCTCCTCCAGAGAGAGTGAATTTGAACACAAAGATGGAATATTTGAGCCAACGAGAGAAGTAAAAAGAGAATCCTTGAAATCTTTTATTCAACTCGTTATCCTATGCACATTACAGGAAGGAGAATGTCCCTTTAAATAGTTTGGGAGCCCTCTAGTGATTCTTCCTGTCTTTCACTGAAGAAACGATGAGATCCACCCCCCTACCAGTGGAGGTAGGTGGAGGGGCCTTTCTGTTTAGGTAATGGACTCAGTGTTACCGTCTCATGATGCCAGTGTGAGTTCCACAAATCCTTAATGTGGCACCGAGAACCAGAATAAAGTGCTTTCCTTTCCACAGCCATTTCTGTTTGCCCATTTTATTAATCCTTTAAATTCCTGTTTTGAAAAGTTGCAAACTCTGGAGGCTCAGAGACTTCAATCTTGGCAGTATTTTATCTTGGTTTGCAAGGCACCTGCGGGGCAGAACCCTAAGTACGTGTAAGCTTGTGTGTGCAGCAAACTCTTCCTTCTGAGTTGTCAAGAATCAGAGTGTAAATCCCCAGCTTTCAGATGACGGTGAGAGCTAAACCTTTTGCTACTCTATCATTACAAACCATAAGCCCTTATCAAATATATTTTTAGGAGTCCTATTGAATCGCACAGTATGTAGCATAATGTAATCAATACAAGAAGCTGCATATAAATAATCTGTTTGGATTCTCACACATTTTAAGATGAGAGAGGGCACCATTCCCAGCAGTACTCCCCCCCCTCCTTCAGAGTTCACACCTTTTATGGGGGAAAATGATTGTAAAGTATTCATTTAAGCCAATAACCAAAGCTTATGTTATTCATTTCTCAGTGATATACATAGTGCTCTTTTTGTATACTATTAACTGTGGACATATGTTTTTCATTTGACTATGTTACTTACACACACAATTCTTTTAAAAAATATGTAAAATATAACAGCTGCTGTAAAAAAAATATTTTTAGATCCCTGAAGTGCCTAACGAGCTGCAGTGCACAACAGAAATGATTTGATCTTTGCAACATACCCATGGTAAGATACCAGGGAAGAGTTTTATCTGCTTGGTCATCTCCCTGGAAGGGAGCAGATTGACACAGTTCTAATACAACAAGGTGCTTCTGTGGGATATATTCCTTGGCTATAACAGCAAGGTCTCGATCATTCATTGCATCAAAGCAATGACACAAACAACAGATCAGCCAACTTTTAAAACAGCAGTATAAAAGCAATTGTAAAGGCACCAAATGTATCATCTGAGCTCTGCTTTGACATTGCTGTTTTCTGATGGCAAAAATATACCTATTTCCTGCCAGTGTAAGTGAGGGATTAAGGGGTAAATATAGAAAACCTAAAGTTTGCTTTGGATGAGAAGTTTTTTCTTTATGAATTATTGAATAAATCAAATATCCTTGGTTCTCATCCCAACAGAGTGTGATGATTGCTAGCTTGAAAAAATGTAGCAAGAGCAAACGTTGGCAAGAGTGAAGCATTATAATGTGATGTCTACAGAGATGTAGAGATAGGATTGTCAGTTACAGTCAATGCTATCAATGTTGGTAGAAGATATTTAAACTGCAATTCTACCTAGATTAAGGTACTTAAAAGCAGTGTTCATGGCTTGAAAACAACTGTGTGAGCCTCTTTTAAGAAATGAATTCCACTGTTGGTTAATACGTAGATGCAGATTATTCCATTGCAGCACTTTGGGCTGCTACCATGTGAGGGAATGGCAAGTATGGAAAACTGCCAAAACTGAATGTCTTCTTCCTTCTCTTCCAGTTGATAAGACAGGAGAACTAAAATGCTTTTTTGAAATCAGTCATGTGGTATCTGGAGAGTAGGATGAGAAAACAAAACCTTCTTTATGAAGATTCCAGTCATACAGTGGTAGAGAACATACTGAGGAGGATCCTGCTCTCAGAAGAGCTCTGACATTCCCTGCAGCAGCTGCAGCACCATTCTGCAAATATTCTGCTGCCATTTGATGGGGAGCCATGGTCTTTACTTGCACCATACCCTGCTCTGCCAGGTTCTGCTAAAGCACCTTGCATCATCCAAGTTAAATGTCTAGACAGTGTTCCTCATTTCTTTGTTTCTCCTACATTTTCATTGCTTTAGTCTTGATGTTTCCAGACTGTTACGTCCAATGTGTTCAAAGATGTCCAGGGTGTTCAAAGCTGTGCAGACAGTGTCACTGAAACATTTTCATTCTGCTTCAAAGGTGTCCAGGGTGTACAAAGTTGCACAGACAATGGCCATGAATCACTTCCAGTCAGCTTTTATATCATAGGAAGTTGCAGTAGTGGTATCCAGCTGGTTTTCCACAAAGTGCTGATTTTATAGAAACAATATCACAGTATTAACTTTAAAATTGTTGAAATTTAGCTTATGCCGAAGTTTTTGCTTTCAATAGACCAGTTAATTTGGCATTTGAATCCTCCTCCCATAGACTGAGCCCTGGAAGTGGTGTAATAAATCACAACCACTTTTTAGAATGGGAATATTTCTAGGGAATTTTGGTTTTATTTGGAATCTGAAGGCCTGTGATCATATTGAATATATTTATTTAGGAAGAATAGGTCACTGATTTTGCACTTTTCATATTGTATTTTTCAACAATACTGGCAGCCTAGACAGTCTTCCTCAAAACAAGCTTTGATGCCACCAGAATAATAAATACGTTCTTGTTGGTATCTGAGAATTTATATGCCCCATGTCTTCATAAAAGTTATCTGTTATTTTAACTGTGTTTAAGTAGTATTTAGTCAGTAATGACGGTGTCATAGCATTTCTTGTACAGTAGTAATCTTGCTATATAATAATTTTTGTCATTGGGCAACCTAGTTTATTGATCACTGGAGAAGTAACAGTGAAACCACGATCAGTTTCTCCATTGTTTCCTCAGTAATTACAGGTCTACAGTACAAACAGCTAATCCAAGCTTCCTTACAATTGCTTTCCTATTAAAAAAATTAATTTAGTTTTATTATATGAATTTCATATCCGGTGACCGCATTGTCAGACAGGGCAGTTCTTCACATCGAATGATTAAGTGGATGTCAGTAAATGTCTGTATGATCCTGCTATGTTCAAAGATATAAATTTAAAGGATTTAAAATACGGGAAGGGTGATTCCTCAGGCAATATCTGTGCTATGTAATCAAATGTGATGCAGATAGCTCGGAACTAGTATTGACCCATCTACAGACTAACCAGCTTCATTAGCATGATTTTGCACTTCAGTAAAATTTTTGACTCCCAGTAGTAAGCCCTGGCTCAAGCTCAGTGCCATGGTGATGCACACATACTGCTTTTGCTTCCAGAGCAGGAGTTTGATCTGCTGTGCTCTGTTGTGTGGGAGTCACTGAACTCTAGTACGGCTTCTAGCTGATGGAAAGTCATCTGTGATCCTGAACTTTGTGTGGGCAGATTTTGCAATTGTAACTGCTACTGAATCCATACTCACAGCTTTGCCATTTTTTTGTCATCTCAGAAGTCTGAAAGAATGGTAGATCAACTTGGTTTCGATGCCAAGCACACATGCTATAGCAGTATGACTCATCCAGATTCAATCACAAGATAAATATAAAGGAGATCTAAAGCTGGCTATAACGTTTGGCTATAATTCCAGTGGAATTTGATAGAGCTCTGTCAGTGATCTAGTGTGTACTTAAACTGCATGACAAACTTCCTGTGCACTAAGTTAGAACTGGATCTAATTTGACCTCAAGCTTATACAATTGTCTGCAGGTGTCTATTTGCAACAACAGCTCTTTGGAAGAGAGTTTAAACTGAAGTGTAGTGATTAGGGGCCGTGTTTCCCTTTGCAGATTGTAGCTGACTCCTGAGCTAAGGAACAAGCGTGATTGTGCTCTGCTCAGAGGGATAATACAGAATGGTTTGACAGTGTGGCAATTGTTATTTTCCTGGTTTGTTTTTTGGAAAAACAAATTGTCTTTAAATTTTAAGTGGCTTTTGGATGCACGGAAGGGAAGTAGAGAGGTAGGAGAAAAATACTTGTGTTCATGGGAGGTTTCTCAGCTCTTCCATTTCATACATACAATATGAATTGAACTTTTTCTGCCAGAATGAAGCAAGAGAAAGGTAATTTGGGATCAATCGCTCCCAGCAAGTAAACCTGCTTTATTCTCAGTTTAGTTTAGAGGATATGCAGTGGGTGTGCAAGATGAATTGGGGTTTGAGGACTGAGAGTGTAGTGTAAAAATCTGCACTAGGGGGCAGCCGGTAACTGATGTGTGGGATTAGTAACGCCGTGTCCCTTATCACTCACAAGTTGGCCCAGAGGATTCATTACTGTGCAGCTTCCCAGGCAGGGTTTATGCTTGCAGGAACTGTTTAGTCAGCGCTGCCTCTCCTGCATAAGTACAAGAATAAAAAGGTCTTTCATGATATTAGAAAGCCTGCACGAGAGGGATGGTGAACTACAGTGATACAGAAAGCTGGAACAAAGAAATCTCATTTTTATTTTAGCAGTAGTATTGTTCTGACTCCAGGCTTTTTCAAGAGCTGCGTTTTAAAGCACGGTTGTTGATTTTATTTTGTTTCATTCATCTTAAAGTAATTTACATTTGTTTAGACAGAGTACATTTTTCTAGGGAAGAAGAAAGAAAGGTGAAACTTAGCTCAATGTCAAGCAGAAAAACTACAGTCATCAAGCAAACAAGATAATTTTTGAAACCTTTTCCTTTTTAAAGTCACTTTACTATAAAATTATACTTAAGATTGTTGCTTATTGCTCAACTTTTCTATCAGCAGCACCTACTCATGAAATGACACTTCAGATTTTGAAGTGAATTTACCCAAGTCAGCAGAACACTTACAGGCCTGGAATGCAGGTAGGAATAGGAAGCTGCAAGTACACTTCAGATTCAGAGGTTCAGAATTCTGATAGCAAGAACATTTACTTTACTCCTTTTTACTCCTTATTTACTTAGCAGAACGCAGCTTCAGCTCTCAGAAATGAAAATTTAATTTCCTGTTTTGTCAAATGAAAGAAGCTGGGAGAGGGGACAAAGTTACACTTCCAGAAAGTATCACGACAAGGAAAACTGGAAAAGTTTTTTAACAAAGGAAGGTAGAAAAGTGCTAGAAGAAACAAACATTCCAATAGTAAGGTGTGCACCAAAATGTGGAGCCCTTTTTAGGCTAATCCCATTGGCTTTGCTACATAGATAATGAGGAGAGAGAAGCTCCTCTAGAATCAGAGAAACACCTTCACTTCTAAAGGAGGTTTTTAATTTTTCAATGATTATAAAGAAAACTCAGGAAGATCTGACAGGCAAGAGTGATACCCGATTCTTTATGGTGCAAATGAATAATTTGATAATTTCCCATTTCTATAACATTCCTTCTTTCTTTTCTTCCAATATCTGGGACATATCTTACAAAAGAGCATATGAACTGCCTGCTGGATTTCCTTAGCAGGTTAATACGTGGAAGTTTGTGAATCCCAGCTTTTCCCCGCTTTTTAAAACCTCAGAAAGTTATGGTAGTGCCCAAACCCCAAAGATGATTATATTTACACTTCTGAACTAATATACTCTGAGATGAAGAGATTTTGTGTCAGTTTGCTTGATTCATTTTGAAGTAGGTTCCTGATACTTAAATGAGTTTTGCATACTACCTTAGTGTGAAAAGTAATACATTTTGGCCCTGTGGAGTATTGCACCTCTACCAAGTTATCAACACTGTGTATTATAACTTGTAAAACGGCAATTTATTTGCTGCTTATCCCCTTACTTGAGCTATTGAAGTTGTAATCCACTGAGAAAATCCTAACTGGGAATTTTCTTAATGCAGTTGATGGCTGGTAGGGAATTTTACATGTCTGACTTTTGATTTCTTCACCTGCTTCCTGACCTAGAACCATGTGCATTGTTTGCCTGTATATTGAGAATGTTGGGGGTTTTTATTCCCTCATCTTTGCACATCAGTGATGTGCAATGTTGAGCAGTCAAGGTAAATATTGTGAGGTGCTTCATATTTGATAGGTCAGTTATTTAATAGTGCATTCTCAAGACTACCAAGGGCACTCAGGGATCTAGGCAAGTACTTTTAAGTCACACAGCAGTAAAAATCCCATTCTGCCAAGTAAAAATGCAGCAGTGGGAAAAAAAATATTATCTGTACTTCAGATTGTACTTCACAATGATTTTCTTCTAGCTGTTCTGATCAGAATCCAGATAATATTTTTCATCTCTAGCTCCCCTGTATATTGTTTTCAGATTTATTACATAATATCACCACCAGTGCTACTCATATTTTGGGTATAATTCTAGACCTGCATATTTTAAGACATGTATTTATAACTGAAGTGCCTGAGAATCTCAGTTACACAAACATTATCTCTGGTTTTGTGCCACATCAGCATACATCAAGAAGATAGCTCCCCAAAGCTAGAAGCTCAAATCAACAGAGAGAAAAAAATGGGAAAAACAAAGAAATAATAAGAGGATATTAATAAGTGTGGTAGTTGTCAATTCATTAGTGTTGATCTATTTATTGGCTGTGTGTATACATTAAGGTTGGAAGATGTGAAGCTACTGAGGTGTTTTTATCAGTAAAAATAATCTATTATTAAATTGGAACTTCACTCAAGTTGTTATGAATCTTGTTTTGCACATAACCAGAAACACTACTGTGTTTTCTGCATAAAGCACATTGCTATTTTGCAAATGATTTGTGAAAATGAAAACAATGAAAATTCAATCCAATGCACTGATCTGTATTTTTTGTCTCTTGGTCTTTTCTGAGAAACTTGGTTGAATAACGACAAAGATTTCTTCAAAATTTTTGTTCCTGAAACAGATTTTCTGGCTAATGCTGGTGTTAGGAAAAGACCATGAGAGAGGGCAAGGAAGCCTCAAATGAACTCATTTATTTCCTAGCATAGAACATATTGAAATAAGCTGTGAATTTCCAGGATTAGGCAATATTACCAGGCACTGGTCTTACAAATGTTTTTGGTAATGTGATTCCCTCTCACATGCCAGCTGCATTAGAATCAAGAAATCATATTTTTAGTAACTACTGCAGAATTGTTTAGTCTTTTTCTGCTAACAGAATCATTCTTTATAGGCCCTGATTTTGACAGATTTTTATAAATTAACTGACTGGCAGTAACTTACTTTGTAAGTACTTACACTGATATTGCCTTTTTCTATCTGGATGACTAAATAATATAGCCAAGAGATGTCTCGATGAGCTAATGAGACATCAGAAGAATGTAGCCATCTTTCTTTCCAAGCCAAGGATGACCCAATCTTCATTCTTGAAGGAAAGAGATGTTGCTCTAAGATTAATTTTATGGACCATATTTAAATTTTCACCTCAAATATTTTGTGCATGGTTTTAGGTTGAACTATTTTACGGTAGATTGAGGTCAAATGTGAGCATGAGTAACAGGTTCTTCAGGCTATGTAGAAAGCAGAGGGATGGCACTAGCACGGCTCTGAGTTTGAGCTACTGGGCAGTGTGTAACTTCGACTGCACAACACATTCACGAGGTCACGAGGCTTTTGGATCTGACCTGACTCCTGGTTTGCTGTGCAATACAATAACTATGTGTATGTGTTTGCTAGATGATAATGAAAACCAATTCCATTTCTGTTTCTGTTCTCTGGCTCAGTGCTGTTACTATCATTCTTCAACACTGCTCGTATAGTTCTTTTTTTTTTTCTTATTCCATTTCAAAATGTCTTTATTAAAAACTGATCCAAGGAGAATGTTCATTGTATAGCAACTCTACAAGTCACTTCTAACAAATGCAATGCAGAAGGACTCTTCCAGTCCTGTACATTTGAGTGAGCAGAGCAAAGGCATTTTTTTTCATTTTATGCTGTCATGAATACCTGTGAATTTTTGAAGGACACCATGAACCAACGTATTTTTTTGGTTCTGTGTCCTGCTGGTGGTGAAAAAAACACTTTGCCATTTTCTGTGCATGTGTAACATCGCTCTCCAAGATGCCTCTGGGGCTTTTGCACTGTTAGAATGTTGCAACTCAACCCTTACCTGAAAATCAGGCCTATTTTGAACAACTTCTCATACAATACTTAGTGATTTGTACTAGACCATCCATTAAGGTCTGAGTGATTAGTATTCCTCCAGGTTTTTTTCCAGATATTGGTACATTGTAACCAGTGTGAAAGTTCAGCTGGTCAGATGGAAACCAAAACTTGCAAGATTTCAAGGCTGCATTTCACAGCATAACTTAATCATTTTAACTGCCAAGCATGTCTGATTGCTGTCTTCCAAACATTCATAGCTCTATCATAAACATATAGATTGTCACATTTGCCTAATAAATGAATGAAAATACCTTTTGGGGAATAAAGTGATATGCTTTAAAGGCATTTGTTTACTTTTTCTGCAAGCTCCTGAGATGGCTAACACACTAGTTGTTAATCACACCATCTGTTCAAGCAGTGTTTGACTAAATGAATGAATTCATACTTTTTCTTCTTAAAGCAGTTTTTTACAGAACAATATGTTTGTGTCTATTACCGCATCATTTGGCAATGTAATATGAGATATTTTAATTTTCCTATTTATTGTGCATGGATTTTCAATCTCCAAATATTTTTTTTTAAATCTGCATAAAGCACAGAAAAGCTGTGTCTATTGATTTCTGTAGCATTGCAAACAGTGGAAAAATCTGTTCCATTCTGCTGTCAAATTTCAACCATCTGATTATATTTAAATGAGTGATTTCAACATGTTTGGTCTGAATGACCGTCATCCAAGCGATTCCTCCTTTGTACCAAAGATGGCAGTGGTGCACAACCTACCCAGCCGCTGATATTCTGTCTGCAAATGTTTTGCTCACATTTTGGTTACAAGTTCCAGGAAACAGCAAATTGGAGGGAGGGGGAGGAGGAGGAGGGAGGGGAAAGCTCTGCAAATGGGAATGTCAACCTTTTGTAGTCTTCCTTGTCCTAGTTGTCTCTGGTGAGCTTAGATTTACATAATTCTAATAAAAACTTGGGCTAAATACAGAAACTGCAGCTTGAAATGAATATAAGTCCAAGTTTTCAAAGATTGTAACTGATCTGTTTGAAAATTTGCATCCATGTGCACTTCCTAGCTCCAGCTGAAACAAAAACTCATCAGTGTCTGAGCATCAAGTCTTGGTCATTCCTGAAAACTCATGCAAAAGGCTGTAAGGTTCAAGTGACTATGGGTTGTTTCTCACTCCACAGATGCTTTGCACATATATGCTTGGATAAGTTGCTGACTCTTATTTTACCTTAAATCAACGTTTTGAGGTTCATCTAACATAGATTCAGAAGAGGAATGCTAGGCTGAGCACCAGGGATAATCTAACAATTAGTTAAATAGTTTCTGAATAAAAGTAATGATTGAAGCCACTGGTAGTACAAACAAATAAAATAAAATAAATAAAAAAATTATCTCAGAAGGCTTAAAGAATAATCCTGAATGAAAATTGACTGAATGACTTTCTAATAACTTTTCTGTTACTGTGGACTAAACAGACCTTGATATTACAGGGGAAACACAGTTAACAGTTGTTCCTACAGGCTATGTCTTATTTACGTGGTCATTTAAGAAACAGTAAGTGCTTTTCCTCACTGCTGTGATGCCACTGTCCAGAGAATTTGCTTTATAAGGGAGACAACTGTATCCTCGGAAGCAAATACCTATATATTTAAGACAAAAATGTTCTAAAATTTTGGTTCATTCATATTCTGTTTTTCAACCTGAGCCTTATTTGTGTAAATTAATAAATTAGTCAGGTTACTTGGCCAGACTTGTTGCTGAAGGATTGCATGCTATAATAGAAAAGTGTTTACTAAGTAATCAAGAATGTTGCTGGCATGATCTTAGTAGAGTCTTCATCACCCCTTGGTTTGTCTGGTTTTATTTATTGATGAAGAGCAAATGTTTCTGTGAACAATGACTCAAAGTTCTCAGGCTGTAAACTGTAATCAGTATTGTGTTGTGCCAGTGGAACAGAGCTGTCTTGCTGAACCATAAGTAGATTAGGAGTCTGTCAGTAGTGCAGGCATCAATCAGGTGAATATACTGGAAAGTAGGTTCATGGCCTTGAACTGGCATTAAATGTGACCTGGAAGCCAATGAAAGGTATGAAATAATACACATATTGTTTTCTCAAGTGTCCTGGTAAGGTGATAAGATGCTGACTTCTTTTGTGTGAGGTGGAGATTTGGTATTTCTTCTGTTTTAATTACCAGCTAACGTTAATCTGCTCTGAACGTATTGCATGAGTCATTGTGAGGTGACTCCTCTGAGGAAAAAGATTATTTCTTGGCATTCCAAAGACAAAAGAAGATATTCTTTCACCCTTCAAGCCCTTTTAAAATATAAATATTTGGCATCTAGCAAACTTGATCCACAGTGTTGCTCTGAACCACAAAGATTATTTGACAATGGAAGGGCCCATCCCTTCAGTAGAGGATAAGGACAGCCTTTTGATTAATTTTACAGTTTCTCTTAGGTCTTGCTTAACTTTCAATTTGAACCAGACACTATTCATCCCAGTCCTGGTAGTATTATTATATAGTGGCATTTATTTCATGTCTTTGATTTCTTCTACTGGAGACATGTCATTCTCACGTTGTTGGCAACTGAAGTGTTCCATGTCTTCACCATTCCTGATGTAGAGAAAGGAAGGGAGGGAGGAGAAAGGATGGCCATACACTTTGTAGGCCTCTGGAGGACGAAGGCAGTTGTTATAATGCTACATGGTTCTTTTGTGCTCTTGAAGCCAACAATACCTTATCAATGTATTAAAGTCAGCACAGAGGGCGATGTTGAGACTGAGGTTTAGTTTCCAGTTTTAAAACCTTCGAGAAGGCCTGCTGGGGATGTCTTCCCTGATCCATCTCCTTCAGAAACATATGTCAACTACATCCAACTATTTTAATTTGTCTGTGTTGTATTTGATTTATTTGCTTATCACAACCTTGATTTTTGATTTTTTTAAGCAAAATTTTCAAAACTTTGTGTTCTTTCCACTTAAGGAGTTACAGAAGCTGACCTTGTACAGTACATTTTTAAATGTGGGTATGAGGTAAAATTAGTAAGCCAGTTGTCACATCAGATCACTGAGAAGCTCAGGTAGAGCGTGGCATCAGTCTGAAACTGCTCCTACACTGCTTTATCTGGTTAATTAAAAAGGATATCTGGGGGGTTGATGTCAACTTGAATAATGATGCATTCTTCCTGTACATATTAGATTTCTCCTTGAAAAATCTAGTAAATAACATTGCCATGTTGAGATAGTAGATTTTATTCAGCAGATAGATCAAGTCTACCATTTTAAAAGGGAAAGGTATTTGTTTTTCTTCAAAATAAAAGAAATTCTACTGAGAGAATTAAATTTACCTTCTTTGCATTAATAATCTGACAAATTTGACTTTCATAATGTAACCTGATCTCCTTATTGTTTTTGTACACTATGAGCTGAATTTGTGCAGTCCTTATTCACATGGCTGATTACTAACTCATATATGTAAATCCCAGCAACTTCTGTGGGATCATTTTTGTAAATGCGTATAAGTAGAAAGTAGGTAATATGTAATATTTTTGTATGCAAAAAAATATAATGTGAGTGGTTACTCTTTTATGGCAGAAGTTCTCCTATGGGTTTGCTACAGGTCTTTTCTAAAGATTTTACAATAATGATTAATTTTCTTCTCTAAAATGTCAAATTTCTTGCAGATGGCCATTGTGAGACCATTAAAATATTCACAAAGCTTCTAAAGGTTTTTTAACCAATTTAAACCTATGATTTTGCTGGAAAATGGATTGTACTAGATGACAATTTAAATTCTTTTGCTAAAACTAAAATGAATGACTTTAAGAGGAAAGAAACAAGGGCCAAGCTGAGATCTTTAAAAATTTTGAGAACTTTGAATTATTTAATAGAGTTGCAAGATTATTTGTTCTGGATACCTGTTACTGTCAAGTTAGAAACTAAACTACATCTGATTATATATAGCGATCATATTCCATTTGTATTGAAAAAAGTCTATATAGGTAATAATTAGTTTTCAGTATGTTTGTTTTGAATTTTGTACTGTAGCTGACTGGGAAGTGGAGACAAAAGAGAAAATACCATATAACTACTGCCAGTGAAAGACAGCCAAACAGAAAAGGAATCTTCAATTTTTTGAGGTTATATCTGCACTGAAAGGTAGAGGGTCGAAGTCTGTTTCTATTACTCCATCTCCAAACCTCTAAAATTAAAAAATTTGGAAGTCTGTGTAATTTCTTTCTGTATTGGTGCAATAGCAGGAGATATTAGGAAATGTGTCCTAGGAAACATGCCATAGGACTGGTGGAGTGCCTGGTGGAGCTGGAATAAGATAGAGTCAAATTGAAACTTCTAACATTCTCAATAATGTTTTGATATTTCAAGCTTTGGAACATCAACAAATTTGAGTTATTATTTCTGTGTTTAGCTATGACTTTCTGTCCCATGTGAAAGATGCAGTACTTTCTGTCAGTAGTAAGGTCATCATCATTTTTTTCTCTGGATTTTTGGTAAATAAGAACAGTTTGATTCCTTAAATAAAAAAAAAATACATTTGTAGAAACCACCCTAGGTCTCTTTTGGCAGAAAAGTGGCACCCTTTCTATCCACAGTAGTAGGAACAATTTTTTGTGAGTTTTAATACAAACTAACAATAGCTCCTAAGAATAATTTGGTATCAGATCCTCTTCACCAGCCATGACACTCTGTAAAGAACTTGCCAGTCCAGTGAGCTTTACATTAGTGTGCTTATGTTACTTGCTAGCATCATAGTGCCAATTCATTACATGTCTTCCACCTACCTTCAACTGGTGCTTGGATGATAAACTAAAGTTGTTTGAATTATGTTTATGTCAGATTAGAGGGGAATAATGAAGGAAAAGAAAGAAAGGAGAGGATGAGTGCTTTGATGGTGAAAATGCTTTATTAATTAGGTCCATGTAATGTCTGATTCTCCACCATCTTCAGGCCACACATACTCTTCTTTTCACTGAATCACAGATTTGTTCATTATATACCATTCTTTGTGCTTTTGCTCCCCCAATTACTTTCCTTTGTGGTGGAGGCAATGCTCTAGTACCTTGGCAGTTTCTAAGGAAATTCTTGAAGTATTGTGAAAGAGAGAGGTTTCAATAAAAAGCAAGCACTAACTGCTAGATACAGCCCCTATAGACATCATTAATTCCATAGATTTATTTTCATAACAAAAGGAACTACAGTACAGTAATTCCACCTAGAATGGAAGCCTCACAATCAGTGGGCTATGAAGAGAATTTTTTCAGTTAGTTGCTTATTTCTGCACTAGTTTGCATATAAACTTTTCCTTTTTCCTGCTGTTACAGGACCTTGAAGAATCAAATCTTTTATACATTTTATTTAAACATTGTAAAAATATTCCATTTGCAATTTAAATTGATTACATGTCAAAGCAGAGAATAAAAGGAAATAATGATGACAGAAAGACTAGTTTAAAAAAATGCTGCAAATGTGGTGATGTATTATTCAAGGACAAACATTTCCTTTATGTAGTGCAAGAATCTGATACATTCCAGAATACTGTCAAATTACTGCAGCAATAGTATTGCAGTTGGAGTAGAATCTCACCTCTTTTTGCTGCATTTACTTTTGCCCCCCTGAATCTCTTTCTTCATTCATTAAGGTAGAAATGAAGTCTCTTGTGGACTTAGCGCAACCCCCCGCCTGTCTTTTCAGGCCACTTGCCAACACTTTCGAAGCACTTAAGTGAATCTTGTACAGGATATGCAACAATGAGACTCATTCAGGGTCAGCCAGATGATAAGGCTTCTGATCCTTCTAGACTCCTTCACCTTAGACAAGAGTGAACACAAAAATAATGTTTCAGAAACACAAGAAACAAGGGCATTTGGAAGCAGCTGTTAGAGTAAAGAGCTGTTGTCTTCTGGGCCTGCTAACAATGGCATTTGCTGGGAAGGTAAGAGGTATGACAATGAAGTCATCATTTTTACCAGGATGGAAGCAAACCCAGCTCCAGTAGACCTAAAGGCAGAGTAACACAACTGTCACAATCACCTGTGGCTGTTGGCTTTTCTGATATCAAATTGACTGTTACTGTGAAATACACCACCTCGTGCCGTTTCAGGCGATGCTTCAGCATTCACTCTTTTCCAATAAAACACTGAGTAATCTGCTTTTATTTAGAGAATTGAGTGGAGAGGGACTAACACTTTCCCACACACTGAAAGCTTCTCCTGTGGGGTTTATATGGTCTGTAGAAAATGAGCACAAAATTCCATTTAGTTATTATTGTGCATCATACAAGCAATATCTTCTAGGTCTTAATTTAGCCAGACATTTTGATAATCCTTTCTCCAATTGATAACATATAAATGGGGGTGTATCTACACTCAGGATGTGTGAATATAAATTACAGATGGCAAAGCAGTGTATTTTCTAGAGTGCAAGATGCATGTATTATTTATTTGTTATTTTGTGCTTGCTTCAATTGTTTTAATAATAAGTATTTCTAACTACTTTACACTTCAGCATATACAATCTGGATGAGTTTTAAGGGCTTGTATTTTTGCTTCTGTGCAAAAAGTGATGGTAAGCCAGTTTTGTATTATTACATCCTCTCAAGGGACATAAGTTAAAAAAGGTCTGAGAAACATGGCACTAAATCATCAGTCAATGAGGCCACTCACAGTACATAAACCTAACTGTGTTCATGAGTCTTTTCTGGGTCAGGGCCGAAGAATGTATCCTATTGCCAGTACTGCCTTAAAGACAACTAAACAAAGAAAAGAATCAAGCACAACAAGAAAAGCATCATTCTTACGAAGACACTTGACATTCCCTGAAGCACTCACACCCAAAAAATCAGTCCACACCTGAAAAGCAGACTAAACTAAAAGCAGTTTAAATATGTTCTAGTAGGAGAAGCTCAAATATTTGCAAATATTGAGCAATAGTTCTAAGTACTTCTAATTCATCTGGTTGCATTAAACTTGAATATGCAAAGGTCTCTCAGTATCACTGAGAAAACTGAAAACCTGATAAGCTCTGAAACTCACTGTATTCACTGAAAATGTTTAACTGTGCATTCAATAGGTCTGTAGTAATTCGAAAGATGTTGTCTTTTCATACTTCAGGTTCCTCAGGCTTCATACACAGTGTAATTAACACCCAGTTGAGAACAACCTCTGTTTTTCATTCAGTACATGAATTCTTTCAGTACAGCAAACATGCCAAGAGGATTGTGTTAAGGGTATTCGTATATTGTTACAAAATGCTTTTGTTTTGTACAGGTTTTTGTACTACAGAGCATATTAATTGTAAAAAAAACCTATGCACCAATGTTGCCAAGTTACGTGTTGAAGTATTAAAGATACATAAAAACTGATTTGTAAGGGCAATGCTAAATCTAAAGAAAGAGGTTTAAATGGCTTCTTCTCTGTCATTTAAAAAGTAACTACTATAAAACTACTATAAAACTCAATCTGTTTTGACAGAGCATTCCATACACTCAACCACTGAAACTTGTTATACTCTGTAGCTGTTTTCACAATTGAGCTTAAACTATATGTTTTTGTAATGCTTAGAATGCTTTTTTCTGATTGCCTTTAATATTTCTTATTGTGATCCTGGGAGACAGATGAAAGAACTGGAAATCAGGATCTCTTGAGTTCTGTTTTCTGTTCTTCAGCTTACTCAAGTGACTTCCCTGCAAATTACAATTTAGCCACTGCAATTTAAGAGAACGGTTTTGCAGATACCTAATTGATGACATGAGATTTGGAAAGTTTCTGTAAACTGCTCTGCAAAGCTTGCATGTTAGCTACAGCATTTTAAATGCCAAATACCTATAGTAGGCATTGGAAAAATTTTACTGTGTTTTGTATGTTTTGTGGAATTTAAAGAGCTGCTTCTGTTTCCATTGTGGAAATGCCATGTAAAATCCATTGGATTTGAGTATAGGTGATATTTTTATATTTCACCTGTGTAAGGTTTTGTTTGATGGCTTCTTTTGTATTCAGATTATGTTTCCACTAGATTCTTTGCCTCCGATTGCCTGCCAATTATCTGTGACACAGGAATTCACATTTGTAGAAAAGTGGTGAGGAAAAGTTTATCTAGTGCAACAAAATCAAGATGTAGTTGTGTTCTAGGTTCATCTTTAAAATTCTGCTGTCATGGCTATCTATGGCTAGCAGCTATGCCATGGAGCCAGCTCCATGGAGCCTCTCAGGAGTATGGTGGCAAGCATATATGAGCAGAATACATTTGAATAACATTTAAAAAATATCTTGTGACATTTATGCATGTATTGTTGGAGAGTTGCTAGTGGCACCAGACCTGTTCATACATAGTTTTGTACATAAAACTACACCTCTCCCTACAGTATTTCAACATTTAGTGTCTTGGATCAAAATAAAACAAGATAATTTTTTTTTCTCTTGGAGGTTAGAATATTCTATTTATCTTCCTTCAAGTGGAAGAGAAAAAGAAATATAAGATCTCCTAGTCAATAGTAAGCTGAATGAATGCTGTTTAAAATTGTATATGAATATAGTCACTTATTAGTAAGTTTTCTGCTACTTGCTGATATGATACTGCGTTCTGCTAATGCTGATATGAACAATTCATTTCAATGATGGGCAATGAATAATTTAATAAGAATACATCAATATCTAAATTAATTTTAAAGCTGTAAATGTGTACATAAGCAGTCTGGGCAGCATGGGACAGCCCTGTGGGTGCTTCTCTGACAAAATACAAATAGTAGTTCATGTATATGTAAAACAGTTTACCAGAAGAAGAAACAGATAACTTTGGCTATAACCATGGCTTGTTTAGGAAAAAGTAAACTAACTGATCGTTGCTCTTGGGAAATGTTTAATGGAAACAAGAGACTATTAATTTGATCCTTCAAGAGTCATTCAGTTACTAGTTAACACAAGGGCTATCCAGTAACATCGAATTTATCATTAGGTTATACACCAGAGCTTGCAGACACTTAATGCCTGGGGTGAGAATGTAATTCAGATCATTTCACTTCAAAAGCAAAGGCCATCTACCCACTTGAACAAAAGGAGGATGTTTATTAGTGAGTAGAAACACAGATCCAAGGAGACTTGGCCAGGCATTAGAACAACTGAGAACATGACAAATTTTGCTCAAAACCACGTACATTTTTGTTCCATGAGCTGTAAGGAGGAACTACTTTGTTCACATTTTTTTCAACTAAAATTACTTTACAGATATTCTTAATTGAGAACCAGGAAAGGATACAATCCTCTCAAATTTTGCCATTGAAAGTGAGTGTTCTTATTGAAAATGAAAATTTCCTCTTTTCATTCTAAATATCAAAAATTGATGACAGTTATTGATTGAGTTCTGACTTAACTCACCTCTTGAAAATATGTTTCTGAATATTTTCCAAAACTTTGAAAATAATTTTCTAACATGGGGTGCTTCTGACATAGGTGAAGGACACAGAAATCTAGGCTATGTTCCTTATGGGGTTTGTGGTTGGTTGGTCCATTCCCAGAGCTATTCCACCGGGTGAGATTAAAATTGACACAAAATCGACACAGATTAGAGATTTTACACCATTACAATGATTGTGAGTAATTTTGTGACATTCCACATATCTTTTTATCTTCCTCATACCTTCTGTTTAAAATCTCTTACAGAATTTTTGCAATTTATGTTAATGAAAACACGTGTGTGCTTCAGGAATAATAGCATTGCATCTCCACAATTCATTAGGAAGTAAAAAACCCTGCCCTCAAAATAATGTGCAAGCAAAACTCGCATTTAAAACTGTATTGCTACATAATTATTCTGTTTACAGTCTTTCCTACAGCTTTTCTCAGAGAAAAATGTAGATTTGGATTGTAACTGGAATAAAAATACCAGAAAGCTTTGGCAAGAGGATGATTGCTGCATACTTAGCAATATTGCATGGAGAAAGAAATGTGTTTGTAATTAGGGAAACACAGAACAGTTCTGATTACATCTAAGAAAAGCCAAATAGAGTAACTTTTTGAAGGACAGACCATGTAAGCTTAAGTGGATGAAAACTCAGCTTACACTAAAATAGTTAAAGGAAGTACACAGGTTCTCACAACGTTGCTTTAACAGACCAGCTATTTAGCAGTCTTCTATAATAGACTTCTAGATGTGTTCTTGAATTAAAACATTCACATACCTTTGTCCTGTAACGTTCAAAAAGCTTGATCAGTTTTCTCTCAAAATCTGTGAGTAATGGTTACAAAAAGCCAGAAAAACATTCTGCTGAAGATAGTGGTAATCTACTGAACTCAGTGGGCACTAAAGAGACATAATTGACTATATCGTGTTTTCAAAAGTGTCTAAACACTGTTTGATTTTGAGAAAGCTTTAAATAGAGATTAAAGTGCTGCTGCTTCTTCTCAGCAGAAGGTTTTCATATCTACATGACCCTTGGAATCCAGGCACTTCTAAAAACCATCACTTTAAAAATATTTTAAAACCCTCAGTCTGACTAGTTAGTGTTGGACTGTTTAGTCTCACACACTTCTACTTTGAGCTCAAAAAATTATACAAGCTAAACTGGTGAACTTGGAGAGCTAAAGCAACTTAGAGCAACCAATGATGCCATAGAAATGTCTGCATAAGGATTATCTCTGCAAAATACAAGTTCTGATTGAGTGATGTTCATAGAATCATAGAATGGTTTGGAATGGAAGGAACCTTAAAGATCCTCTAGTTCCAACTCCCCTGTGATAGGCAGGGACGTCTCTCATTAGACCAGATGGCTCAAAGCCCAATCCAACCTGGCCTTGAACACAACCTCTCTGGGCAACCTCTTCCAGTGTCTTTACCACCCACACAGTAAAGAACTTCTTCCTCATATCCAGTCTAAATCTATCTTCCTTTAGTTTGAACTCATTCCCCCTTGTTCTATCACTCCATGCCCTCATAAAAAGTCCCTCTCCAGCTTTCCTGTAGGCCCCTTTCAAGGTACTGAAAGGCTGCTATGAGGTCTCCCTGGATCTTTCTCTTCTCCAGGCTGAACAACCCCAGCTCTCCCAGCCTGTCTTCATAGTACAGGTGCTCCAGCCCCCTGATCATCTTCGTAACCTTCCTCTGGACTTGCTCCAACAGCTCCATGTCCTTCTTATGTTGGGGACTCCAGAACTGGACACAGTACTCAAGGTGGGGTCTCACGAGACCAGAGTAGAGGGGGACAATCACCTTCCTTGACCTGCTGGTTACATTTCCTTTGACACAACCCAGGATACTGTTGACTTTTCAGGCTATAAGTGCACACTGCTGGCTCATGTTGAGCTTCCCATCAACCAACATCCTGAGTCCTTCTCCTCAGGGCTGTTCTCAATCCATTCTTCACCCAGCCTGTATTTTTACATGGGTTTGCCCTGACCGAGGTGCAGGATCTTGCACTTGGCCTTGTTGAACTTCATTCAGTTTGCATGGGCCCACCTCTCAAGCCTGTCAAGGTCCCTCTGGATGGCACCCCTTCCCTTCAGCATGTCGACTGCAACGCACAGCTTGGTGTCATCCGCAAACTTGCTGAAAGTGCACCCAGTCCCATTGTCCATGTTGCCAACAAAGATGTTTAAGAGAACTGGCCCCAGTATTGATCCCCGAGGAACCCCACTCGTCGCCGATTTCTACTTGGACATTGAGCCATTGACCACAGCTCTTTAAGTGAGACCATCCATTCAATTTCTTATCCACTGAGTGGTCCATCCATCAAATCCATGCCTCTCTAGAGACAAGGATGTCGTGCAGAACAGTGTCAAATGCTTTGCACAGGTCCAAATAGATGACATCAGTTGCTCAACCAACTGCCTTTTATAGCTGATCAGCAGGCAGGTTGTATGGAACTTGAGATTGCACAGAAACCTGCATTTTGAGATGGTTTGAGAAGCTAAAGCTTCTGAGTGAGTTCCTTGTAGCATTCTTTGCCTCAACATGAGACTATATTTTCACACAGCACTAACAGATGTGGTACTACAGTTTAATTTACTGTGAATAGCCAAGTTTCATCAAAGCACTATTATTCTCAGAAAATGCCTGGAGAACGTGAAGATCTTGACTTTTCAAAATGTAGTACAAGCCTGAGCTCTTCCAATTGCGATTTTTTCTAATGATTATCTTATCATTAATAATTTCAAGTCCCTATTCATAAAGGTAGTGGTCCTAAAGCTTCTGAGCCCTATGTCTGTGGTACTTAGGAGTCTCACTCATCGTCAAATATGCACCTAACAAAACAGTTTTTTTCAGAAAGAATAAGTGAGCCAGTGGAAATTGAAGATATTTCAGTTAAAAAATTTAAATTAATAGAGCCTATGTTCTTAAAACAGATCCATGTCAGCACCTGTAACAGCTCTAGAATTTTAACTCATGTTCATAAGAAAAACAAATTGCACTATCTTTATATAAATGCAGAATTTTTTCAGAGCAAATGGCAGCAGGAATGGAAAGGAAACAAGACTGAAATTCTCATCCAACATAGATGTTTGCTTTGTGTATTTGTTGAAGCCAAGCAGGTCATATTTCTCTCTCTGGAACAAACTGTGTCTAAAAAAGGTCTTGAAATACCTTCTTTTCCCATTTTCTTCAGAACCATAGTGTATTCAATAGCATACCTAAAGGGACACACCAACCCTAGACATTAAATCCCCAAATACTGCGTGCATTCTTGTGTGAACTTCACCTATATGAGTCCTTGTTGCTATAAATTAAGGACTTACACATCGACATTAGGTACCAAACCTGCAATCGTGTTTGCTAAGCGCAGGAAACCTTTTCTTCAGCTGGTAAATTTGTCACGACTCCCTTGAAGAATGGCATGGTATGCAAGCATATAATTTCAAGAAAAAGCTATTATACCTTAGGAATACTTCTTTAAAACATTCTCCCAGGGTTTTCCTCTTGCGCAACGTACGCTTATTTCTCACTGCAAGTCTATCCAGCATTGCTGTGCATAGAGTGCTCCCAGTTCTCCACCTAGGAAGGAGAACCATGGATGCAAGCACAGCTCTTATACTGCTCAAGCCAGAAAAAATTTGTGGTATGTTTGGACTATTGTGGTTTAACCTCTGTGTTGACAGAATCTTTTTGTATTCTGTGTGATCATAACTTATGATCTTACTATATTGATTTTAGTTTTTTGAGGGTTAACTGTACAATATAGGGCATACTTTACTGATATATTCCTCATTCTGTAGCAACCCTAATGTTGGTAGAATTCTCACTATGTCATATAAATATCAATTGGTATAAAGAGGTTTTCCAATATTTGTGATTACTTTAAAAGATATACTGTAAGGCATTTGTCTGGAAACAATTAAAAGCTAATATAAACTCACTGTTTATTTTATTCAGTCAATCATTAATTTCTTTCTCTCAGTATTTTTCTTCTGTTTTAATTTTTTGAATCTTAACTGTAGATGATGACTTTTGACTTTTTGTCTTTCTTCTCCCTTCACAGATCAAATCTTTTTGATCTTTCAGGGTAGTCAAGCAACATTCTGACATACATTCAGAATTTCTTTACATTGCAGTCTTCCTATTTTTCTTTTGTTCTTGATTCAGGTATAAACAGTTAGGTTCACTTCAGTTATTTACAATAGACTTAAAAATAGAGGGATTTAATTAGTTTATATTTTGATTTTTTTCTCCTTCTCCTCCAGATCTTCACAAACTAAAACAATGCTCACAGTTTACTGAGATCTGAGTTGACACAGGTCCAGATTTAAATCTCAGATGTACGAAGAAGAGTATAATGTAAAATAAAATCAATCTACTCTTCTGTGATGAGGATATTCTGATTTTCAAATGCATATTTTGAGAACTGTTGACATAATGACTAAAATGCATGATCCTTTTTCAAAACATTTAATCTCCTCATTATACACTATTCCATTTTGTATTAGTTCTTTTTAATAATGTAAATGGATACATGCATAAAAGCATAGACAGTTGAAATGGCTATTGCTATCATTATCCAGAAAAATGTATACTCACCACTGCCTTCAGCAGACCTTTGCCTGAATAAAAGACAGAAAAACGATATCCTTTTTATTACAACTTGTAAAATCTTGGAGTCTAGTCCTCAAATCTTTCCTCAATTGAAAGAATAAGTACTGAGAATTTAAATTACATCAAAAATGCTGCAGAAACATGTTCCTGTTCCTTTAGTGCTATGAAACAAAATGAAAACACTGCTTATAAATATTTCCTTCTAACAGTCTTTAGTGGCTGTTTAAATATTTGCATAGTTCAATAGCAGTTCTGTAGGAGCAGGCTCAATGCTCAGAAATTCCCTGAAGTGCAAGACAGAGTCATATCATGGTGAACTGTGGCTAAATTCTGCTTAGATGTGAAAAGGCATGGAACAGTATGTACTGAAGCACCACCTCTTAGATAAAGATACCATTTATTTTCACTTAAGAATTTCTTAGTTTGGAAATATTCTATAAACAAAACCAAATCTGGTGTGTGAGCTTTTCACGTTATATTCTTCTCTCTGGATATGATTGTTTACATTATTTTTAGCAACTTCTTAGAAAAGTTCAGTGCAGTCTATTTTTGCAATGGGCAGTTTGCTTACCAGGAATGACTTACTGCTTACAAGATTACAGTCTACAATATAGAGCAAGGAAGGTAAATGCATTCTAATTTAGAAATTTCAAGAAAAGCTGTACTTTTTTGCTGTTTTATGACCTTCATTATGGCCTTAGGATTGAAAAATCTTTCTAAACTCCTACCCATCTGCTCTGAGTAAAGCAAATGTTTGTGCTGCTGCTCTCCATAATCCCCTTTTCCTTTCTCCCACATCTGCTACTGACCAGGCCTTTTCTTGATTGTTATGGAGTGCTTGGTTTGAAAACACACAACAACTTTAAAATGAGAAGATATCATTGTTATTAAACATTTTAGTCAGACTCAAAATCGGGGTTCAGGAACCTTCTGATTTCTTCAGTAATTTTGGGCAGCTGGCTGAATCCCTCCATGCTTTGGTCTCCTATTTGTAAAATGGAATAATAATGTCTATTTTTAGAAGAAAAGTATTGTTGCTTATTTTGATTGAAAGAATTTGTTCATTGCCTAGTATGAGGAAATAATCTCTTGAGGCTTCTGCACACTGCATATAATGAAAACATTTTCAAAAGTAAGAATACTGTCTCAAAATGCTTTAAAATTAAATTATATATTAATTACTATCTTTGGTTTTGGAGTGTATCGGACCTTCTGCTGTTTTGGTGTTTGTAGACAGTGAAATAGTATTTGAATAAAAAATATTAAAGCTTTTCTGTACTTCCATTGAACACTAGTAAGCTCTCCTTACTGTAATGTTCATTGGGAAGGCCAAATGTCTGGAGAGAAAACTTATTAAGGCTTGCCCATGTACGGAAGCTTCTATTAGTTTAATTATATAAATCAGATTTATATGACATGTATAAACACTGCACTGTACTGTATCTTGGCAGGCACATGTTATTTAATTTACTTCCAAGATTTCAGGTTGCTGAGCATCACATATTGCATGCCCAAATACAATGGAAAAGACAAAGACAAAACAATTGCAAACCACTCCCCTCCTCCCAGGTAGGTCCAGTGGTACCAAACCCAGACACACTTGGCTTCAGGATTTGCTTAGCACTCTGGACATGATGACCCTGGATGTCCCTTCCAACCATAATGATTCTATGTTTCTATGATTCTATGATTCTATGGCTTCCTCACAAGGGGAAGAGAAGGAGCAGGTACCGATCTCTTCACTCCTGTGACCAATGACAGGACTTGGGGTGAC
>VZRW01012494.1:531950-611508 GCA_013398125.1 Aegotheles bennettii | reverse complement strand
TTCTATGATTCTATGATTCTATGATTCTATGATTATGCCAAGTGCAGAAGCCTTAAAAATTGATTCAGAGGAGAGCTTGTCAACCTAAACAAGCATGTGCAGATGTGTCTTAGCTTGTCAACACACTTTTTTGAACCAGATCTTACACTGCAACTTCTTGCTTCAGTCTAAGGAAGGAGAAACTGCAGAACCTTTGAATTAATTGCCCCTGCTTTCAGAGGAGTTGTTTATACAGCAGAGCAGACATTCAGTGAGTTGTTTAGAGATACTTATGGCATGGAGATACTACTTGTTGCAGAAGACAGGAGGACACAAAGGTCAGTTGCCTTCCCAAGGCCTGAACAGTTGAGTTGATCACAAACACCATTCTAGAATTGCATACAAATACAGGATGACCAGAACTGGCTGCAGAGTTTCTACATGAAACTATGTGAAAGACTCATTCTATCTTCCCTTTCTGAGCAAACTGTCAGAGGAACCAATACCACCAACAAAGGGGTGGGATTGCACTCGTGTCTCTGACTGCTTCAGACACTGCTGGCCTATTGCAAACCGGTTTGGGTTTGGCAAGTCAGCTGGCACAGCATGGCAGTAGTAGTAAATGTTTGTGAACAGGCAGCTGGCCGGTGCATATTGTACCTCTAAAAATGTACTAGAAATAACATCCAATTTCAGGAAAAAAAAAGCAAGTACTTTGTTTTCTCCCATTAGCACTGTCTGAAGTGTCTTACTGCCAGGGACTCTATGGATGGCAAATGAGAGGAGTGTATCTGGAGTTTCCTGTTCCTGTCACAAATGCATAGTTCCTGAACTCATTGCAGAATGTGGAGAATAAGAAGCTGTAAGGGTCAAATGCTTGTGTTTTTTAAAAAAAAATATAAAAAAATAGTAGCTCATAGGATAAATGGAAGTGTTGATACAGGCAGTGCCTTAATATCATAGTGTCCTATTACCATGTTACATATTCCCTAGCTGCAGCTTGTTGCCTGTTTTTGCACCCATTGCAGTTAGTTGTAGTTGAAAACAGAAATATCATCAGAGTGTATATACAGTTATGTGAAATGTGATGGCTTTTATTTATTGTAGATAGTTTACTTGAGTGGTGAATTGTCTTCTGTGCCCTACCTCATAGCTGTTTTGATTTTAAGATTTGTTTTCCCAATTCAAGATATGCATTGAAATACAGAAGGCTGAAAAAGCTGGTTTTAATTTTGTTTAGTGACAGATTTTGCATTGTTTTAATTGGTTGCTAGGACTAGATTCTGTGCATTTGAAATGAGACCTATATTTTCTAGGAGGAGCTTTCACCTGCCCCAATTTAATAGTATATAGGAAACTTCAGCCTTCTAAAAACATGCCCATTTTATGGTCATGATTAGCTCTTTGTTTTATTCTTTACTGCAGCACCTGCCAGGAGCTGAGAGCTGCAAGGAATGTTCTAATCTGTGATTAAATGTGTTGCTGCTTCTCAATCTTCTTCCTTTTTGATTACAGTTGCCAAAAAACCCCCAACAACCCAAAACCCTCAACATTTTCCAAGGAGAAAGTATGAATATTTGATTTTCAGGGAAACGGTCTATTGTAAACACAAACAATTCTTTGTATTGAAAGCTCTTACACCACTGTGCAAATGCACAGCAATTAGTTATACATCTATACATTATTTGTGCCTCTGTGCATTAGTTATACAACTATGCATATATGCTGAGGCACACACAGGACTAGCTAATTCCTTTTTCAAAGGTCCACGAGATTGTCCTTTGACACCATGTACAGAGCACATTTGCAAATGAAATCCTTTATCATTCTAGACCTTTTCTTAAATATTTTAGCTTATGCAACAGCATCTGGTTTAAAACAGGAAACAGGCTCATAGCTAAATGACTTTTGCACATAAATATTTAAGACTCTGTATATTGAAACGTGACACCACAAGTTATCACTTCCCAGTATGCAGCCTCTTATGCTTAGTTTTATTTTGGCAGATATAAAATATAATAGACATGATAAACGTAAAGTCCTCTCAGAAAACAAATTACATTCTAATATCACTTTGGAATGCTGTGATCTTAAAGCAGTATTTCTGGTTTTATTGGATTGCCCTTTTTTGGGGCAGTGGTTTTTTTCTAAAGGTAATCCCCCTTCACATTTACTTAAATGTTTGACCTAGTCTGCTCCCTCTTCAGCCAGTGGGAGCTTTGTTGTTGATTTCAGCTGGTAATTTGCATTACAGAAATGTGTAATACAAATAGTGTAAACTCTCTCGTTTCATGGGAATCTACAAGCCTTACGAGATACGTTAAGCAAAAAGCATAGTTATGTTATTCTGCAATTCAGTGTTGAGGAGAAAGAGTTCTAGCATATAAGTAAATGATCAGATGAGCAATTGACATGTTTACTACATTAATGACTTTTTATTTGTAATGTCCTTTCTCAGTTATCCTTATCCCATGCTTACATTTCTCTTTTTCTTCAGAATATGAACTACATAGCTCTATTTACTCTCCCTCCAGCTGGCCCATTCCAGCTAAACAACCTGGGATGTTCCACTACCTTTTCATTGGTCTCAAAGGGACTTCTGTCTTACTCAGAACTTCACAGTGGGTAGCAGCGGGTGTGGTAGAAGCCAGTTTGAAAGCAGGCAAAATCTTCTAGATGTCAGGGCCCCCAGATTGGTTCCTCCAGACTTTGGCATGTCTTAAGTGATCATCAGGTAATCAAGTCTGGTTAATCTTAATGAAGGTTTTAGTAATAATGAATAATTTAACAGCTAATAAGAACTTCATTTTGTACTTGTTCAGCACAGGAGGGATTTTGAGTTTTACATTCTGGACATTATAAGATGCATAAAAAGATGTAGGCCTGCCATTGGAACATTCCTAAGACATGGATAAACCTCAGATTAGACAATGGTTGAGAACGGTTGTCTGCAAAATGAGTGGGCTGCTTGAAAGGGAGGAAAGAAAAACTGAGAGGGCAGGCATGGACAGTTCAAAGGAGGTTGTGTGCACAGTGCATCTGAGGCTAAGAGCAGGGGAGGGGACAATGTGCAACAGAGCAGAGTAAGCTCTGACATAGTAGGGCTCTCAGCCACGAGTAGTTTTATCCAGAGCTGTTGTTCCACTCCATCTTACTTAGACTGAGCTCCACCTGCCTCCCACAGACCTAGGAGAGATGGAAGTTGTGGGAAAAATTAATTTCTCTTTCCTCCAGGGCTGATGGGCATGATCAGAAAAAGAATCAGGGGGAGCACTAGAGGATGGTTTGGTCAGAAAGGAGGACTCTCATGACAGTTCCCTCCAGTTCCAGAGAGCTTTATAGCCCTCTCAACTCGCAGTTTCAGTTTTGGGTAGTTTAAGCTTAGGTACAAGTATATTTAGGAATAATATTTCCTTTATGCTGTTTCTAAATATCATCACTTACTTAATCTAGGGAATGCAAGTTCTTAGCTTTGTACAGCAAAGTACATTGATAGCAGCAGGTAGGGATGGGCATGCAAGGTTGCAAAATAGTGTCTAGGTGTTCTAATGTCCTGATAAAATATTCTGTTAAATTTATTCAAAATTATATGAAGAATTTGCTGTGCATTTTGATTAAAAATCATAGCCTTACTTAATGGTAACATTTTATCTATTGGTTTAATCTGTAAGAAGTTCTGAAAAATTTATAATATCTTAATTTTTTTTCTTATCAAAAGCCAATGTTAACTGTGATTATATCACTTTTATTCTTAGCATGGCACAGCTTTCAGTCAGATTTAAATAAGTAGTAATTTCTATGAAAATTAGCAGTGAGAAACAAAATATTTTCGGTTGTCCTGTGTTTCTTGTTCAGACCAAACTAACACTGGAGTCTAAAATGGCCAACAGAATTTATCTGTGATGAAAAAACACTTTCTGGATACATGAATCATTAAGTAGGGCATTTAAAAATTATATTAGTTCTTATCCACAAGGGGAACTTGTATTTCCAGCAACTGAAGAGAAGAAAGAAGTCAGTGTCGTGACTAATTGTTTTATACCTTTCCACTAAATTTTAGCAGATTTGAGCTTGAACACTGCCCTTTTCTTGCTCCACGCTGGTCAGATGATAAGGATTAATTTGCTGTGACCTATTTGTTTTGACCTTACTATGACCTTTAAGCTTTTTTATCCCTTTTCCTGACACTGTCTGTCATCTACCTTGGGCAACCAAGTATAACTTCAAAGCAGTGTTCTGTAGGATACTTAGTTTTATAACGTAGTCATTCATTCCAGCACATAAAAGATCATTTGCCTATAAATATTGTTCCTGAAAATAGGAATAAAATGAGTCCATTTTAAGCTTACCAGGTTATGCATCTGGGCGAATATTCCAAAAGGAATAAAAGAGGTGGCACACAATCTTTCAACTATTTAAATCCATTATTTAATTTAATCCCTGCAGGAATATTAGCAGAAGAACCTCTGTATATATGATAAAAAAATGTCCATTGTGTTGTATTTCAATAATCTGGGCTTCATGCAGTTTCTATTGTGTTTAAAGCCATTTTACTGCTAAGGTTTTACACTTCTGTTGGAATGTTTTAATCTGTCTCTGATTATTACATATGAGCCAGAAGTATCAAACCTGTAGAGTTCACATCTGGCTTGGGCACTTATATATATTCCAGATTGGTTTTAACCCATGATTTTTTTCCCTCTTATCTCTAATGACCCACATGCACTTTATAGGGTTGCTCTGACCACTTTGCTTGCACATATTCATTATAGCTAGAATTGAGCATTTTCCAGTGGGTACCATTTGACACAGTGATTTTTATTTCCATTCACCATGGCAGGTGACAATTATTTCTAACTACTGCAAGCTCCTTATCTTGCTATTCAAGAGGAGCAGAAATGAGAACTTCATGTTTCTAGTGAGGGAGACTCCTAACTTTCCAGTGAGATGCAGTACTCTAAATATAACATCCCCAACTGTTGATCTTGAAAGTGTGATGTATGCACAGAAGAGCTATATTGTAAGAATAGTGAGACAATGGCAGTGCCCTAGCAGCTAAATGTCTTCCTTTGCTCCAGGTTTCTATATCAAAATCACAATGGTATAATACAACAACTCTTACTAACAGCATCTTGGGACCAAGGTTAATGCAGCTGTCACAGATTCATGCAGATAACATATTTGTACATACATATAAAGTATGCCCACATACCCTCCCATGCTCCCTTATACAATCCCTAACCACAAACCCTTATCAACTTGTTTTACTCATCTCTCTATTGAGCTATAGATTAGAGGCCTTTTTATTCTAAAATTCCTATTTGTTTCACAAAGAGTCCTGGCTATACCAGGAATATAGGAACATCCTCTTAGGTTCCAGTGCAGCAGAACATTTAAGCATATGCTTAGCTGTAAGCACATGTTTTAAGTTCCAGGAAAGTAAGAATCTAATCATGTGTTGAATCTGAGCCAGAAAATACAGCACAAGGCATGTGTAAGTAAGTGCAAACAGTTTGCTCAGGTTTTAGGAGTATGTTGATTTTTTTTTTTATCGGGAAATGCCGTATAAACACAGCCAGACTAAGTTTTGAGCATGGATAATCAGAACAATCTGCAACGGCTTCCCGTCTGTGGCTAATGGGATGTTTCTCCAAGCTTTGTCACCATGGCAAATACTTTTTAATACACAAACATTTGCTGCATTGAAAATCCACCCACTCTTGTTGAAAGATGGCCAGGTTTTGTAAAATTGCATTCCAGCTACCCTGCTGATTTTTAAGATAAGCCCTTTCAGTTAACATTCCATGTGTCTAACAAAAGATGTGTGAAAAGCACAGTTTATAAGAACACACATGGAATCTTTACAGTTTCACTGTTCTCTAATGAGAAAATGAAGTTAAAAAGTCTTCTCGTATGTACATGCATGCAAGCATGCAAGCACAGTTATATTCACTGTTTTGTCTTTTCCTTTCCTTCCCAACCCTCAAAGGGACAAGCCAGCAACTCCATGCCAAGTTTCCATCTAAACTTGACTTCCCAGTTCTGGCAGGCATTCTGTGAACATCTCGTGTATTAATGAGAGATTAGTCTTTGAGTTTTCTTAGTCTTCACCGAAAGAGATGCATGTGCTAGGTAGTGAGGTATCTATTTAGTTTTTTAAAATAATTGCTCTTAACTTGTCTTCTTGCTTAAATATGAATACATAGTAGAGTAATAAAAATCAGGGAAGCTCTTAAGCACAACCCAAAACAAATAAAATCTGGACATTTTCCCTCCCACTACAGCTCTAGGAGGAATGTCTAGTCCAGCTGTCATTTTTAGTGCCATATGGGTATTTGCAACCAGTAGGAATGGTCCAAACACTTACATGATAGTTACATGAAAGAAGAGACTTCTGGGGACATTTGAGGGGAGATGTGAGCTATAGCAGTCCCAAGGAAAAGACAGCTTGCATTTTGGCAACTTGTGTGAAATTTTGCAAGCCTTTAACCTGGTCAAAAAAAAGGGGAAAAAAAGGAGAAAAAAGGAAGGGAGTGGGAAGAGGGAAGAGGAAAGAGGAAAGATGGAAAAGAGAAGAGGGAAGGTGGAAGAGAGAGGGGAATCAAATGACATTCCACTAACTCAGAACCATAAATATACATGCATTCCTCAGGTCTACACGGGGAATATTTTTCCAAAGTTTTCTGTTTTTTTTTAGCTAACTGTAATCCTTTTATGCTTTTTAACAAAATCCCTCAGCAGCTTCTTACTGTATATCTTATTCTTCTCCTACCCTTTTGTAAAGTGTTTACTTCAGATCTGACTAAAGGGTAAGACTCTCTTAATTTTATCTTTCATAACACAGGAGATAGTCTTGCGCAGGCCTATTCATATTCAAATGCTTTATACTTCTTTCACAAAAAAATATTAAAATAAAAAACATTACTAAGGGATCATTGGTACATAGAAGGTACTAATCTTTACATGGTAAGCTTCTCCAAATTTCCACAAAAGTAGTTTCGTAAAATTCCTGGAAAATCTCCAAAAGAAGATGCCATGTGAATGTAAACATAAATCCATACAATCCTTGGTTATAGTACTGTTATCTTCATCCTTTTGAAGTATTATCAGAAATGTCTCAAACAGAAAAGATAATAAATTACTTTGCTTACCCTATGAGGTCACCCCATGAGCTTACACTATATAGGAAACAGAATTTGGAAGCCTGACACCCAGTTTTTAGGACAAATGCAATTTAAATTTTTATAGGAAGAATTATACTATGTTTTCAAAGCTGTTGCATGGTTTCAGACCCATTGGTTTGAGATTTATATTCAGTGAAAGTAAAAGAAATCAAAATTTCACTTGAAAATGGGAATTTCCTTATAATTAACATCACGTTCTCAAATTTTGCCTGAGTAAAATCAGACATGGTCTAGAAGTGATTTGAAAAACCAAGTGTTTTCTACATTGAGTGATTGTACAACAAAGTATTCTTGGTAAACTTATAATTTCAACAGCTGAGGCTACTTTGACAACAACCTGTATCTAAGAAGCAAGGTGGAGGGAGATTTGTTCATTAAAGAAATATTCTCCCCTGGGTGTGCTGCCTCTTCTCAGATGCCAGCTATAGCCTGTCCCTCATGCCCTAGGACCCCTACTTATTCTTCTTGGTGGCCCATTCACTGCGGTTTTTGCTGCTACCAGTAAAGTACCTTCAATGGAGTTACTTCATATGATTTCAGCATCTATCACTTGCTGCACTGGTGTGGAAAGAGAAAAGTGGAGCTGCACAGGTGATAAAAATATTGGGTATTTTGAATTAAACCTATTCTGGAGCAGAAAATGATTTGCTGTCCAGCCAGCTCAGCGCACAAAGTTCCTGATTCAAAGCCCATTTAAGTCAAAATAAAGATTCTTGCTAAAACTAGTGGGTTTTGGATGAAAACCTAAATATACTGGGAAAAGTTTCTTGCTTTCTGATGTGCACACAAATGAACCAGAAACAAGAATAACCCCCCTGCATTCTACTTCAGCGAAAACTTGAGTGGCAGAAAAGATTTCAAATGAAGCACTGTTATACTTTGTGGAAAAAGCAAAAAGTTGATGCTCTGAATAAGGTATTTTGATGTATTGAACTGATGACTTTACAGGTCATGTATGAATTTATGCATATAGCCTAGATCTCTTAAGGCAGAGTGCAAAATGTCTGTGTATTAGCTAGATGCTGGCAGGCTGGCTGCTGTGGCTAAATTCTATATTAAATCTTGTGAGAAGTTTACTTTCCCAATTCAGGATGGAGATTTCTTCCAAGAGAAAGACTATAAAAGTGTAGCAGGAAGCAAGTCAGTGTAAAATATCGAAGGCTTTTAAAATATTTAAATAACATTAGCACTGCGCTGAAATACTCATTTCCTAATTGCGTAGCACACAAAACCTTGGTCTTGCTAAGGCCTGCAATAAATTGAAAGCAGACTAAAACAAGCTTTCATACAAGAAACATCTGGTTATTTAAGTTTCCTTCTTTTAATACTAATTTTAACAACTCCCAAACGTGGATAGAAATACTACCTTATACTTTTGTTTAAAGTTCATTTCCTGTCCCTGGGATATTCGCTGACCTTTTAATGCTGGCCATTTTGCTTTCCACTTTCTTATTCCTATTCTCATTGACTTCATTCCATTCTTGACCTCTCTTCCCCTCAAGAAAATTAAATGCAGTCCAAAACATGTTGGACACCAATTAGTTTTACAGCTCGTCTTACCTCCCCTCCTACTGCATTCTTCAGTTCATTGAGTCCACTCCACTTTTATACTTCAGTCTTCACAAAACTTATAGCCCCACTGCAAAATAAACATTGCTGGCATGAAATTAAAGCCTTTTTCTCTGCTGTTTTCCTCCTGCTAACCAATATCAATAAAAAGTGATCACTAGACACACAAGGGAAAATATGATTAGCTTTTACCTTTGGCTTTTGAAAAAAAACTTACTTGCTTTTCTTGTAGTTATGATATGACAGGTTTAGGGCACTTCATAACCATGAATCTTGACTAAACAAAAAGTAAGAATAAAACTTCTTGTGTACTGTAATTTACTTGTTTATCTTTTAATTATTGAGGTGTTGGAACAAGAGAGAATGTATTTATATTTGTTATGAGAAAGCATATTCTCTCTTGTGATTTAAAAGCATACCACAAAATATAATGAAATAAAATGTAAACATAATTACAATCCTACTTATTAAGTTATTATTTAAAAATAGATCTATTTTGTGCTCTTGCACTGGTACAGATCTGCTGTTCCAGTGTGAATATCAGTAGGATCTTGCCTGATAAATCTTTTGTTGTTGGCCTGCCCCCCGATTCACTTGCTGGGTACATATATGGCAAAGTTCAGAACATATTGTTGGTTGGATGGAAACCACTTCTCAGCTCCTGGCATATGTTCCACAGTAGAAGACAGGCATTTATTGAAGTACCTTGCTGAAGTACACTTAGTGAAAGTATGGCTGTCAGGCAAAATATTGTAGACAAAATACCTGCAATTTTGTTTTTCTGTATGCAGCCACAGTTCTTATGCATTAACCATCAAAATTTTCCTTTGACTTTAGTATTGCAAGACTGGACATGAAGCACGTGTACATGTGAACTGTCTCATATTTTTAGAAGTATATTTTATATGTTACGTTATGGATATATTTATAAATATGTATCATACATATCTATATATGTACAACAATATTTCTGCCCAGAAATAGCAATGGTTTTTTTTAAATCCCTCTTCTTAATGATACTCGAGTACAGTCCTGCATCAGAGCTTATATCCAGCCTAAAGCAACTGGTTTTTTAGTAAGAAAAAACCTGTAAAAATGCCAATGGTTTTTGTTCTTAAATCTTGTTGTTAAACTGAAAAAGTTAATGATATGCACTTCAAAGTTTTTATTAATTTATGACTATGTGATATTCAGTTGCTTGGGTTGATCTGAAGAGTGTGAAGAAAAACAAGAGTCCCCTCTTCTCTCTTGAAGAATCATCCTTCCTTTGGCTGTAAATAAATCTTATCACCATGAGCCAGAGAACACAGCTTTTATTGATTTATTTTCTTTTTTAGCCATCTTGTAATGTCTAAACACTCACATCTAAGCCATAGATTATTCAGGATCTTTCAGTATTGTTCACAGCATAAACTTTTCTTTATCCACACTTGCAAGAATATTTTATGGCTGTTCAAACTAGATATTAGATCAGTAGGTTTCTGTCTGATATAATCTTTACAATATAAAAAAACCTCCTACTAAAGCAGAGCGGTGTCTATGTAGTAGTGTCTCCAGTTTTAGGGATATTTTATTTTGCTTTCAGCATTAATGACATTAGGGTCAAACTAAGAACTGTAACTCATGTGATTTTGTAAATCTGCCTTTTAACTTTATATGCAGAGTATCACTGTCACGGGTGGTTTAGGCAAAAACCTTAAAATGTGTGGTTCTTTCCTTCAACCAGTTTTTGACCTGAAAAAGTGATATATGTTTCTGATAGAAACTACTGCCATTTTTGTTTCTCATTGGTTTAGCTACACGTAAGACAGTATTTTGACTTCATTATCTCCACTTTCTACCTGTCTTGGTAGATTAAGGAGAAATCTGACTGAAATCCTTGTTAACAGTTACATATCTCAAATTCAGAAGATATATTTTGTAATTATATGCTTAAAGCAAAAAGAATAATCAATATTAAGAAACGTCTCACATTCAGCATAACACGGCTTAGTCTTTTCTTTTCTTGGAAAAAACCCCCAGAACTCAGTTTTTGGCTGTACATTGCAAGAGTTCCTTCACTGTCAATATGCTGATTTGTGTTACCTATGGTTCTGCTCACACATTGTTAGGCAAAACGAAATCTTTTAATCATATGCAAGCAACAAAGAAAAACTGAAGTTGTGAGAATTATGCACAGAGAAGGAAGAACACACTTCAAGAAAGTGTTAGTGCACCACATGCAAATGTTACTTACCTTTGGGGCATACAGATGATTATAACCATATTAACACTCACTGTGATCCTAACAGCACTTCTGTGCTTCTGAATATAGAATTAATTTGACATAGATAACTGTGTTCATGTCCTGCTAGAGGGTTACAACCACCATTCTTTCTAAAAGCTTGCAAAGTCCTCCTAATATTGTGTAGAAGGCTTATGGTGACTCATGATTCTGCCCAGGCACCTTTCTTGTCAGGATGTTATGCAGACTGATCCAAAATTTCTATTATAGCCACTCAGTTTTTGATTGCCCGGGGCAGTGGAGGGTGGAATAACTCAGTAATACAACCGTGCAACTAACAGAAGAAAACATGAAAGTTAAATTGGGGGAAAATATTCTGTGCTGAATTTACTGCTGGGTCAGAACCATGAGACCGCATGACAGGGCGGAAGGCTCAGCTCTACACTAGACTTAGTGAATATATCATATAGCAGGTTCCCTTTCAGGGTGGCACAGTTAATCCACAAACCAGATAATCCCCTACTGGTAATTGAGATCTGATCATATTTGGTGACCTTCTGTACTAATAATGCTACTTCCTGCATCCTGAAATTTAGCTTTCCCACTCAGCTGAAAGTCAGGGGCACATAAATATCTCATATCGGTTACATGAATAGTAAAGATAAGATCTTCAAAAAATGTGAATACACTGCCCTAGGATAGCATTTGAATGAACAGCAGACTGCTTGGATTCCCAGTGTTCACAGAAAAATAAAGAAAAAATGATATTTTCAAAAATTGGGCTACCAAAACCAGTTGTGGCACCAGGTTACAAAGTTTAATGGATAGAACAGCATTTCTATACCCTACCGGTGAGACCATGTCATAACATATATCAGATTATATTTGTTGGATTACTAAATTCCTTTTGCTATTAATAGGAAGAGTGTGAATATGAAAAATATATAAAAGAATGTATGTACAGGTTGAACTCCTCCATTGTAATTTTTAAAAAATATGTTAGGGTAATAAAATTCAAAGCAACAATTCTATCAGGCAGAGCTCAATGAATTCACCTTAATTCTTCTTTAAATATTTTTCTGTTGAAACTAGGAAATTAAGTTCTTGTGCAATCTCTTTTTCTATGGTTGGATTTTTGCATGGATATAGCTGTTAGAATGAAACTCCCCATTTGACTTTGAAAAATCAGGATGCATTCCAAAAATATGATTCAGCATGGGGGTTGCAATCCAAGATTAGCTGCTTATTCGTATTAAGTCTTTATTTTCACAGTAGTTTTCTTTTTCTTGATTTTCCAGATATTTTACTCTTTCCTTCCACAATGCTTTAAAATTTTCTTCTATCTAAAGCCTGTCTACATTATGTGAATGATCCATTAATCTAGGGTGTGGAACAATATCTGAACTAATTTAGCAATCAGGCTTGGCTCATTCCCTGTAGTCTTAAGGGTTAGGGAATGAAAATTCTTTCCCTGATGGCAGCCTCCATACAGTTGTCCCCACAAGGGGGAAACCATGCCGTTCCAACTTCCCTAAGCACTGCTTGTCTTGTGGTTGCAGTGTAATAATACCCTCACTTCATAGAGAGTTATCATTTTTTGTTCTTCACACCTCACAGTCCTAAAGACAATATTCCTAGCTGACAGAGCCAAGTTCTGAGGGAAAAGACAGTGGAATCAAGTCTGTATGTGGTAATGCAGTTGGAGAAGCATACAGAACAGGGAAAAAAATGTATTTTGGTGTGTGGTTTTTGAGAACCAGAAGTTTCACATAGAAGTGTTATACATCTCACCTTGCTTCCTCCTCAGCAGAGCTAAGAATGTTCTGACAATATTTGAATTGTTGGAAAAATACAGTTCTGTTGAAATCAAACTGTTTCACAGGAATGTCTCATTTAAAAAAAGAAAGGTACCCAAGAAAAGTACAAAATATATTTGAAGCCTAACTCTGTGTGTGTGTGAGATTTTAATGTCAAACCCAAACTGACAGCCTGAAAACAAATGTGTGACCATGCCAGAAACAAATGTTTTCAGAATTCATTGCAAAATAAATCTTATTATCTTGGCTTGAAATTATTTTTTATGTAAGTCTGACTAACTTGGTGGATAGGAATTTTGCCTAAGAATGTACAAGAGCATATTCCCAAGTCAGGTGAGTTATGTAAAATAAAAAATACTTAATTTACTAGCCATACATAAACACATTATTATAAGAAACCTATGCATATATTGGCACATTTTTCAAAATACCTGTAAAAACAGTGAAGGGGACATGCAAATGATGAATGTTAGTGTGATGCTGCATGGTGCTGCAGAACTTCTGGCTCACACCAGTTGGCACTAATGGTGCTCTGTGGGTCGCTACAGAGTTTATCACAAACACCTTACAAAGCGTGACCACGCAGTGTTTCTGTTTTTTCATTTAACTGCCATTTTAATATAGTACTTGGTCTGATGAGATCTATCTGATGCATTCTATCAGTTGAGGAGAGGTTTGTACTGTGTGTACAAAACAAAGCAGATCAGGAAAGCCAGACATGGTTAAATTCTAGAAGACAGACTCTTAACTGGTTGTTATAAAACATATTTCTGAAAGATGCTGGAGAAATTCCTTATTCAGTGTTTAGGAAAAGGCACCTGGGATCCATTAGCAAAGTAACAGTTGACTCGGTGATTGGAAAGGGAAGACAGTTGAGTTTTTAATGAGAGGTTCACAGAGTTATCAAAAGGAATTCTAACTCAGTGTAAAACCTGAGTTTAACACATAATACTTTTGTAAACTTCGATATATTCGTAAAATTTGTATGAATTTATGAGCCATATGTAGCATGATATAGCCAATACATTGGATATGTATGCTCTTTAATTTAACCACAGGAACCAAGGGAGATATTCTGGTCCATGGAACTGAGATTTAGAAGATTTGGGTTTGCTGGGGACTTGCCTTGTGACTATTCAGGTCATTTACCCTTCACAATGCTCCCACTTTAACACTCATAAACTACAGATGACATTAGTTACTGCTTTGCCATCATTGCAAAGTTGAAAAATACTATAGGAATATATGAAAGCTGATCTCCTTCCTTAAAATCACATATGAGCAACACATTTGATGAATGTAATTTCAAAAATGTCATGGATATTTGATAAATTAGACATTAAATTGCAATACTCATTAAGAAGATATAATGAAAAACATTTTGACATTCTAATTGGTGGTTGTTTCTGAACACCTACCAGATAATACAGGTCTGTGCCCTGCAAGACATCATCTTTAAGGGAAGAAATCATATTTCAGACTGACAGAAAGGAGCCAAAATAAAGCCGCTTATTGAGACATAGAAATAAGTATTTATAGCCTTTGCCATCTATTTTGTGGTTCAGTTGCAACAATCCCTGAACACTGAGGCAGATTGTCCTGGCATGTTCAACTGTAGTGTGTAACTAGAGCATAGATTTTAAAAGTGTTTCACCATCACTAACCAACCCCATTTAACAGAGGTAAAGTTCCAAAGTCAGATTTTCCAGAACCATCTATCTCTGCTGGTTCCAAGATGCACTTAATACTGGCACTGTGATTAAGAAAAAAACTAATTACCAGAATTATCTTATGGGCTAACAAGCCATCTAAAAGAATTCCACTTTTCTAGAAGAATACTTTTCTGCACTTCAGTAGAGTGTTGTATAGTTGTCTTAGGTGATTGAACATGACTTTAAAAGAGAAGATGGGTGAGATTACCTTCTGAAAGCTTGGATGAGAGGATGGAAATATGCTCCATAATAATGAGCTAGTCAGAACTGAAGAGTTACCTTGGGTCGCTGCTGGCACGTATGAGCACATTGACTAGTTTTCTTAAGGTGTGAACCCTAAATTTATACCAAAGTAACTTTACTAAGTCCACCTGTGCATGTCACTGGGATTTCTGCAAGCATATGCCATGTACCCTGACAAGGATAGTAACCTACATTTTAAAAAGTTTTCTACTTTTCTTCTGCCAACAAAATTCTTGAATAGGTTCTTTGGTCCTCTGGGCATGCAGGGATGAACTGTGGGAAGGTATTTCATTGCTGTTCAGACGGATCAGCCAATGTTCTGGCTGCACAACACCAGATCAAATGGAATCTCCATGGAATTGGCTAAATTGAGGTTAAGTAACCATAATGCAAATCATAGTTTATGGCAAGGTAGAAGCCACACCAAAGCAAGGGTATGGATTTACTTTGAAATTAAAACATATTCTAAATTCTTGCATGAATTGGATTTTGTCTTGTGAAAAATTAGCCATGCTAATTCCAAATGATTCAGTTGTGAACGGCACATCTACAACAAAAAGTTGGGTGTGCATGGCTTTTCTCTAAAGCATTTAGCATTGATGATAGTGGCAACAGACAAACTCAATATTCAGGATAAGATGAGGCTTGTAAAATCACTTCACTTATATTTATGGTATATTAATTAAAAATCAGAAACTTTCAGAGAGACAAAAAAAAGCATAATTTTTCCTCTTAGTCTGTAGGGCTTGTTGGTTCTCTACTGGTTACAAAGTTTCAAAATTAAAATATTTAAATGTCTATATTAATAAAGATTTTAATTTCTTATGAAAATATTTATATTCATATAAAATTTTACTAAATATGATCTGAGAAATATGTCATATCTTGGCTTTTCAGCCTATGTTATTTTGTCACCGAGACACGACTTTAGGGTAAAGCTATGGTATCTTGTAATATAAAATACATCAGTGCTAATGTTTTCAATATTAAAGACTTTAAAAAAATTGTGATAACTGTCATAGTTTTTTCATACTGCTGTTCATGCTGTGCAAGTTTGCAAACTTAAATTGTATGCAAATAAAATGTATGTAAATCAGAGTAAAATATGCTAGGTTCAAGCAAATAACACACTAACTTCCCTATATATATTTCAAACATCACATCAAAAGCAGAAATTACCAGTTCCTTCTTCATAGCCTCTGGTCTGTCTCTGGCTACTGCCTATGTATTCCCTATTTCAAGCTAAAGCAAATACAAGAAGTCCACGTGTTAGTTGTTTCTATCTTCTTCATGCATGCTGTCCACCACGACCATGTTATTCAGCTACTAACTTTAGGGTATTAGCCAAGCCTGGCTACACTACATTAAACCAGATTTACTTGAATTCTGGATTTATTTATAATCTAAGTTAAAATTCTGATTAGAATAAGCAGGAGTGTGTATGTATATTTTTAAGATTTTCAGCACAAACGTGATATTTTTTATTACTTTGCATGACTTCTATAAACCATCTTCAAAAATGTGAAAGTGATTTCCTCCTTGCCGTGTTTTCTTTTTGACCTGGTGGCACAAATTTGTATGTTTAGCTGTAACTGCTTGAATACATTCCACAGATGTTCGCTAATAGGGAGTGTCTCCTATGGCAAGCATCTGATGTTGTAAATGTGCACAGTCTGAGACACAAGAATCTCTGAAGGATGATGGCTTTTATGTCACGTAAATTTGGTGGTTCGTTCGCAGACTCTCCTAGGAGCTCCAGTACTGCACCTTTTTCCCTTTTAGAAAAGAGGGCCCCAAATATTTTGTCGAAATTCCTTGCTCGATGAACCTACAAGGGAACTTATGGACCAATGTAATTAAAAGATTAAACCACAAGCCATTTGTACTAAGTCTTTAAGTGACTTGCAAAGCATAGAGTTTACATAGGAACCAAGTCTGCAGACTCAGTTGCTTTTGGAGAATACTAAGGACTTTCATTTTTTTTCTGCCTGACTTGAGTGCTTTGTTGCAGTGTGGTGTTCCCATCTGGATGTTACAAAAGAACAAGGCAAAAGATAAGATTACAATTAAGTAACATTTATTTGTTTGGGGTTTTTTTAACCACTTCTTAATTTGAGACTAAATCCCCTTTATTGTTAACCCACAGGGTAAGAACTGGAAACAGCAATATCACATGGTCACAATATTCTTACTGTCACAACTACCTTAAGTCTTTTAGATATTTCAGACATTCAATACTACACACGAAAATCTTAAGAGACACAATGATTCGATACACACAGACATTCAAATGTCTCCAACAAGGTGGGCTTTTAAATTCAACTATTAAATATTGACAAGACTGAGAGCAATTTTACCAGTAACCTCTGTCCGTGGCTTTACATCCATTAATTTCTGTGACATGGGGTAGGGAAAAAATAAGTATGTTGTAAACACTGCAGGAGACAAGTATTTTACCTTGGACGACTAGGAATATAGTCTAGAGGCAGATTAGTGGTTTGATACAGTTATGAGGATACAGGTCATAATGTTCTGTGGATGCCTTTCAGTTTCTCTTCAGAGTATAAAGTATTTAATTTTAAAATTTTGATTCCATAGCTATGAGGCATAAGATGTGCCCTATAGACTTGGTCTCCTGTTTCTATTCAGTTAGTATAAGAAAGAGTATACAGTGGGAGAGAAGGGAAGCTTGTGTTTCTAGTAAGGACTGTGGGATTCCGGTTCTCCTATCAGGAATAGGAAGCTGCGTGTTAGAGAGGTGAAATAACACATTGCACCAGTGATACAAATGGGAAGGAGAAACAGCTGACGGTGTTAGGAGCTTGTAGTTCTGCTGACCAGCTATAGGCAAGTTTAGTGTTTCTAGATCTAAATAAATAACAATGATGCAGTCACCTAAACTGTTCCCACGGGTGATGTTTGTGGACAGTGATAATCTGGTATCATTGTGGAGTGGGTAGAAATGGTTCCAGGCTTGATACAGGATCCAAGCATGGTCTTGGGCTTGTAAAATTTGTACCATTTAAGTTTTGATCTGCTTCCAACAATGCATCCTTTGGAAGACCAGCAGGTGCCAGAGTGGACACTATAAATTTTATACCTGTATGTTTTTTCCATTTACATCTAGATGATGATTATGTTTTCACAGCTGGTCACCTGACAAATGAAGCTGGGCAGAACCTGGTACAGAATGAGAACAGGTTGAGAGCACACTTGAGATGTTATTGGTCCCCAGAGAAACTCAAGAAAAAGTGGAAGGCTTTTGGGGTATTTTTTTTGTTTTGTAAACAATCTCATTACAGCATATAATCAACCTTCCCAATATTTGGTCACCTTTTGTTTCCACATGCTACAAGGATTGTGAGATTTTTTTTTCTTACCTCATGTGATGACTTCATAATTGTCAGCCTTTTCAAATTGTGAGAGATGTATAAAATTTTGTCTGCTTACTTGTCAGTAAAATCTGAGGTGAATTGAAGATTTTATTTTTATTAATGCTGTATATATGATAATTTCTATATATGATGATTTCTATATATGATAATTTCTTTGTATGTCTTCTGAGCAGCCAACCTGTTAGCATTAGTACTGCACTGGATTTACTTTAAAAGTAAAAAACATAATAATGGTATCACCTTGAATATTATTTTTTATTAATTTAGCTACATAACTATTCAGAAAAAACACAGGCAATATGTAATCTATCATGAAATTCAGCAGTTGTGCTTTATACAAAAGTGGATATCCTTCATCAAGTAACAATGATGTACTTTGTATGCTTAGAAAAGCCTTCTGATCTGTGTTTGTCATACTAAAACATAAAGATTTGCATCTTTGATTTTGGTAACATTAGTGTTTGGAAGAATAATCAACACAGAAATGCTCAGGTTTGACAAGTGGTGTAAGATTTCAGTAAACATGTCTTCTCACAGAGAGATATTGGAACCAGACAATACTCCGGGAAATTATAATGCTTGGAACTCTGATCTTCAAACAGAATATAAGTATAGATTGAAATCAGAATGGACATTTTGGGATATTAAATGCAAATAAGGCTTCAACAGATGCTCAAAGATACAATTATGGAAATATGAACAAGTGAAAACATAATGTGGGATGGAAGGTTGTATAAACATAAGCTTATTATTGCTAAATTAATATTTGACGTTAGCTGGAATATTTTGGTAATATATAAATTGAAAATTCTGATTTATCAAGAGCAGTATGCTTTGTGAAAGCTTTCAAAGACTCTTAAGTTTCTTTAGAGAGAAAATTCTTCTAAGAATTTGAATTAATTCTATTCCAGCTATTTCAAAACAGAACATTCTGGAAGCATCTTGCATAGGTTTGCTTACTGGATAAAATTTTAAGATGATCACAGCAAAATGCAACATTTAGATTAATCCAAAATATTTTTCTGCACTTTCTTGTGAAGGAACATTTCTGATATTTCTACTTGTTTCCTTTCCAATGCAACACTAAAAGAGATTAGAACTTATGATATTCCCCCCAAAGAAAAATTTCTCAGTTGATTGCTTTAGAGTATTTTTCTTTAATGGTATTGAAAATGGGTCCTCTAATAAAAGTAAAGGGTGTTTACATTTAAATAATCAAAATAAAATAAAATAAAATAAAATAAAATAAAATAAAATAAAATAAAACAAACCAATTCAAACGAATTATGAAGAAACTTAATTTTATCTCTAATTTTACAGTTTCTAAGGATACAGTATAAATGTGAAACAGAAAGTGAGTTCACCAAGCACATGTATGTTTATGAGTAAAATGTGAAAGTAGTTTTAAATATGTACTTTACACATACCTTATAAAATCATTAGGATTCTGCCAGGTGGCATTTACATATCTTGTTGTAAAAGGTATCTGATGACATATATGTTTCACAGGCAGTTAAAGGAGAACAGAATTTTACATTGGGAGCATCTACAAATCTTTTTTTAAAGATACAGGCTAGACTGGGTACATAGCAGCCTAACCACATATTTAGAAAATGAAAGACTAGACTAACCCTTATTGTGTGAGATCAGAAAATATGGTTGTACTTTTAGACTGCAGGATAAAGAGGTTAGGGTCCTTTTGCAGATATAGAAAGATACAAAGGGTAGGGTAAATATGACCAAAAAAAGGAGAAAAGCTCAAGTACTCTCATATGTTTCAGTTATTGTAAATACTATGTAATAAAAATGTCAATCCATGAACCTCAACTTTTCTCTGCTTTCCCCACCTGTTTGGTGACTCTGTCCTCAAAACACTTCAAAATCCATTTAAATTCTGCTTTTCACTACTCCAGATGTACAGTTTGGATGAGGACTACGTTGGATGTTTAAAGCATCCTCTACCACTTGCTAGCTGCTATAGAGTTTATCTGTATAGCAACAAAATTATGGAACTGGATGCTAATGTCACCAAGAACATTTCTGGTTTTAACATTAGAAATTAAGTAAAAGCTTAACAAGAAATAAGATTGCCTGGAACGTTCTTGCAACTCTCTGGAGTTCAGCAAAAGTCATGTTTTTTAAAAACATGTTTTGAATATCTCAGTCTTGATTCTTACTTCTTTAAGTTTTGTTGTGGTAGTTCATAATACACAGTCTGTCTACTTTTTCTTCTCAGAGCAGGATGCTTAAACCAGTATAAAGCCAGTATATCATCAAACTTGTTATTAGGTGATACATCCCATCTAAACACATAGCTGGTCTCCCAGAAACAGCACCACACGTACACTACACATACAATGTGCATCACATGTGTAAAATTTTATGATCCCTTTGCCTTTACAAACAGGATGCCATATTTGTGACTTAATTAGCCACAACTGTTTTTATAATATATAAATGCAACAGTAATGAACAGTTCTGTTGTTTTTTGTTTTTACCTTAACTCTGTAACTCCTATCTTTTAGAGCTCTTTGCTAAATGGGATGTTCTGAAAGGATAATAGTGGGAAATCATAGTGGGAAATAATAATATTGGGAAATCTCAACATGTTATTTGTCAGAATGTTTACTGGAGCAAAAGGTGGTGTTCCTCCTGCTTTGATAAATCAAGCAAGCATGTGTGACAAGACAAAGTTCATTTTTATCCCTGTAACATTTTAGTTAAGATGCAGTTTAGTTAAGTGCAGTGAAGCTCTCAGTTGTCCCTGCACACTGTACATTGGATCATGTTGCAAAGGAGCCTCACAGTGCAAATGAATTCCTTTTGAGTGAAACTAGACTGGAAGATGCACAATAAGAACACATCTAATACAGTCCAACTGCAGACAGACGTTCAGTTAAGAGGTCTAAACTACAGCTAGTCTAAAGTAAAAAAAGATAAATATCTCAGCTGAGGTTTGAGGTATGTTTTAAAACTGCAGCCAGTATGAGGAAATTACTGCTGAAGGCAAGTTTTAAAGGGTTGACCCAAAGTTGCTGCATGATTCCAATCAATTTTAGTTGGTTTTGCACTATATCTAGAAGCTCCAGCTCTTGCTGCCTACCATTGTCTGATAGCATTCAATCATCTTAAAAAAACAGAAAGAACCCAGTAAATTCTCTATATAACTCAAAGAAGTGATTTAAATAAAGACGTAGTCATAACTCTTACTCATACGGATTGTTACATTTAAGAGGATATGAGTGAAGATCAACATATCATCTAGAAGAACATATAGCTTAGAAACATCTGACAAAGTAAAATAATTCTCAAGAATTCCAGGAAGACTCATTAGACATGACTGACTTTCTTACTTCTGAGATAAAACCAAATACTTTGGTATAAATATATCTGATGTATCAAATATTTGCTTATTAGGATTTTTCCTTTTTATAAATTATCAGGATAGTACAACAATAATTCATAAAGAAAAACAAATAAATATGGTAGTATGCTTTGTGAAAGGCAGATATTTGGAATAAAATATTTTTGTTTTTCTTCTGTACAAGAAAAGTATTAAAATATATGTATACATATCTATATAGCTCAAACTGTGAAACAATTAGAATAATAAATTGTTTAAAGTGTATTTGGAAATAAATTGGATGCTTTGATACTTAAGTGTCTTGATAGCATATTTCCTAGTAGGTCTCTGTTGCCATGGTTTAGATAAGTTTCTGAGAAGGAGATGAAAAAAAAGAGTAAAAAACAAGAGAGCAGGATATGGCTCTAGACTTTCACCAAGTTAACGCAGGAATTAGTCTAAAACCTGACTTTGTGTTCTCACTGCTGGGGTGGCATACAACTTTCTCTATTTTGGTCTCTAAGCAAACAATAAAATTCCAGTCTTCCCTGAATTAAAAAGGCGAGTAAGCAGCAGATGTAACTGAAGAACTCTGCCTGTTGTCTGTTCCCAAAAGGTCTCACCAGAGACTCTTTCATCCATCTTTAGAAAGTTACATCCTGAAGCCAAATGGGTCTTTTTTCATTTTTGCCCCACCTTCAGCCCTACTGCAGTCCCACATTTCCCTGTTGCAGTATATCTTTATCTTGCTTCTTAGCTAGAGAACACCCCTTTAAACAGCTCGTTTTCTTGACCCCTTTCACTTATAGGCCTGCTGTCTGAAGGGATTTAACTTGGGTTGTGCTTACTCCCCTGCCTAGTCTCTCAGTCTCAACTCAGAAGCAGAATGAAAATTTCTCGTTTTAGAGCAATTTTTGCATAGTGTGATTCCATCTTGCCACTTCTCTGCTTATACTGCTTACAGGGACCTGCTTCCTTTCCCTGAGATTCACTGTCACATTTTCTGTTATGGTAACAGTTTTAGTGTTTCTTCCCTCCCCCCTAGAGTGCCAGCCTCTGAAATGGCTTTACCAACAGCTCAAACGCTTGTTGTTAGATGAGTAACCACTTTTCTTTCATCTGCCTGGGTGCTGGAAACTCTTCTGATGGGACAGCATTTGTAAAATCTCCCCAGAGCACTGAGTTCTATGGTCATTTAGGATGAAGTTGGCAATTCATTCTTCCCAGTTCTACAGTTTCAAGCTTTTTGAAGACTCCTGGTAGTATTGCTACAGCGATTAAACCTAACCTATGCTTTAAACACTGTCATTATAAACTTCGGGCAGGAACTTAAAAAAAAATGAGGTGAATATAATCAGTTAATTTGGCAGGTGTGAGCTGAAGACCTCAAGTGCCTTAATCTAACTGTAGTTCCCTCTGAGTATTTCTTCTGAGGGTCAAAAGCTGGTTTTATCCTTTGTCTTGATTTTCCCAGCACTCCCAACTTTCCAGTCAGGTTTCTAAGCAGTGCTCTAAGCTTAAAGTCCCAGGTACGTTGTTGTAAGAGGCAGGTAGTTATCAGAAAACTGCCACTCCATAAAGGCCTAGCATGCTATGTTAAATATGTGCCATTTATTTACTGAGGACAGCCCTCCCTTTTATTTGCATTCTTTACCAAAAGATGTTTCACTGAACCCTCTGGTTCACCCTGTTTTGATCAACAAAGTGGAAGTGTCAACCACTTACACTTGTGTAAGTGTTCTGACTGAGCAGATGATCCTCAGGCTGGTTTCTGTGGTGTCACTGGCAGTGCAAGGTAGGGAGCTGTTGCAAAAGTTTGTGTGTGGAGTGTCTGTGTACAAGACAGTTCTCCCAGTCAGAATCTGGCCATTTAGTATAAGCATAACCTTTCTGATTCAGTGACAAGCTCTCAACTATCCCAGTTACCTCTATAGTGTTGCTTCTTTATTTTCAAATGACATAGGTCTGCTCTTTTTAACAGACTTCTCTCACTCTTCAATAACTGGTGGAAGCAGCCTGCAGCAGAACATTTTTGCTAATGAATTAGAAGATGTCCCTGCATCTTCTTTTCCTTTTCCCATACACTACTGGGTTCCAGAATTCTCACTCCCACCAGTTATGCCTCTGCAGTCAATAATATACTGCTCAGGAAAAGTCTGAATATTAGAACTTGACTATTTTTTCTCAAATTTCCAGTGTATTTTGCAGTTATTTGTATTATCATGAAGTAGGAAATAATTTCATTTAAGATGTTTTATCAAGTGGAACTGAGACCTGGTTTCATTCAAATCAGTGGTAGAGGTTTGACTGCTTTCAGTGAGATGAGGTTCAGGATTTATGTGGCATAAGGGCTTGAATTTATGGTTTCTTCTGGAATTTGTGTGTGTTTTTGTTCTTTCCAGTAGGGCAATATATTGCTCCTTTTTCTGTTGCTTTTGGCACAACTTGGAAGTAAAAAACTGGAATCCAATAAATTCTTTTCATCCAAATAATCTATTGCACCTCTTTAGCAAGATTGTTTTATATTTCTAAGAAAATATTCACAAAATACCAAAGCACACAGAAGACCATGAAGATAGGAAGGTAGAAAATACTTCATTTTGAGGAATACTAAGGTATTTCAACCTCTTACTGATATGTGCAAGTTGCATTCAAATATCTATTGGCTATAAGGGAGAGTTCATACAATATAAATACATATAAAATTCATAAGGAGTTAATTATTCTTAAAGTATTTCCAGCAAAAACTTGACCATATAAATATGTTTCATGTATAGAAAATGTTAATGATAAGGTTTCAGAAATGTCTGAATGACATATAAGTTTAAATCCCTTTAAAAAGAGTGGTTAAGACATATATTGAAAGCATTAAGTACCAGCAGCTTGCAGAAAACACAGAAGAATGTTTAGCCTCCTGAATTAAGGCTCTCAACTTCATCCAGCTTGATTAGCTGGCTAATCTCCTCAGGCTTCCTGTATAATTAATGGAGAGAAAATAGCTTTCTTCCAGTGCCCATCCATGGCAAGAACCTAATTGAAGTGCTTGAATTGCCCAGTGGAAGAACCTGTTTCTCTTTACTGTCTTTAAAGAAACCAAGTTGGCTAAGCTAGATGCATCAGGTTTGGTTCAAAACACTCTCTTCTGTTTCCCTAAGGCTCAGGTTCCTGGAAATGGAACTTCAGTCTTATAATCACTTAAAGCATTTTTGCAAGTTTTTCCTTGGGGCTGGTCAAACAATTTAGATAGAATTTCTCTATCTAATAAAGATTCCTTTGCTGGAGTCTTTAATTCTTTCCAAATTACCTGCAAACAAACAACTTATTTTTACAAATATATTGGTTTATCTTGAATTATTTAAATGTTGACCCTAACAAATATTACCCAATTATTTAGGAATTGCTTTCTGAGGTTCACCTTGTCATTGTCTCATCACTGAAGTAAAATATATTCTCTCATTCCCTCATGAATTTGGTAGTATCTATAAACATTTTCTGAGGTGACCTTAATTGATTTTTTCTTGACAAAAAATATGTATGCTTTTTGTTAAGCAAACCTGTGTTAAGACCCCAAAATTTAGTCTCCCAAAGTGATTTTCAATAGAAAGTTCATGAGAAATTAGCATAGTTACATGAAGACAACTAGCCCAAAAACGAAATTTGTGAAACATATTCTTGTTGTTGTCCCCCTAGGTAAGAAAGAGTAGTTTTTACTGATTTGCTGCTTATTACCTATTAATTTTCCTACAAATAAAGATTTAGAGTCTGAAAACACCAGCAAGGTAATGCTTGTTAATGCAGTAGTCCAAAGCACAGTCTAGTGATCAAGTATGTATTTCTGGGTTCTGATACCAAAGTACAAATTCACTGGAGAAATGTGTTTGGGTGGATTTTGACTCCAGCATCTAAATCATGTACTTGGAGGTGTTATCTCCTGTTACAGCTTCCAACTGAACAAAATTAATTCTTTCTCTTCCTTTTAACCAATTTGTACTGATCATATCTAGTTTTTATCATCCTTCAGATGATTCTTTTGAGCAAAAAAAAGGTCCTAGATCTCCTTTCAAAACATCTGCATAAACTGCTTTCTACCTTGTCCCCTTAGCTTGAGAACAGATGTTTTATAAACAGGACTGCAGCTTTATCAAAGGATTTTGAGAACTATTTCAGAACAATTGGGCTTATTTAACAGACAGGTGTACCTATTTTATGAACCTTCCTTTTTAGTCACCATATATTATTACCATTGTCATTGGTAAGGAAACTATTTGTGTTAGCAGCTAGTAGGAATTATAGAAAGGATTTTTATGGAATTGGAATACATATGTTGAAAATGGCTTCTTTTTTATGCTTCTGATTCTTCTTCCTCCAGTTGTATTATTATTATTAAATTATTATTATTATTATTTGTGTTGGTGTTAGTGTTAGTGTTATTATTATTCCGAATTTTCCCACAAAGCAAGTGAAGCAGAATGATCCTGTCTTCTCTTAATACCTTTATGGTTTTTTGCTATGAAATCCTTCTTAGTGCTTTTTTATTTTTATAGTGTGGTGGTTAGTATAAGGAAGAGTTTATTTATCTTTTGATTCTGTGAAGACCTCCTTTTGGAGAAGAGAGAGGAAAGGTATGATGGGAAGGGAAGGGAAGGAAAGGACACAGCAAAATCAAGGATGAAAGTTCTCACAGAACCCATTTTGGTATCTCTAATGGTGTGAGGGTGGTTGTGAAGCAGAACACAGCACACTGGCACTTCAGATGTCACGCCAAAAGTTACATTAAGTTACAACATTGCTGCCTGAAAGCACACCTGCTTTATTTCAGATGTGCAGTGCGCTTTGCTAGAAGCTTTTCTCCTCTCTAGCTCCATCTAATGGAAGTACTTCAGCACATGAATCTCCAGATGGGACAGTGGCACAGTTCATGTTTATCCATATCTTGTATTTTCTGAAAGTCATAAGTCAGATCACAGGTAGTATTCAATATATGTATACTCTTGCACTGAAGTATAAATATTAGGAAAACCTAACAGTGTAAATAACAGCATGGGCAAATGACCAAAGCTTTATTAGATCTCTTTTTCAAGCAATAATTTTAAATAGTAAGTAGTAAATGCTGTAAAACCTGCACTGCAATGAGGAACACAGCTATGGAGTGTCAGCGATCTGATTTCATTCTCATAAAGTCATTAAACATTGCAGGAGAATATCTGTTCCCTTCTTATCTACCTTTTTTGTCAAGTATTTTGATTTTGAGAGGCTGAGGGAGCTGGGTCTCTTTAGCTTGGAGAAAAGGAGGCTGAGGGGTGACCTCATCCATGTTTACAAATATGTAAAGGGTGAGGGGCAGGATGATGGAGCCAAGCTTTTGTCAGTAATGACCAATGATAGGACAAGGGGCAATGGATGCAAACTGGAGCACAGGAGGTTCCATGTGAATATCAGGAAAAACTTTTTCACTGTGAGAGTGCCAGAGCACTGGAACAGGCTGCCCAGAGAGGCTGTGGAGTCTCCTTGGCTGGAGACATTCAAAACCCGCCTGGATGCGGTCCTATGTGATGGACTCTAGGTGACCCTGCTCTGGCAGGGGGGGGGGACTAGATGATCTTTCGAGGTCCCTTCCAACCCCTTAGATTCTGTGATTCTGTGATTTGTCACTTAAGAAGAGAAAGAGAACCTCTTGGAAGGATGTTAAACTATAAATGAAAAGAAAATAAAGAAAAAGAAAATAACCAAGTGGCCCAGCTGTTAGATTCTCCTTCTCTGTTCCGACTCTGTGATTTGGAGACCTCTTTGTTTAAAAATTAGTTTTTTCTTTGCTACAGACTTTCGTTCTTCTGTTTTTAATTCCTACATGGAATTGTCCCCTTCTTGCATCAGTCAAAAAACCTATCAAAATTCCATGTCTGCGGTTATCCTATAAAGCATGTTGGAGGGAAACACTGGAGAGGGAATTAATCAAAACCTATTCAAACTCTGCTCTTTCTTTTGTTGTAGAATATCCTGTTCCCTCTGGCTTAGAAAAAAAATGTATGCCCAAGGCATCACCATGCCATGTCTCATGTCTGACAGCAAAAAGTGTTAGTGTTGTGATTTGTTAGATTCAGAAAAGGACAGTGAAATATCTTGGCTCTTTACACAGAGCCTAGGTCTCTCATAATTAATGTGTTTCCTAAACGAATATCAGCAGACATTTAACCAGTGTTTATGAAAGGACTGACCAGCTGGCTTATTGTCAGTGGACATATCCAGGTTGGCTGTGCAAGTGAAGACCCAAATGGGCCAGATGTTTTCCATCATAGCACACTCTCAAAGTGCTGCTCTTATGCCTGAACGAACCCCACACATCAAGCAGTAATCGTGTCCTGATTTCTGTTCTAATGCACATTGCAGAATGAAATCAGTTACATTCCATCCTGTTGACACAGCATGCTTCAGCTGCTGGTGTGGCAACTTGTTTCTTCACTGAACTAAGACATGTCTGCTTTATTAGACAGATTATCTTATTACTGTTTCCTTGGCAGATCCCCACAATGGTGCTTGTACAGCACCATGGGAAAGTGAATATCCAGAGCACTGACAGGGCATCGACAAAACAAATCACAAATACACACACGTTAACAAAAAGTTATCTTGGGACAGAATTCTCAGATAATATCTGTTCAGTAGCAAACAAAGAGTTAATTTCATGTGACTACATTTAACTTCCCCAATAGTTGGAAGAAACAGAGAAAACTGTCATAGAACACTTAAGCTCCCTGGACTGTGATAAAAGGAGACAGACACCCTCCTCATGTAAGACTTCTTATCCATGGTCTTACCTATGTGTACTTGCTAGTCTAACTTGAGTTAGTTGATTTTGCTTTCTCAATATCCTGTAGCTTAAATGTGTGGGAGCAACCAACCAACTTGGCTCCTTTGGCTGCCTCTCTTTTTCTGCCCTTGGCCTCAAAATTTAGTGTTCTGTTTTATATGTCATCTCAGCTTCAAGAGGAGGGCCACACAATACTCAATATCAGCTTAACACATGTAGTCTAAGAATTCAAGCACTCTTAGAAACTATAATTCAAGCTTCCTGAGGATAAAGAAACACTGAGATTACTTTCTGGGTAAATTTTCTAGCTGTTCTCCACACTGCTTTGTAAAAAATGTCTACTTTCCCCTTCTGTTTTTTGAATAAGTGAGTACTTTTTGTGTAAAGTGAAATACATCCTGCTTTTTATGTGTCTAAAGTACTGTTAAATTGGATCATTGAGGAACTTGGATAGAGAACTTAGGCACAGGCATGCTTTATGAGTCCCAAATAGATCAGACAAGAGACAGATACCAAAAAACATTCAGTTTAGCCAGATTATATCCAAGTGTTGGTAATATATAATAGCAGGACTTCAAACATTGATGGAAAACACGATGTTCTTTTGCACTGTATCTTTATAGTTATGCTGTTTATTTATGTACTGATCGCTTGGTTATTTGCTTTAATCTGTATTTTCATGTTTGTAATTTATTGGAAAGGAAAAGCATTTGGGGTAACCACTGGCCCTTTTCTGGGTTCACTTATTCCTGCTGCACTATTGCTTTTGTATCAAAGATACTGATAAGGTGGATGTAAAGAATCTTTACACTTATATGTCAGTTGTCTTGTACAAGTTCATATAGTTGTCTCCTGCAACGTACATCTGAGCTGAGGCTCAAGATGCTGGAGGCCTGTAAACAACATGCACTACAATTCATGGGTTCCTAGGGGATGCAAGAGAACTGCAGAATCACTCAAACATTAAGAGGAAAATTACAAGCTTTGACTTTCTTCTCTTGGTCATGGTTAGAATTGAATCTTTACAATGGTAGCATTCTAAGAACCTGTGCATACCTGTCGGGGGCTGGGGTTTTTTGACTGTAAGGCAAAATTTATTGCTAATAGGACTGGAAAATGGTTGATGCTTCTGTTGAAGTAGTTAGAAACAGATTGTGGAACCTGGGACAGCTAGCTTTACCAGTACCTGGAGAAACTGTCTACGTTTACTATTTGCATAGCTCTTCTTCCACTGCTGCTGATAAGAGGGTGAAGAAAGGTTCCTTTTGTACTTATTGCTGCATTCGTGGTAACTGCAGAAGCAGAAAGTACACCTTTGTAGAGCTCTCTTCCTCTTTGCTCTTCTTTCTTTTCAGTAAGGATAGCAATAGACCCAGGTCTAGTACAGCCCCTTCCCAGGAAGATACAAAATTTTGAAAAAAGAAGAAAAGCAAAGGTTGCTTAGGAGGTGGAGAGTGAGGGCTACATGGCTTAAGGAGTCTGAGGTGGGATTTCATATCCTAGAGAACTGGGAAAACCGGAGGGGAAACTGTTCAGGGTATAGTGAAAAAATGAGAGAATCCCTTACCCCTATTGAAACATTTCAACCCATCCACCGTGCAATCTCCTCAACTCCCATCACTCCCCCAGAGTACCTTTTTTCTCTCATTCCCCCACCCGGATTCCACCACCTGCTTCCATATCTTCTCTTAAAGGGTGCACAAGTCTGATGCAATTGAATCCAGCTGGTGCAGAAGTTCCAGCCTGAGCAGTCTACACACATGGCTCAGATTTCTGGATCAAGGCCCAAGGCTGAAACTGTAGCCAAATATTTCCTGCTTTATGTGAGACCCCACAGTGCATGGCTGAGTCCTGGAACAGTGCATTAACCTTGCAACGTTGCAAATCATGTTTCTCTTTAAAAACTAATTTTCTCCTATGAAATATCCATTGAAAATGGTACTAGCCTTTGATTGCTTGTTTGTGGTAGAGAATAGCAGGTGGTAATCCTGTTTGACTTTGCGTTCTTCATTTTACTTTGGGAAAAAATATAAGAGAGACTCTAGAGTTTCCATTACTGCTATTTTTCAGCTGGTATTTCTGTGTTGGTGAGCTCCAAACAATCACTGCAATCCGGCTGTGAGCTATTCCACTTTACTGTTTACAGCAAGTGCACTGCTCACACTGGGATTCAGACTATTTTCCTGAATTTGTATAAAATAGCTCGGGAAAATTTGAGTGCTAAGGACACTGAAAGAATCCTCACTGCATTCAAGAACTGACTATATATAAAAGCTTTTCATTATGCACAGTGATTTCAAACTACCTTTAAACCTTGGAGAGTCCACACATTTTATTTTGTTCTATAAAATCGTTGAATGCCAAAGCCACATCTCTCTCCTGCTTGATCCACAGTAACCATGAAAGAAATAGCTTTGTGTATTAAGTTGTTTGAGTCATTAGAGCCCAGAATTTCTTTTCCCTTCTGAGGCTAGGGAAAAATAAACATGGGCTTTCTAGACAAGGGAAAAATATGGTGTAGAACAACGTGAGGGAGGTTCAGGCTCTGCAGCACTCTTCTACTATCATTATGTATGTTTGCATTATACAGGTAAGCCTTCTGAGAGAGAAATTGGGACTTTGGAGATAGTGGCCAGTGAAGCCAACCACTCTGAAAGATTTTTCTAATCAGGCACAGCCAAATTTATGCTGTGACCTAGTGAAGTCATTTTAAATATCAAGAGGAAGACTGATTAGAGAAACAAAGGAGATGGAAATGAAAGATAAGCAAGCCACGGGCATTTGTCATTTTGGAGCCTTTTCCCTTTAAAAACGGTACAGGAAATTTTTCATCTAAGTATGGTTACTTTATGGGATTGCCCTCGTAAGAGAAATCAGTAGTCAGATGGCTAATCAAAAAACCCTGATGATCTAAATTTCAAGAAGCTTTTTTCAGATATCCTGCATTCGAAATATATTTAGACTTGTAAAAATCTCTATAATTACCTACAATTTCAGAAACAATTGGTATTTGTTTGTCAGTTGCAAAGGATCAGCTTTATGTTCCTTCTGTATTTAAAAATCTGTGTTAATGCTACTGCCAGTCACTACTGTTTTACTACTATTTGTTTTGTTACATTATCCAGCATGTTTGAACACCACCAGCCTAGGCATTTAATCAAAGAACCTGTCTCCCTGTAATGATCTGAGAACTGATGAAATACTGTCTGGAAAGACCATGTTACTGAATCTTTGAGGCTAGAATGCAGATTTATTATTTTTTTCAAAGTAAAACACTAAAATGAAGTAATCCACACTGTAAGTTATTCTGGTGCTGGTTCTGACACAGAAGTGACATTACATTTATTTATAAACAAAAGTAAATTTTCTGATTTATTATTTGCTTTCATTGAAATGAAAATCATTTGAGGAAAACAAAGAGTTTTTAGGAATGATTAAAACAGAAAATAGAATTACTTTAACATGATAATTGCCTTCTTTAAATCTGGAAATAGATATATGAAGCACAATCAGGTTTTTACATACTTCAAATTGTTATGTAATATAAAACTGGGCTAATAAACATAGCAAAACCTAAATGTTGTATTTTTCAGGATTAATCAAATAGAGAATCATTACAATTATAATTCTAGTGGCTAAGAGATTTGGCCTATCATTTTATTCAAATGATTTAACTGCAGAAAGCTTTTAAAGTAAATTTTGTGGGCTTTAAATATTCTTTTCTATAATCATATAATAAAAATTAGTTATCAAGGTAGCTCAGAAAAGTTTACAACAGTTTTTCTAGAGTGAAAACTGAGCACTTGAGCACTTTGAGTACAGGTTTGGTGTTTTATGGTTATCAGCCCAAACTTATGAGTGAGGTTTTTCCACTAATAAAGAGCTAACTTCCCTGAACTTTTCCCACTTGACTAAAGGTGAAGAGGAATTACCCCAGAGACTAGAAAGGAAGGCTGTAGTTGCGAGGATTTCTTCCTAAAGTTCCCAGTCTGGCTTCTAAACAAACCCAAAGCAAGCCTAGTTCCAGGAACAGCAAATAACTGCAAACTCTTTATGAATCAAAAGCTGCAGGATTAGTACAGTTCTGGTCTCAAACAAAGCACTTTGTTCACCCCATCATAGCAGGTAGTAATGCTTGGTTTGTTTATGGAATCTGAAAGTCTGTGGTTTTGGACCCTGGTAAAGTCTAACTGAAAATTGTGCTTGAGTTAAGATCAAATTAGGATCACTATCCTTTCCTGAATGTACATCTTTAAATAGATTTCAGATTCCTGTGGTTAGATTCCCCAGACTAAACGAGCTGCCCTTGGCAAAGGACTGGAAAATGGAAGAGGAAGTGAAAGCTTTAAAGCATTTGTGGTTCCCCCCTCTCCAAGCTGGCAGACAGTCAACCCGGTTCCAAATCAGTGTGCTCAGATGCCCCTGGCCTCCAGAAGATAATGTGGCAGCCAGCAACTGATGCAGGCAAAAAGGCAAGAGCTCCTTGCTTTACCAAAGGAGTGTGGGGGATGAGAGGCAGACTGGGGCTAAGAGCTTGGCCTTCTGCCTAAAAGTTATCTATTTCTCTAAAGGAACAGGACATTGTATGCAGAGATTAAATTAATACCACCAAAAGATCTTACTGTAAACTGAACACAATCTTACAGCAGGTTTATGAATAAATTTAGAGGGACAGAAGATCAACAGGAGGATTTGGGAAGGAACAGATCAGATGTGAGGATGCTGGCCATTGAATAAAACTGATGTTAATGGTGTAAGAGGGTCATGGAGCTGACAACAATTTACATTGCTTATAACTTACTATGCAGAGAGCTACAGCTTGTATTTGACAAATTGGTGCTGACTAATGTACTTCATTTTGAATGCCTTGGTTTCTAGGAGCATCTAAGGGGACAGATGTTTAAATGTACTGAACATGATGACTCCGTAAATTAATGAGAGCTTTCATCTTGTGAACTTATGAATAGCAAGGCCTCAAGGTCTGAAGTTTGAAATTAAGTGACATAGCATCTAAAAAATCTCACCCTCACCCTACCTGCCTCAGTGTCTCTGTTCATACAGTAATTTTATATAGTTACATACTTCTATATAGTTTTTCTATACTTTCAATTGTATTTGAAGGTACTTCAGATACGTGCAGAAAAGAAAAAATATGTGATAAGTGTGTAATAAAAACTGCATACAGTTGTTTTTAGCCTCCATCTGCTAAGATGACAAAAACTGTGTATTCTGTTGTGTACAAATTGTAACCAACACATTAGTGCAATGTTTATTGGCCAAATCTGGGTGCAAAATAGTACATTGAATCCTAAAATCCTGTTGTCTGAAGAGAGAAAAAGGAATTAGACACAGCCTAATAAACTACCCACTGATTTAAAGAAACTGAAGCAAAACGTGTAAATGTTTTTCACTGGAAATTAGTACATACAATGACACAGGAGGTTCTCAATATTTTGGAACATAGATCTCTCTAGAAGTTTAGTTGTCTTTTTTTTTTAATAAAAAATTTTTTTAATACAAAAATAAAATTAAATTAAAATGTTAACTCTTACCTAGCTTTTTTTTAAAAATTAATGAGTTTGACAGTGCCACAACCATTCCTCTATCCTTCACAGGCAGAATACAGGCATAGAAAAACAATGCTGAAGCAAGCCAAGTAGCTTCAGTCAGATTCATAGTCTCACTCACACCTTTTTTCTTTAAACTTGATTTATTCTTGGGCTTATCTTTCCAAGGGCTTCTAAAAGGTTTGAACCATGATTTGAAAACACAGAAGAGTCAATAACTAAGTAAATATCTTCTTGGGGCAGATATAATTTTTCTTGAAGGTTAAGGCTAAAAGCACTATGATTTGTAAGTTAAATTCTTCGCTATATTTATTTATTAGCTGAGTATTCAACAGCAATGACCAAGAGATTTTCAAAATGGAGTTGTGAGCACATAAAACTGGAAATAAAATGCAACTTTTCTTTAAAGAAATCCTTCAAAATTTCTTTTTAAATGTAGGCTATCAAGTTCCTACATTTCATTCTTCAGAGCAGAAAGGTTAACCAAATGTTGCAGAGAGGCCATTACAAAATGTTTTCCTCCCTCCACAAGGATGATTTTTTGTATCATGCAGTGCATTGTGCAATGTTCCGTTGTGATGCAAACTATGGATTTCTGTGGCTTATGGGGCCTCTGGTTGAGCAGGAGATCAAGAAAACTCTTCCTCGTTCTCTAATGATCTTGTCAAACAGGATCTGTTTCTGCCTAAACAGAAATGTCCCCTGTGCTGGAACTCTTTACCACAAATCAAAAAGCATATGGACTTTTTTACATATTTCTGTTGTATAGTAAATTATTTTTCTGCTGAATTCTGCTATTCTTTCCTCTTTGTTGATAACGTATCTCACATCCTTCTACCCAGTGATCTCAGTTTATTCCTATTCAGCTACCATCCACAAGATACTTAGCATTTACATGCATCTTTTTCCACCCTGATAGTAGAAACACATGGTCATAGAGGGGAAGCTATAAGCTTTGGGTCTTTGCCCAAAGCAATTTAGCTGGCAGAGTCATCACATACTGTAGATAAAAAGAGTTGAGTGCATAGAGTGGCTATGACTTCATAACTTGCAGTGCTAGCTGATACATCTTTGAACTGCATGCAGGGCAGTGAAATGCCTTTGTGAATAACTGCTTACTGTTATTTCCAAAACATGTTTAGGTCCCATTACCACTCTCTAAACTCCTATTTTTTAAAACAAACTAGGTTGATTTTATCAGAGAAGGGAAAAACCCTCTCAAACCACAACTTTTTCTGTGTTCCTTTAATACAGAGTTTACTAAAGCCATTTTATCATTTTAACAAATGAGACTTGTCAGCTGTTTATGTCAACATTGACTCTGAAATTAATTTTCATGGTTGAATCACACATCTCGAAAGAAATTGGAAGTGATGGAAACAGTGCTACAAAAACAGTGAGGTTTGCAAGTCTAATTGGACTATATATTGTATACAGTCATTCTCTCCGTGTTCAAACCACCCAGTGGAGTTTAAGTTCCACCAGAATAAATCAGCATTGCTCTGTTTGTTTCATCAGAGCTACATTGGCTTACTCCCATTCAACTTCAAATCTGAGAGAGTTTAGGTAATTAGCTAATATAAGTCACTTAGGTCCTTCAAGAGTTTTGTTGTAAACTGATGGATACCTTTCATTCCTGCTTCAGATTTCGGTTATTTTTGAAATTCACAAAATACCAGAATAGTTGGATAAAAGGTTCAAGTCACATCCCTAATTATTAGTTGCATTTTATAGACCTGCACAATGCCTGGTCTACAGTATACCCACCTTTATCTACTTTACTTCCTAGATCATAAAAGATCATGAAAATCCTTCACCAAGAAAGAAAACACATTGCATTTATTTTATGACTTGCAACTTTGATGAAGACCTGGGAGACTCATTAGCAGGAATGAATTCATAAATTGTGGAAAGTTTTCTTGTAATTTCAGTCAGATTAGACAAGAGTCTAACATCAAAGTAGGACTATGAATATGTATTTTTCCCAGAGTTCTGTAGCTGTTTATACTGAAGGGTCTCTCATACAAACTTCAGTCCACAATTCAACTTGGTAGTGGTTTCTATTATTATTATATAATTTTAGCATAAACAGAAATGTTCCGCTCCATTCAGTTTATTTTAAACTTTTTTAATGTGAAAGTTTTCCTAAATTTTTATTTGTTTCAGATTAGTTCAATTAGATTTTTATTGGCTTAAATGACTACTATTTAATGACTACTTTATTTGCTGAACTAAGTGCAAGAAAAGAACCAATCCAGGCTTCTCATGCATCAGATCTGAAAGTCTTGAAAGTATTTAACAGCAACACCATCACTGCAGTTTGCAAAATCACGTGAGAAAAATGCTGAGTTTATGTGATGAAAGAAATTTTAGTAGAAAGTAGCAAATTTTCTGTCTTGGATGGATTTAGATAGTACATCTTGGACAATTGTCAATGGAGGCACTGTGCTATGCCATTATGCTCCTACAAACAGCAAGTAAAAACCTCAGAGGTCAAGTGTCATATTTTCAATGTTTTTGTCCTTGAGAAAGGTAATAAGATAGGTAACTTTCCTAGGTGCTAATCCTAAGAACATGAAGCAAGCATCCATTCCGCTCCTTGGCTTTGTGATGAGTTGTCAAAATCACATATTTGAAGTCCTTAGACAGAGAGGGCATGCAAGAGTGTACACATGCTTTGAAAACCTGACCCAAGCTATTTTATTTTTGTCCCTTTGCCAAAGAATGCTAGCTATTTTCAAAGGCTATTTACAAATCAGAGGAAGTTCCCACCAGATTAGAACTGTTTTAAGGAAAGTTAAAATCTGGGCCAAACTATTCCACAGCACAGAATCTTTTTAATCTTTACATACAGTTCTTGCATCTATAAAAAGGGGTTTTTTTAATAAGAAAACTGAATGCGTTGAACCAGATAGTAACATTTCTTTGTGTAAGGCTGTTGTTACAGTCCCTGTGGTTGGTAATGTAAACAAAGTGCTGTAGGTCTGTTTTGATGAAAGATTGCTCAAATAACCATCCTTTTGCTGGATAGCGGCAAATGCTTTGGAGAGCAGTTGTAAAGATTCTGGTATCATTTTACTGTGACCTGAGAAATTAAATGAACCAGCTAAATAAACAATGAGTAAATTTGACCTAACTTTACTTGTAGGCAAAACGTTACGTAGTGTAACATTATTTATCTGACTATAACTGTAATTCTTTGTTCTCTGTTATTTCTTCCCCTATGGTACAGAAGCAAAGTCTCTGTGATTCATAAAACAAGTTGAAAAAACAAACTGGAGACATGTTTTCTAACTTACTGAGTGCTCAAAGCTCTACTAATTTAGAAGAAGATACAGTTCATGTCCCCATAGGGCAATTTATAGCAAGGATGTTGAACATATCTTGAATGTATGACATATGAGAAAAAAGAGTAATTCCAAAGATGAATAGAATTTCTTAAATAAAATGTATACTCTAGCTACCAAAAGATCAATTACTTCTGCTTGTATCTGACAAATAAAATTTTAACTATGGTAGGATGCACAAGAAAAAGGAACAAAAGCACACTGAAGTGTGTATATACATAGAAATACTGTATTGGGAAAGTGCAAACAAACATACATTCTTGGGAGATCTATGGAGCCCAAGAGCATGGGCTACTCAGTTTTAAGTTGTCTTCTCAAGCATCTTTATTTCATGGAATCACAGAACGTTAGGAGTTGGAAGGGACCTCGAAAGATCATCTAGTCCAATCCCCCTGCCAGAGCAGGACACCCCAGAGCAGGTCACACAGGAACGCATCCAGGCGGGGTTTGAACGTCTCCAGAGAAGGAGACTCCACAGCCTCTCTGGGCAGCCTGGCCCAGTGCTCTGTCACTCTGACAGTGAAAAAGTTCTTCCTTATGTTCACCCGGAACCTCCTATGTTCCCACTTGCACCCGTTCCCCCTGGTCCTATCACTGGACATCACTGAGAAGAGCCTGGCTCCATCCTCCTGGCATTCTCCTTTTACATGTTTATAAATACCGAAGCATTCACGTTTACTATACATTCTTGAATATTCTGCTTATTCTAGAAAGTCCTGTTGTTCTTGATTGATTATCACATAAATCTGCTGCACAAGACTTATTTAAACTCCAGATATTGAATCCTCTTTTACTTTGGAGCTATTTCAATTCTTTGTCTAAACAGCATAGTGAAAGCTCATCTCTTGTTTCATCCTTTGGTTAAATATTAATGAATGACACAAAATATTGAAACTTTATGATAACGATGAGAGGTGTCTATAAACGTTCAAAGGAGCTTTTTGCAAGAGCCATCATTAAATGAATTCTGAACGTTGCAAAATTGTTATGTTACAAGACTTTCTGAAAATTAAAAGCTTGAAAATGGTTGGTAAGAAAATGATGTTCTCTTGTATCTCTCACCACTCTCATTAACATACTCACCATCTCACAGCTAGAAAGATACACTGAATATTTATCCACCACTTTCTTTTTTCATCTTCTTGCTTTTATCAAATGGTTCAATTCCCATCATTTGATGTAAATGGCAAAGGGCTTCCCCAGCTTTTTAAAGTTTTCTGAATAATAATTTTATTCCATTGGGATTCTGTGTTCAGCATTGATCTTAACTGAAAGAAAATACTGAATTCCATACCAATGCAAATTCAAGCTTGCTAATTAGTGATTAAATGATGGAAGTCTATTTATAGCATATACAACATCACTGGAAAATGTTCCATTTCAGAAAAGTGGAATACTTTTTTGAGAAAGCTGCCTAACACACCAATTTTTACTTTTACATGTTGTACAATTAACATGCATAAATATATATTTTTCTATAAAAAGGTCATCACTTTTTAATTAAAATTGAACAGAGATAATTATAACCTAGGGTTACTGTTTCATTAGTTTCTTGAGCTGTGCAAAACGCAAACAGTAAAAGACTTTCAATATAATCCTTCAAGCCTAAAACATAAAATACAATATCTTTAAAACAGGCACATTGATGTGGGTTCCATGGTTCATATTTTTTATGATTTTTTAGTTCAACTTCTGATTTGCAATTCTCTTTACATCAGTGTAGTTAAACTATTGTAAATTGGGGCACAACACCTTCAGGCTGTGTTGTCTCTATTGTTCTTAGAACAAACCATAGCAGCTCAGATAGAGCAATCCTTGCTGTCTGTTCTCCTCTAGAAATATCCTTTAGGTATTTAATATCTCTTTATCTCTCTTGCAATCCAAAGAGGGCCTGCTCTTTACCCATTTCAACCATGCTAGCCTAATAGGCTCATTCTTCATCATAAATCAAGACGTGTAAAGGAGACTTTTGAGTCTGAAAGAGAAAGCTGACTCACAATGAGTGCGTAGCAACACTCTGAAAAGATCTTGTCAGCACGTTGTCTGTATTTATCTGAACAGTTATTCCAGAATGAATCATTTGCACATAGGAGGACCTATATATCTCTATGTACATATCTGTAAGGATATAGTTCTATCATTATATTTACATTAGTGGAATCTTTCTATTTATCATATCCTATCTTATGTTACCTAATTCTGTGGTATAGCTAAATTGAAGCAATGCATTTTTCATTTTGCCACCAAGACTCACTGTCCAGCTTGTCTTTGGGGAAGTAAGTTCCACAGTCACAAGCAATCGTTACCCAAGTTCTGATTACCCCCTTTGCCATCCTCATGTTGAAGTGAGACAATGTTCTCAGGCTGTCAGTATTCACTCATAACCACCTCAGTGCTGTTTTCCCCCCTGTAATGACATACAATGGAGATTGCCTTCTGGAAGATGCATTGTTTCAGAAGTCACTATTCTTCCACTACACTAAAGAAAGCATTTGTTTAAATGCTGCTTTCCCTGCTCAAAACATCTTCCACTGAAATGGAGAGTAATCAGCACAGAAGATCACTTGAACCACAGCAAAATTTGGAAATAGAACACCATGAATGTCTAGAACATGAGGAATCACAAGTGCTGTCTTACTTTTTCATAGTTTTTGTAGCTACCAATAAATTTGCCTGAAAATATGACTAGGAGCCTTATGTGGCCATTTGCAAAATGAACAGTACCTGCTTCTGCCTAATTCTAGGAATTAGGAAGTGTATTCCTTAAAAAACTCTGTATGTTATGCAAATACTGAGCTATCATTGGTGAAAGTGGGATTGGAGGATGCTTTAAAAAAAAAATCACTCTATTATAGTAGGAATTCTTTTTAGACTCAAGAAGTCAATTTTCTGAAAATTATCAGAAAGCAGAACAACTCCACAGGCTCTTCGTAATTAAACACATTTTGCCAATGCAATGTCACACGGAATAGCTGCAGAATAAATCAGATTCCAATTTTAAATGTATTTTCTATCTCCAAGTCAATATATTCTGCTCAGCTGCTCAGTAGGTTGTGGTCTTATGTCTTTCTCAAGAGACAGACATTAAGGCCAGGTCAAAGTCCAGTATTTTATCTAAATAATATACTAGGTAATATTTATTTTTCAGTGTATCCCTCAGGAAGGAAAGAGAAGTTTAGCTGAATAGCATTGTCTGTTTCTAACCTCCCAGACTTTGAAGCGCTGTAAAAAGTAAATTCCACTTATGTTTGGAACCACACTCAAGAAACAAGAAAATCAGACTATAATAAGCAACATACACACTGTACTGAGTGTATAAAACATGAGAGCTCCAATAGATATCAGAACTGTCCCAGCTAATAGGAAGTGCACTGCTAACTTCAGGTTAAAGAATTCCATCTTATTCAAGAATCATTAGACATAACAAGGACAAACATAACATTAACCCTGTCCTAACGTCTTGTTGGATTAATTCTTTGAATTCCCCCAAGCAGCAGGAGAAAACATGCATAGTGATGCTTCTACACTTTAACACTTCCAACAACTTTTCTTACACTATCCTCTAAAAGATACATTTCCAAATTCAAAGATATACATCTTGTACTCTCAATGTCTTAATGACAGTAATCATAAGCAGAAAAATGAGGAATAATTGTCTTCTATTTACCCAAAACTTGCATGCTGTAGTCATTGCCAATTGATGAGCAATTGTTAGTGTGGCACCAATGTGTATTTTAAAAATGTTCATTTCTGGATTTTTACACCAGAATCCTATCTTATCTGTAGTTGATCTATTTTCTCCGCTTATTACTGAAATGATTAATATCTTGAGCTGGGATTTTATCTATTTTTTTTCTCAAAATAATAATAACACTATAGAAAATAGTATGTTAGACTTCCCATTATAAACCAGAGTTGCTGAAGCAAGAGGGGATTTTATTTGTAAAGTGCAAGCATATGTTTTTATCAAATAGAAACTATAATAATGTAATATTCCTATAAATGTCAGCACTTTATCATCCTTACACTTAAAATCCTTTAAAGAAAAAATAAAATGAACCGCACAAAGACAAACGTTGAGCTAGCCAGATGTGAATTTGCAGTCAGCATTTTATGGACCAAATATTATTTGAACACAACAGTAGGGAAAATATTTTAAGATTTTTTTCTTTAAAATAAATAAAATATTTATGCAGGAGAATTTCTGTGGAACACAACGGCAAGTATTCATCAAGTCTTGCTGCCTGTTTTCCTCAGCTCAATATTATGGTAAGTAAAACTGTATGAGTCATAGACCAAGAGCTTTGTACATGTTTAGTTATGTGGGTGGATCCTCACATTGATGTTGACTTGCCACAGCCAGCTGTCTGTGTAATCACTGATAAACTCAAAACATAATATTCTTTACCTGCATTCCTGGGTAGAACCTGTGTATCATCTGTTACAGTACAGTGGTCTCCTTCTTAATGTGATAGAAATTTTTCTAGAAATAATCTAGGAGTAGTAAAGAACTGCAGTTCAAGATAAGGAAAACTGATCACAGACATGTTTTTCCCTGTAGGCAAAGGTTGTGTATCCAACCTGCCCCCTCTAGCCCACTCCCCTCTCAGACATTTGACAATTGCTTGTCTATATTTGGCATTTTTAAAAACACAAAAGAAAAACAGATTTTATGGTGGTCTGAATGCAAGTTGGGATATTACTGAGTCAAGACTGTTCAGGTACTGTTTTCACTGTAGGACAATATTAATTACCTTATCCTGGGTGAGCCTTTACTAGCTGAAGACAGTGCATCTAAATGAAACTATTTTTAAAATTTGAGTCAACCTGACTCAGGTAATACTCAGTATTGTTTCTATTAAGTTACATGATTTTTCCTCATACTGTTTACTAATGTACTACTAAATGTATAATTCCTTTTTAATTTTTCTATTGTTCTCCTTCAGTTCTTCTTTCCCTGCATTTCTCCACCATTAAAAATAAACTTCCTGTATTTTCTCTTACCTGCTACTCATACAAATTTCGTTTCCTCTTCCCCACCCTGTATTTCCTTTTCCATTTTCCTGGTTCTTAGATTTCACCTTTCTTTCTTCTTTCACTTATTCTTGTAAGTCTTTTTTTTCAGAGTATCTTTGTCCACCTGTGTTATGAACCCCTTCTGCAATTCAGAAAAGGTAATGGGAATACTACAATTGGTGAGCTTCATTTTCTTCCCATCCTAGCCCACTTAACCCTTTATTTAGTGTGAGCAGGTGGCACTTGCACAGTAAATCAGAGGAGAGGAGAAACTGGAGAATGGCTGTCAGGGCGCAGCAGAAAGCTGTTGTCAGTTCTTGGCAGCATGCTGAATATGTATGCAGTTAAGGGTAACCCATAAAAATGCATGTTGTTTTTTTTTAAAATACACAAACCACCCAAAAATCCCAAAGGTAAATAATACAGTGTTCTTGAGTTCCGGTCCTGTTGCTAACTAGCATAACTTCACTTTCAGTAATAAACCCCAAGTTAACACTGGGATTGCCAACTGCCTCCTTTCCTCCATGCACAGAGTATGGTGAGCATAGCTCCCCTGATAACCCTCAACAGTTGCTCCGCAGATGGGTTCTGACTGTGTAGGAGGTCCAGCCAAAAGAAAGTGCTTCTCAGAAGGGCACTAAGCCTGCACAGAGCTCTGTATTTCTCTGCTTCCATGTAGCTAACTAGCTAGTTCTGAGTTAGTCAGTTTAGAAAGAGCTTTGGTATTTCTGCTTGACAGCACAGAGCTCTATATAAAGTGGAGAAGCTAAGGTGCACTTCAACTTTCTCCACTAATACCTGCTTCATGTCCTGGCTTCCATGGGATGGAAATGCAGGAGCTCTAGCCAGAAGGCAGTCAGGGCACAGTCACAAGAGTTTACATGTGTGGTCTCTGAGTACTGAGGGAGGACTACAGGTTCTTCAGCATTAACAGTACCAACATTAGTGCTCAGAGTAAACAGCATCATTCTGATACTCAGACATTGATGTCCAAAGTACTATTCCAGCCTTTGGAGAGCCATCAACTGTTTTAAATAAGCATTGTCAAGACTTTTAACCCACTCAAATAACTAATGGTGGGGATTTCTTGTTGTTACTTGCTTTGGCAGTAAGTTTCTTTTAACAACAAATCCATGCAAAGCCCAAAACCTCATAACTGTGACTCCTATGGCACTCCTAAACCAAACTTTATGTGCATATTCTTTCTAACACAAGCATTCACTCAAGGCACTGTTTACTGTAGGGCACAAGTCATGTTGTTTTAAATTTTTTTTGACAACTGAACTTTGCAGGTTATTTAAACCAGAAAAAGAAAAATAGATTTCCCAGTCTCCTTGGTTTTTGTACAGGCAGCAAAAACTATTGTTAAAAGAACCACTTTTTTGCAGGTGAAAACAGTCCTTGGAAATGTTTTAATAAAAAAAAAATAAAAAGTAAAAAAAAAAATAAAATGGTTGGAGAATCAGCAGGACTCATGTGTAGTATATTCCTGATCTGTGCATTTGTGACCTCCAGGGCTGAACATTGTAATTTATTTTACCTAGCAGTGCTGCCAGGTGCTTGGGGAAAAATCCCTCCAGCTAGTAAAAAAGTAGCAGCTTGTTTCCTCAGCAAAACGGGTCAAAATGAACCAGTCATCTCAATACTGTTCTGCCTGTGCAGGCTTCTTGGGGAGAAATACTAGCTGTATGCCTCTGCCCTCATATTGGAAAGATACATCTGAAAACTCTCCTCCTGTAATAGTTAAATTGTGGACAAATGATGGGGGGAGGTTTGTGGATGTGAAAGATGACTGCTGTACAGCATGGTCTCTCCTATTTTTATTTTTTTTACTACCCTGACAACATACACTCTGAAAAAATATAAAGAAATGTAGAAATGACAGTAATGAGCAAGCTATTCCTAATAATACTGAGCCTCGTGCTGTAATCAGAGTTGTCAGTGAGAGTTTGTTGTTGTCATTTGCCAGTGACTGCAGTCAAACAATGTTTTCTTTCTGAGTACTTGTATCGTATAAGAAGGATGTTCCAGCAACATCAAGGTAACAGAGCTGATGTTCAGCATGTGACAGTTTAAGATGAAATTTATTCTGATAGTTTCAGGAGTTTATAGCAATCAACTTTATGCATCACGCTCATGTAAACTAGTGCCATTTTACCAATTTTAATATATTTATGTACTGTGTGTACAGTATGTCAATTTAGTCTAAGCAGAATTATTTCATTTCCCATAAGATAATAATGCTTTCTGTATTAGCTACTGTATTTTATTAGTGTGAGACGTGTTCTTAGGGATCAAGGCCAAACCCACAATTATTATTTCTTCTTATCAACATTCAGCTTTCACAGGCAATTACAGCTTATGCATATTTTATAATAATCATTTGGAGCACATGCTGATTATCTAGTACTTGCTCAATGCCTTGTAATATCCAAGAATGCTTATGGCAGTATACAGTACTGCAGGATCTTACAGTATGAAAGAACACTTCTCCCTTTAATCACCTATATAAACCAGTGATTTTTGCTTGATGACCCTGCTGTATATTGTTTGTTTCAATTATCAAAGATGAAAAGAAAGAAAAATATTTCTGCTTATATTTCTTATCTGTATGTTGGCACTGCATCACCGTGTAAAAACAGAACTGCAGCAGAGGAACTGCCATGTGGAAAGAGACCTGCAATCGCTCTGGTATCCAAAAGTGTAGCCTGCTGCTGTTAATGACCAATTCCAGATATTTGAGTGAACTGAGCAAGAAGCCATAGAAAAAGAGTCTCCATCTTGATTTTCAACAGCTAGCTAACAGCCAGCTTTTGCTTTGAAACATGAACTCTTGTAAGTCTCAAAACAGTATAGTCCTATCACATTTATCCCACCCACTCCTTATTTTTGTTATGTATATGAAAAAATTTTTCTTCACCAGTGTTCAGAATGCCCCCAACAAACTGTGAGAAGAGAAATATGTCTACAAGGTGGGCCATGTGTTACAAAGCATCTGAGACAGCTGGGGGATCATGTGGTACCAGCTTCCTCACCATCTTTGCATCCTGACCCATCTCTTACAATGAAAAATTGGGGTTGGGTGGCATTATTCTAATCTTCTCCAACTTTGCCTCAGTCAAGGGTTTTTTAGTGTCAGGGAATCCACATCTGCCCCTTTAAGATTTCTTTCCATCTCTTTTGTGCTGTCTCTGCAATGTTCAACAGAAAGAACTGGAGCCAAGAACTTGGATCAAGATGTGTAATCGTGTTTTGAATTCTACTACGCTTTTGGCTTTGGTAGTAACTCATGGCTGTAGGTTCCACAGCTTAATCATAGAATTCATTGTCAATGTCATCATGAAGATCAGTAATTTAATGAGTTTCCAGCCAAGCCCAGGAAGCATTTTAAAAGTGTCAGTGATTTTTGGGAAGGTTGTATTTAAGAAGCAATATTTTTTCAAGGAAAGCTTTTCAGAGCTTTCATTTATCTTTATCCAAATTCAGTTTAACGTTCTACTTTCTTCTTACGAAACTCCAGTTTAATATTAATATAATGTTTTTGAAATGGGGAAACTCTGAATACAAATGAAGATGTTTTTATCATTACCTGGGCACAAAGTGGTGTTTTTTTGGTCTTTCCTGCTGCTTTCAGGGGCAAGGACAAAACCCTGACCCTTTAGGGGATGATGGCAAAGCTTTGGGGGACTTTAATGGAAGTTTTCCAAGTGTTCATTTACATGACAGAGCTGTACATGAGTGGCAAAAATATTAGAGATGGGCAAATGAAGCCATTCAGGTGATCACCTATATGTGCCCATAAATGCCATAGAATTCCATTTTGTGACATACAGCTTTCAAATTCAGCTACTCTACAGAAGTACATGGCAATATATTTCTGCTCATCATGTGTTCTGTGGGAGTTTTCCTAGGAAGTTTTTAGACCTTTTAATGTTCACAGTCTCCCATGAAAATGCTTCTTTTATGACTGAAGTTTACTTCCCTAACAAGAAAAGCAAGAACTCTAGCAGACAAATTCCTGAATTCCTTTTCAACTCCAGAGAAATTGTCAAATACATGGGCAACAGCTTCAAAATTCAAGTGAAAAATTTGTCTTGTCAGTTAAGTAACAATCTGCTGTCTTTATCTTTTAAGGACAATCTTGAGGGAAATCAGTAACAAATACCAAATTACAGTTTCGGCTTGAAAGTAGAACTTTATTCTTCTTTCACACTGCATGATGACTTTATGTCTTTATATATGACAAAGCAGCTCTTTTAGAAAACTTTTTTTGGCATGGTTTCCAAGGGCAGAATTTCTGTATCCCCATTATTCCAGTGTTCTCCTGAAACAAGTGGCTAATTTCACAATGAGATTACGAATCGTGGCTTTTTTTCTAACCTGTATTTTGGCATATGTGATACAATTGAATCAACTTCCCTGTGAAAACCAGCTGTTGGAATGCTGATGGGTTTGTTGCTTGCAAGGTTGTGTGAATGCAGTCACAGTTATTCAACTTCATCACAACACACAATTCTGGTATGACACATATTACCCATACTATTCAGGAACAACTTTTTTCACCTGAAATGCCCAGTGTGAAAAAGAATGTATGTATTTATTAATTAATTGTCAAAGGAGCAGACTTAGAATCTATCTAAATTGTAGCATAACTTTAAGTCTCTTGTGAATAACTGAATAACTTGGTTCAATGTTAGGTCACAGTGGAACATAGACTGTAACAGGAACATATAAAAGCTCTGAAGGGAGCAAAGAGACTTTATTCTGGAATGGTGAACATCGTTGCCAGAGTAACATAAACCTTGTGTGTTTTCACAAGGAAATGAGTCACTTGTTTCTGTTGGCTAGAATTCTGTTTTCTTTTAATTTCATATTTTATCTGCCTAATATAGTTTGAAAAAACCCTAGGGTTGCAGTCTTTGGGCTAAGATACCTTGTTAATTAAAGCAGGGTAGAAGGGTAGCATAGTAATTACACAGAATGAAGAAAAACTGATAGTAAATATGACATTATCACATGTTGTGTGAAGGAAGCCTTGATCCCTTTGTAGTACAGTTCTGTGAACTATTTATATAGTTCTGAGAAGAAGATTCATTTTTACGTGTGTTATGTGTATACCTGTATGTACAGTTACATCTGTGGCTTGTGTTCTCTAGGAAACTAATTTGCAAGTTCCCTTCTAGCAACTGCGAATCTCATAGTTAACTTAGGGACATAAAAAGCTCTAGTTGTCATCAATGAACAGACTATGTTAATGTTAAAGATGCTGGACCAGATCCATACAAACAGTGAGGCAATATTTCCATTCTTTGGACCAGCAACTCAAACCCAGTAAGATCCTTCTCCATTTTCCTAGTGTTCTCTCAGTGTCACCCTTTCTTCATGAGGCATCCTCACGAGACTTAAGATCAGCACAGCTCATTCCTAAACCACTTTCTATTTTCTCTTCTTACAGCTTTAAGCTATGGAGATTGTGCCAAGCAAAATAAGTAACACAGACTGTTTGGGCAACTCTCAGTTACAGTGGAGTCTCTGAAGGAACATAGCTGGCTGGTACAACATAGACTACTTTATCCTGTATGTAATTTGGGCAGAAACTCCGTATAGCTCCCTTCACTACTACAGCCTTAAATGGAAGTAGCAGAGAATGAGGGCCAAATATTGAGTTGAGAATTAAAGTATATACTATGACCTTTCTTTGATGGCATAAATCTATACATGTAAACATTGCACACCTGTGCATGTGTATGTGATAGTTTAAACATATAAGCATTTTTTTAATTTAATATTTTCATGTGTGTTTAGCAGATAATCATGCATTTATTGCATCATGAAAAAAAAAGCAAATTCCTATACCCATTGGTAGAGATTATTCAAAAAGCAGTGCTTTATGCTTAGATGTAAACACTGGGAAAGACTGAAGAAGTGCTTAATCTGTTTTATTCCAAAAGCAGTGTTTGCGTGCATATCGAGACACACCTGAGAATCTCAAACCCAATGTTTATTAATTGAATATTGTGGCATGCTTTTGACAACCCAACTAAAACATAAGAAAATATTTTTAAGTAATTTCAATGAGGAGCAAAGGAGAAATGGAGAAGATAACTGAAAATTAAAGGTCATCTGCTGTGATTGACTCAGGGGAAAAAAAAGTCCTGTCCAGAACCAGAACCTTGCATTAACAGTTTAGACACAGCGAGCTAGTTAGGACCTTCTGGGCATGTTCAAAAAGCTATAAATCCCCAAAAGCACAGCAGATGATATTCAGATGTATAAGTGTAACTGAAGCGAGTTGATAACTGCAGCATTAGGCTATTATTTGTTTTGAAATGTATTATGCAGAGTAATTAGGGATAGGTTAGAGAGAAAGGGCAGAGAAAACAACTTAAAATATTTTCAATATGTCAAAGTTCTTGTCCCCCTTACCTAGAAGATTAATTCTGTTTCTCCTTACCAATATGTGGTTAAGCATATAAAAATAGGTTAAGATACAAACTGAGGAGATAGACACCTGGTGTACAAGTTCTGGAGATTGGCCTTCTCCAACAAAGGGTTATCACGGTGGATGTTTAAGGGCAACATTAACTCGCAGTCTTTGTGAAACATATAACTATTAATTTCATTGTGCATTCCATTCAATGACTCTGACCTACCTGATCTATCCAGTTGATACACTTCAGCATTTTGACAGCTGCAGGCAGTATAGACTGTTTGAGTACCTTACAAAGGAGATGCCTCTGTCATAAATTTTAACCAGGGTTTTTACTCTTTGATTGTCTCATTCTCTTCTCTTCAGACGGGTGGAGAACTGTGGAAAGTGCATAGCAAATGTCATTGTATGTTTACTAATCCTAATGAGTGTTATTATTCTGCCCTACATTTTTTTCTGCCTTCTAGCCACAGCTGTTTTGCATTTGTAGTGAATATTTTATTGTTTCTGAGGCACATTGCTTCTGTGGAAATCCACAGAAAAATGGAATCTATTCTTACAACATGGTCAAATAGTTCCTTTGCCCATTTCAAAATAACAAGTCCAAGGGTCTTCAGAGATCAAGATCAGATCTTGAATTTAGCACAGATTCAGTGCTTGGGTATTTTGCCATATGGGTTTTCAGATTTTGGAAACATTTAATATAAATCAAATAGGACAGGTACTATTACTGATACCTATGTTTAGGATGGAATACTGTTTGGAAGCCAGTATTCCTAACTGAAAACTCTAAGAAAAAGATCTTACAGACTCACCCTTAAAATGTCCAGTGAAGATTTTTTACCTCAGGTCACAGCTGTCCCACCTACCATATCGAGTGGTCCTTAGATGCTTGCATAAGTGAGCACTGAGAAGAGAAATCTGTAAGAAATTTTTGCTTGACTGAAGGTTTTAGCTTTCAACAGCTATTCATTTTGAGGATGATGAAGATATGAGGATTTTTTTCAATATTTTTGTGTTGATTTTATTTTATTTTATTTTATTTTATTTTATTTTATTTTATTTTATTTTATTTTATTGTAGTAACTGAAGTCCTAAAACAGGAAGGTGGTTCTAAATAGCATCTGTTGGTTTTCTAGCCATTAGAAAAATAAATTAAGAAATTAACAAAACTTCAGCCCGGTGCTGGTCTCTATACAAAGCACCATATAACCAGAATGTCTTTTAGTAGAACATACTACACTAAAATTCTATGAAAGACGTTACAAGCATTTACCTACCTGCAGATGTCTATTTATCTAGTTATCTTATTAATATTGTCATAATACTTTGACAATTTAGTTACAGACTAGATCTCCCTGTGGTAATTTCACTGAATTTTGTTATAGTCCTACTGTGTATTTTCAGTACAATATTACCCGCTCTAAAAAGCTCATGGTGCACGTGAAGGGTGGAATCACAAACAGATACTGAAATATGTAACAGGAGGTGTTTCTGACTGTGTAGGACTGGCCTTAAAGCAAGCAGACCCAGAGCTTATGAGTTATACAGCTTTGGAATACTAAGGTTCATCAACTTCAGTTTTGGGAAATACAATTTGAGCACACTCGGGCTCTTTTCCATTCTGCTCTCAATCACATTTTTCATGGGATACCACCTCTTCAGAAGTGTGTTGTCATGATTTTCCTAATATCAGCCTATAAAACTTCAAGCTAAAGCTTGATTTTGCAAGCTGGTCCCTGAAAAACGTTGCCAGCCTTAAAATATCCCATAGAGAGAAATTCTAAGTCAAAAAAAAGTGATAAAACCTTGCCACATTTGAGAGATATATTGCCAGTTTTTTCTGTCTCTACTGGAAATTTGAGCTTACACTATACAACAACTTCTGTGTGTTCTATACTGAGAATTTTTTTCAATATTTTTGTGTTTATTTTATTTTATTTTATATTTATCTTATTTTATTGTAGTAACTGCAGTCCTAAAATAGCAATGCCAACCTGCAACATGATGCCTTGCCCTCTGCAGCTTAACCTTACTAAAAACCTGAGTAAACTCTCCAGCTCTCCAAGTACAAATTATTGTTTGAGTCACCTAAACTAGGAGTTTTCACTGATATAAGGATCCAGCTGACAAATAGCAGGAAAATCCACAACCTTAAGCAAAGTAGTCTTTAGAAAAATTAAAAAGCCCCTCTAGAGGGTTTCATTTTCTCACAATGTGGAAGTTTTTTCTGGTTTCCAAATCATATTTTTCTAGGACAGATGTAGAACTAGGTAAATGCAGCTTCCAGAAGGAGCCTGGACTAAATAAGTATTCAAAAATGATATGAAGAACCACAGTATGTTCCATGTCATCACTCGTCTGTGAATCAAATGTAATGCTTCCCATATTTCCATATGTGACTTTTGCATAGAGCTAAGCAATTACTCTAAATCACCTCACAGCCTAGTATGTGTTTGCAGAATATGTTTTTATGATGATTAGTCTTTTACAAGAACGAATGATAACTTGAAGGAAATCAAGGATGTGTTAAATTATAAGGATCTCCTTTCTATGCTAAGTCATAAGAATTTATTTTTGTGTCTACAACTGTGTAGTTGGCATATACAATGCTTCTGTTTTCTGAGAAAATCTGCAGTTTGATGGTCAAATGGCAATGACTGAGCAATCTGCATATCTTCCTTTTTTTTCTTTCAGTGAGATTTAAATTTCTATTTTTGTACTATGGAATGTAATGTAAGACCAGCTATTAACTGGCACTTGAATATGAAAATATGTGGTCTGAATTTCCACTCAGATAAGCTACTGGATAAATTGCATCAGCTCCTAAACCCAGCCTGTATTTAGCCTGTTGTCTAAGTTTTAGGTCTGTGGTGTTAAGTAAAGGGTTCCAGTGAAAATCAGGACAAAATATTCATTAACCCTTTTTTTAGGCTGTCATGTTTTAACCTGGTAGTTTAGAAATGGAGGGAAGAAAAGAGACCGTTCGAAAATGTTTCAGTGAAATGAACTCAGATGAAAGTGAAATGTTTTCTTTTTAGCACTCAGAAGAGGCATGAGTTGAACATAGACAATACTGAGCAAAGCCTGGTCTGCACTTGCAGAGCTAGGAAGCAGTTTGTTTCTCTGTCATATAGTACATCTTTCATACAATGTATAAGACAAAGGAGTGCCTTAGTGAATTAGTTTCCAAAATTATGGATTCAGATGCAGCACTCTGTGAAGTAACAAGCTGCTGAATTATTTTAAAAGAATGGCATTTCAGCAGAATGTAATTCCTCATTTATGCACCGTACACTTTGTTTCCACCAAGCTGTAAAATATCAATTAACTAACCATTACAACACTGAGAGAAAGGGAAAAAAATTACCATTCAAAAGTGATAAATAAATCTGGCACAGAGATATAAACGCTGGCATGTCAGAACTGAGACCAACACAATTTAAATTATTTTCTGACTTTATGAAAGAAATGAAGAAATCTTTATATGTGTGTATCAAGTAGTCTTACATACCTCTACATGTAAGAGTACTCACTCCCATTACAAGACCCACAAGACTCAAGATAGGAATCTCCTCTTTGCCTCAGCTGTACTGGGTGCAGCAGGGGGTCTGGGCTCTGTCCTGCTCTCAGGTTCTTACACAATCTCTATTAAAACAGAAGGAAGAAAGAAAAGCTCGCTCTGTTACAGAGCTAGATATGAGGATGTCAGGCTCAGATACCTCCTACCTTTGGGAAACTTTCCTCATGTAGGGTAAAATTTCTGGGAAGAGCTCACAGCTCCTATGAAATCTTACCTTAAGCTTGAGCATCTCCAGTAAGACTTCCCAGTCTCTGTAAGTCTGAATTCTCTCAGGATACTTTAGAAGAAGCTTCTTTTCCAAGTCATAAACAGGATAAACTGCTGGTACCTTAATTCACATACAGCCCAGAAATAATCTGCATAGCACAGTTTGGATCCCCCCTGCTCTGTGCTAAGGGCTTAATGTGCAGTCTATTGAATGTCACAGAAGTCTTTCCACTGATGCTAAGGTGATTTTGGATAGGACTATTTTCACTGTGTTGTTCTCTCTAGAAACTATAAGATGCTGAAGAACTAAAGAAACTGATTCAAACTATGCTTCACCTAAGGAGGCAGATAAATGCACTGTTCCTTTTCAAGGTGAGAGGAGGAAATGTGGGAACATGAGATGGAAAAGAAATCTGAAGATATTGAGCCCAGCCTTGCATTGCCATCTGTTACATCACATACTGCCCTTCAGAAATGCATCTCTTTACCTGCAGAACAGCCAGTAGGAACTCTAGTGGAGTGCTGCTCCAGAGTGTCACCCCACTGAAGGCTGTAGATACTATTCTACTATCAAGACTAATATTATTTATAACACTGCTCACTCCTTTTCTACTCCTGTCCTTTTCCTTAAATGCTTGTTTTTCCACATACCCAGTCCTCTTCTAGAGAAAATCGAACACTTTAGACCTAAGCCAAACTTTGGCACAATAAAAGCACATGTAACTCTTAGAGAATCTGTAACCATTTCCAATGCATATTAATTTCATTGGCTAACTTTTATGTTGGTTTGTAAGAGGATTTCAAAAGAAGATATTACAATAAGAAGGGAAAAAAAAGTACAGACAATTATTGGTTTAACATATTGTAAGACTTTAATGTTACTGTACCTTCTCTCATTAGTAATTGTAAAGCTAAAGCTAGTTATTCCCATTCTCTTACAGAACAGCTTCAAGTGCCCTCAACATTTATGGCTCATCCAGGACTTGAATTAAAATCTTAATTTGAAAATTCTGTGGCTGAGATGAGGTGATTTGGATGTTTTACATCTCTTTTGCTGTGCATTTCTTCTTTACAAAACTCAAGATAACTGAGCCAACTCAGGTCCAGGAGGCAGGATGAGAGGTGGTGCTGTGCTCCCCCTGCTCAGCTCTCCGTCTTTATTATTGTACCAATTATGGGATCCCAGCTAATATCACTTCATGGGTATTTTACTGTGTCATGTAGATAAACCATCTTATGTTTAGAATGAGTGCTGGTGTCTTTGCTTGCCTCTTCATTGCATGATGAGAATGAATCTTTCCACACAGTATAAACATCAGGTTTTTTCTCTAATATCCTCATCCTTTTCATCTTCAACTTCTGTACAAATTTACGAGCTGTTTTAAACCCTGAACATTTTAACTTTCCCCTGGTCTCTTAGGCAGAACAATTCTACTGAGGGGGAGTTATTACAATTTTTTTTCATGGTCAAGTCCACAATTGTTCATTTCAGGGGTTCTTCATCATTACTTAAGATGAGGAAGTACTAACCACTATCTAAGATGGAATAGCTGAAGCACTGGACCACCAGTCTTATATGGTGTGGCGATCCTCATGTTTCACACCTGTATATTTTTCCAATACAGAAATTAATTGTTTGGTACAATGTTCCTTCTGTATAATTATGCATACATTTATGGGGAAAAAGCTGGTTTCCACTAACCAGTGGGTATGATACAAACGATGTTTTTACTAATTAGTTCAGCTAATGAAACTGCCATATCACATTTTGGATATTAGCTCTGGTTCTTGGGTTGGACCGGAGTCTATGTTTCTAGTTTTATGGACAGGGCAGAGTTATCAAGCTCCCAAACAGAATTGGAGATGCTTGCTGTCCTCAGTGACTTATCAGTGACCTCACTTGTAGGTTGTCAGGGGAAAAAAACAGAACAAGAGCTCCAGGTGAAAGCTCTCTGTTTGAGAAAGGTATAGCTTGCTGGTTTGGTAAATTTGCTCTGGAGGGACTGGGCCCACAGAGGCTGGGTTTAAATGGGACTGAATATTTACTTTACTGGAGATGTCGAAAAAACTAAAGAATAGGTACCAATAGCTCCTACCCTAGCTAAGGCTTTCAGGTGGAAATAGTAATAGCAGCTTGCATAAAGTTATTCCCTTCCAAACAGCCTGTAACACATAGTCTGGGTTTATATCAGAAATTAAGTTTATTTTTTAACACAGTGTTTTAGAAATAGGTGTGAGGCAGCTTCTAATTAGATGTGTCTGAATGTGCTGCATAGTTCTGTGTTATTGGAATGGGGTTTTGTATTTTTCAAGAAGGAAGCACTGATGAAAAGAAGCAGCTATGGTACTACTTGTATGCTTCATAATTTCAGGAAGAGTCAGAGCAATGCTGCACCAATTAACACTGAAGTTTGTCAATGACCACAAGTCTCGAGATGCCTGCAGACAAGCATGGCAGGGGTTCCAGCAGGGGTTTCTTGCAGGGAATGGGACGTTTTGAACATCTACAACTCTACAACTACCCTCTACAACTACCTAAAGGGAGGTTGTAGTGAGGCTGGTGTTGGTCTCTTCTCCCAAATTGCTGATGACAGGACGAGAGGGAGTGGCCTCAAGTTCCATCAGGGGAAGTTCAGGTTGGAGATTAGGAAGAAGTTCTTTACTGAGAGGGTGGTTGGGCACTGGAATGGGCTGCCCAGGGAGGTGGTGGAGTCACTGTCCCTGGGGGTGTTCAAAAAACGGGTTGATGAGGCACTTGAGGCCATGGTCTAATGGTCTAATGGTTAGGAATATGATGGGCTAAAGGTTGGACTTGATGACCCTGGAGGTCCCTTCCAACCATAATGATTCTATGATTTCTCAGACCTAGCAGCATTCTGTCTCTGTGCCGGAGGGAGCATGTGCATTGATGAAACAAAGAAGGTAAAAGCAAATACCAGTTGCATGTCAGCCTGCAAGTCTTCTCCGCAGTCACTGTTTGGCATGTTACCTTAACCCAAGACTACTGGCAGCTGACACTGGTGTTTCTGGCTATGAACCTTGAGGATGAAGATTCTGCACACATTTTTCCTGAGGCTAGTCTGGGTGTTAACCTTGGGCAGTGCAGGAGGAGAGGAAGTCAGACTGCTGGGAACACCCCATACTGGTGTCTTATATCATCCCCAAGGATCACCAGAGTTCTGTGAAAGGACTCTTTTGTAGTCCTATTAGCAGCAACACAACCACTTCCAGAAGCAAGATATAAGTCAACGAAGCAATTTCTAATCAAGATTTACAGAAGTATAACTAGTGATCCCAGGACACCTTATCTGACTCTGCATCAGCTTAACATAATGAATTTATTATGCTCGTTTTTTGTGGAACATATTTCATATCTTCTTTGTAGAATACACTGCCTTTTAATTGCTTGTAGCTTTTTTAATATTTATTTAATGTCTCATCGCCAGTCTCATGGAATTCCTTGGGGAAAAACAAATCACAAAAATAAAAGGAGATATTTAATAACTTTTGGACCTGATGAGAAATGCTATTTGTTTCCCAAATACAGCAAGGTTTCTTTATTGGCCTATCAGCATTCCAAAACCTGCATTTATGTGAGAGATTGTGTCATTAAAAATGTATGCAACAGCTCTGTACTAGAAATGAGAATTCTGAATAGCAAAGTGCAATAGCTACAGTAACAAAAAGCATTTTCTTAAAAAACATTTTGTTCCTTTCATGCAAGAAGCTTTCTCAACTGTGTGGAAAAGAGGGTGTCTACCAAGTATTTTTCTCTATCCTTTCCAAGCAACTTTTCAAGAGTCAGTGTAAGTGTTAAACATTGCTGGGTTCATGCACTTGAAGAGCCCCCTAGGGTTAGATTCTAAAGCCCTTTCATGGCCTTTATACTCATAAATAAGGGATTTGCTGCATTTTAAAGCATATCAGATCACAGTGAAAGTTTAAATTAGCATTCACTCCAAGGAGAACACATTCCCCAAGCCTTGTTAATGTTCACCTCTTGGGTACATGCAAAGATTGAAATGAGAGGCTTTCCAGACATTCTGAGCATTTCCCTCCTGTTCTCTGTCCTGTTCTGCTCCTTCAAAACTGCAAGGCAGCAAGATAAATGTGGGAGGGCGTCTGCTGTACCACTAAAAAAGGAGTTTCATGTTACTGCAGCTGTACCACATGGGTGTATTTTATCAATTTGGGTAATAACTAGGTGGCAGCCAATCACAAAGCTATTCAAGTGTTCAATCCCAGCTGCCCGTTCCCAGCTGTAGCAATAATGAATCCTAATCACTATTAGCAGAGTCCGTGATGGGATGTACCTTTACAACCCGAGACTGGACAATTAATGGTTATTTCTGAATCTTCTGTTTTTTAAAAAATATAGTGGGCTGTTCTCATTCTTGCAGTTTTCCTTCGGAGGATTTTATTAGTATGCAGTTGGAAGAAAACATGCAGTAGGATGTATCCAATAAGAATATTTAGGGCTGGAATTTTCAACGGCTGCACAGTGAGGCACAGAGTTTCAGACTTAGACATGTAAATGGTTTAATCCAAAACAAATTTTCAGACATGCAATTGAAGTGACTGATGCAGCTGAGGATACTGGCCAGCCTATGCACTTCTAACTGCATGATTCAGATATTGTTTTGGGAAGATTTGCATTAGTGGATAAAGTACGATGAGAAGTAAGTAGACAGAAAAGCCTTTGCAGTGCTCTGCAATCTCTGCTCCTCTGAGCACAAGCCCATCCATATTGCAGCCTGGGGGACACTGTGTAGGCAACAACACAAGACTGTGCTGAAGAGTATTAGCTTAGCAGATGCTTTCTCTTGTTTTTGATGGAATCTTCTGAGGTTCTGTTCTTGGATGGCTCTGAAAGGCGGAGGGTAAATCTCTTCATAGTACTTTCTAGCTACTCTTCTAGGTTAGTGTTCTGAATTTTTGATCTTGGTTAACCTTGGGCTCTAAACGTATTCACTCCCACTCATAGGCAAGGAAATGGATAAAAGAGGAATCTTATCACAATTTTCTGGAGGCAGAGGAGGGACAGGATGGAAAAAGGTGGTGTTCTCTTACTGCTAAATACTTGAAGGAAACTCATTTATTATGATAAGGAGGCACACAAGAACCTTAATAGATTTGGTCTTGCAGATACTCATTTTCAGTTTTGTCTCACGATACTCTTGTATCTGAATATTAGTGAAGGCTTACCTGCTTTTATAGCACTTTTACTGTGGCTCCCTGTACCTGGAAATGGGCAAAGCCAAGTCGTGACATAAAGCAGATATTAATTCATCTATCCAGTGGTTGGGGTTTTTTTGCATGGATGTCAAAAAAGCTCAGGCTTCTCCTCTTTAAAGCACAGTAAAGTTAACAGCTTTGGACTTGACATTCCATCTCTGGAAGTGAAAGCTGATTCTTTTGCCCCAAGATTAGAGAAATTAGCAAGGGAATTAGAAAATAATTATTCAAAACACTGTCACTGAAATAGTAATCTCCTTCTGCTGTGCTGAGTTTTGTTGCTGCTTTGCTTTCTTCAGTGATAAGTAATCCAATCCAAGAGTTCTCTGCTGCTGTGAAGCAAATATTACAAGCAGCCCTGATTCATTGCTGTGATACCAGAAAAATCCTATTCCTCCTTAAGCTGCTGCAGTGCGACTTCTGATGCAGTGTTAGGAGGAAATCTCAAAGCTGAATTTTGTCCAGAAAGGAGAGAAATTCTCATACCTTTCTGCTAAGAAAAAGGTGAAAAATGCTTCTATATGATGACTCCTCCTCTAAGGTGTAACTAAGAAAAATTACCATTGTTATTTAGGAAATTGGGCAATTTATAAAGCATTGTTGAAAACAGTAATCTGAATGATGGACTGTGTCAAAAGAGATATAGTAACAGCAATAAATGGTGAATTAAGTAGAAAGTGCTTGAGGGCTGAGAGTTGGATCTTAGTCTTGGAATATTAATTAAAATTATAAAAGTACATGGCATTCCTATGAAACAGCTAAGCTAATTCCCATTATAACTCTGCTGAAGACACATGAGTCACACAGAGTTTGGCTCACTTAGTTAAATGCTGCATCACTACTGTGGGAGACAGAACTGTACCTATTGCACCAGGCACAATTAAAGAACTCACAAGATGCTTAGTCTTATTATAATAATTACTTTTCTTTCAGCAGTTAAAAAGGATTGAGATGGGACTGCATGCGGGAGGGTGAAAAAAGCTTTTCATATGGTTATCTTTTTTCCCACTGCAGCTGGGCAAAAAAAGAATTGTGTGAAATGGCTGTTTTCTTTTAAGGCAGGTTTTACAGATTATTTGTCCAGCAAGTTCATTCTTTATCTATTATATTGAGGATAATTTGAAAAAATAATAAATTGTACTCCTCTCATTTTGATTTTGTCATTTATTCTACAGAAAACACAAAACATTCACAGAAAGAACTTTCTGATCTTGTTCAGTCTTGTGTTGATGCTAACACACCTCCATAGTAATCAGTCTGTTGTAATTAACAATCTATTATTTATTTTTTGCTTTTTTTCTTACAATTGCCTCATGATAAGTAGGACAAAGGAACAAAAGTGTGGAATGAAACACAACCAAAATAATTTATTAGTAAGAATTAGTCTCAGGTAAGAATTTGCATACCTTTTCCCAAGGCCAAAATTATTTGGTGCTGTACAGTGGATGTGAAAGGGGGAAAAAAGTGTATTATCTAACTAACATAAAGGTAGGGAGATAAGCTTCAAACTCTTGGAAAACTGGTCCTAATATCCTTCAGTCCCATTATGGGATATTTGCCACTTCATATGTAAAAGTGTGTATTCAATGGTCCCTTCTCTGGCACGCTCCCAAAAGCTCTATCCAGAGCCCTATTCATGGTTAGCGTAGTGTAAAATGGGTCAATTTAACAGACTTTAATTGGATCAGTTTTCAAACATGAGTTACAAATATGGGTCTCTTCTTTTTTCACTTAACTCTAATTGCTGCTTGCTGTATACTACATTCCTGCATCAACTTGAATGCTGAAGTACAAAGATGTTGCTGTAAACTGAGCACCTCATTCTGAAAAGGAAGGCGTACACTGGTTTCTCAGTAGAAAGCATAGAAAAGCATTCAACAGAGGGTTACTTAGCCCATAGAAAGATTAATTTCTACTTACACTGATCCTTATAAAACATAAGTCTCTTCTATTTCCCAGCTACTTTATAAAGCCTTTTGTTAATTCAAGCCTACAAAGTCCTTGATGGTGGGAAGGGGAAATAGCTGGAAGATTGCTGATTATCTGCTTTAGGATGACTCATTCAATATGAGCAATTGTGAATCATGAACAAACTATCTACAGGCAGCACACATAAGACTTAATATCTTCCATGTACTAGATGCTTCTAATGTTTAGCATTAGTGTTCCTTTCTTCTTAAAAGCAGAAAGGATCACAATATGGTACTGAAGAATTACCAATGTAAAAGTTGCACAGAAATATTTGTGACACATTCTCTATCAGTTAGCATGGGGCTTTAGCTAATCTTTTCAGATTCTTGTGTATGTGACTTCAAAAGTCTTTACAATGACAAAGAAAAATATAAAAGTTTATCCCTGGGCAACATATTGTTATTCCTTGTGCATATGGGTCATTACAAGATCAAACTTTGTGATGCACTGTTCAGCTACTTCAGCTGGTGTAGCTGGTAGCTGGGTGCTCTGCTAGATGGTGAAGTGACAGTGGCAGAGTGGGAGAGTAGCTCAGTAGGATTTATAGATGATTGTAGGATTTACAGAGAGGAATGGCAAGGTTTTAAATGTTTCAGGTTCATACTGACTCCAGTATGAAGCATCCAGTCATAGGTAACAGTCAGAATAGCATACACATATACTTGATTTCTATTGTTATTCCAATTTCTCTTTGTCCCAGCATGATGTACTTTGACATCCCAGCAATCCACTTAATTTCTCATCCTCACCTTCATCTTTTTGTTCAGCCAGACCTATTTTTCATGTCGTTGCTTTCTGGCACTAATCCCACAGTTTCTTAGCCCTTCTGGTACTACCTGTCTCATTCCAGGCTCTTTTGCCTCACCTCTCCTCCCTTTTCAGTTTCTTCATCCTTATTTTTGTTCTGTTTTGTTCTTCTTTTTCTTCCTTCACATATTTCTTTACTCTCACTCCCCATCCCCCTCCTTCAGGCCCCACTTTCAACCTTCAGCTGGCAATCAGCCCAGCTCACTGTCCCAGTCTGCTTGTCCAGTCAGTCTTACCCCAATAGGCTGTATATTCTGGCTGTATATATAGGCTGAGTGGGCTATATTCTCAGCTGTTATCCAGCCTGCCTGAGCTGTTGTATTGCTTTCCTGTTCTTTTTACTTCCTATTTTCAGTTTACTTACTGAAGCAATCCTTTTTTGATCAGTTCTACCTTGAGGTCATTCTCCCTCAGTCAACTGATTTCCAGGTCTCTATTTTTCTTACCAACTTCTTGTCCCTAGCTCAACCAATCTTCCTATGAATTAATTCCTGTTTGCATTTACTCACTCAGTCTCATTATCACCAGACTCCTTGCTCCAGATTTTATTCCCTCTTTGCCTCCACACGCTGCCTAGTATTCTGCCTGCATTTGAATCCTGCAACTTTGCACATTGGGAGTGTCAACAGGACAGTCTTGGAGAAGGTCGCTCATCTTGCAAAGTTACTTTTCCCTGAGGATCCTTCTCCTGCTGTGTGCCCAGCACAATTCCTACAATTCTCAGCCCGTACCCTGAATGCACGTGAGTTACCTCCAGTGAAGAGAGCAACCAGGAGCAGGCTCTGTGAATCTCTTGAGTGACCTCTTCTCTCAGACAACCCGAGAGCACCTAGGATTCAGCTTTGGTGGACATGCTTGCAATGCATAGGCAATAAAGCTATTTGTACTCTGTATATGGTGTACACAGTGAGTGTGTTAGACATCCTCAGTTGCTGTGCAGCTCCCTGATGCTGAAAGGAGCTACCAACAAAAAAGTTGCCCCAGCACTTCTGAAATACTCTATATTGGTTTAGCTGAATAACTTCTTTGTCTTAAGGAAACTTGAATTCTGCTGAGAAATAAAAGCTGAAGTTTCCTTTTATGTACCTAACTGTTTATTTAAATTAGTGAAATGATTCCTTTTAAATGCCCTCACCCATCTGTGGTTACATAGCAAACACTTTTGTGTGTACAGGACATGAAAAGCAGAAGAGAACACAGAGAAAACCGTTCAGAAAAAAAACTTCCCGTGACATGTCAGAGAAGGTATGCTCTACTTTTGAAGAAAACTAATTTCCCTTCCTAAATTGGGAAGGCTTCCTACATTCTGTGTTCTGAACATGTACTCTGTGGACATCTTATGTTGCCAGTGGTCCTTTATGCAAACATCCATAGATTAATCCTAAATGATGCTTGCATATAGCCAAGCTCTACATGATACCTAAACACTTTGTTTCTGATAGTGAGCCTTTTAATGAGTTGCAGGTGCCACAAACTTCATGTTCCCTATAGTGCTTTATTGCTTACTAGATGCAGTAAAACAGTTGGCACACTGTAAATTATCAAGTGATAATTATATTCATGGCCTCAATACAAGAAGAAAATTCTCTGTTAACAACATATTTCTTCCAAAATGTGGTAATGAGATGTGTTGCACCTCCTAAGAAAAGCTTGCAGGGTGACTCTCTATTTAGAATACTGCAATCACAGTTCTATTTTTGGCCAGCATCTCTATGGTCAGAACAGAGTGACTCTGTACTCCCAAACGTGTATTCCTCATTCACTACACTCTCTAATTTTTACTCATCCACTAAAAGAAAGTAGTTCTGTGGTTAAAATTGGAAAGATGTAATATTTATTTACCAGAAAGGTATCAATGTGAATTTTTCATAATGATCTGATTTTCAAAGATTAGGTTGTGAGCTACAATAACCTGATGGCTTAGCCAAGCTATTCTAGTATTTTTCCACTGTTCCAAATGTCTCCTGTATGTGAACACTCCATGGCAGCCACATCTCAAATGGTAATAGTGTCTCTGAATAGCATAGGATGCTTCCTATCTCTAATAAGCACCTTTAATATACCAGTCATATAATGATGCTCATCAGTACAAATTACCACTGCAAGGTCAATGAATGTTAATATGTTTCCAGCAACAGAACCCTGAAGAATAATATAAACCCCTCCTCCTCTCTAACTAAGATAATTCCAGGCTGAGTACTGTCCTACAGCAAAATAAATTAAAGAATACTGGAGTGTGTGGTTATGCTGACCATGACTTTGTCAAAAAACAATCTCAGAATTCTCAAATGCTATAATAATTATTACTTTGTAATGGTTTGTATTAATCTGTCAAAATTATGTGATAACTGTCAACAACTAGAATGTTTAAGGAGCAATATTCACACAAGATTTAATTTATATTGTTACATTTTTAATGTTTGGAATCTTCCTGCAGGTTGCAAAGCTCTAGACAAGCAAACAGGCACACAAGGTCTATGTAATACTTACACGCCATGAGAGAGCTGCAATAAATCCTGGGTCAATCATTAAAGAATTTGTTTTCTTTTTTAATGAATTCTATTAATGGGGTTTTTTTGGAAATGACTTTATTTTATCACTTTTTAAACAATTTATCTGTTTTCTTCTTATTTCTTCAGTACTTTTTGTTGCTTTTTGGAAAAACATAGGTGTACATGGAAACTGAAGGTTGGTCATTCCATATGCAGGTACTAATTCAAGAAAAATTTAAAGCTGTATTTTGGTGCATCCTTGTTTAGGGCAATATGTGAAAACTAAGAATAAGTTCTGAGCAGGAGCCTGGAGCAGATTAATTTTAGTATATGAGGCTTTAATTCAGTATTGTCACCAAAAGTTGTTTAGCAAAGAAAAAAGCTTTTCTGGATATTATATTCTGTTTTCTTTCACAGCTAACTTAGCCAGGTGTCATATTTGTAGCATATAATATATTTCAGAGCATACAATTAATCTGGCTAAGAATAGTCTTTGCAGTATACCACCATCTTATTATTTCTTTATCATGCTTCCTAGCCCATTGACTCATTATTTCTCAGCTACTACATTTACATTTTACTCTTGGGTGAATCCACAAAATAATAAAATGATAAGATAACAGACTGACACTGCTCATTATGTATTGTAATAACCATAATAAGAAGGATAATCATATCACGCTTGTATTTCATGCATACTTCATTGCCTGAAAGTCTGGCCTGTACTCATTGATGATTTGGGTTTTTTTCTTGGTGTTTGCTAGAATAATTTAATATTAAACAAAAAATATATTAAACAGTAATGGACAATTTATTGGAAAATGTAAGGGTAAAACCAGGATAAATAGCTATTTGAAAACCACTTCTAAAAAGAAGGGTCTTTAATTAAAAAGATATTTCATCATTAAGATGATAGACAAATTAATAAAACCTATTTTACTTTATAGCATGTATTTCAGTTAAGAAGAGACTCTCATGAGAACAAAAATGCATAAACCATAGTGTACCGCTTTTTGCCCAATACATAATTCATACATGCAAATGTTCTGCAGATATTCCACTATAAATATGATTAATTGCTGCAGATTCACAGATGAGGCTGTGTGACTGTGCATGCACACATTGCCAGGCACACTCATTTATGTTGATTTCAAGCTAGAGACTCCTGTAACAAGCATAATAGGTAAAGAAGGAAAAAAACAAATCAGTGTTTAGAGATACACAGAGTCATGCAATATCTATGTAGACAATTCCTTGAAGAAATGACAGCATCTACTAAGAAACCTGAGTGGCCTGAGGTAAATAAGGAAAGGTCTCTTATACTAATAAATACATGTAATATTGCATAACACCAGCATGCTGCAATTTAGTTGAATTTATTCTATTGTCGCTCAGCAATTATCTCTTTATGCTGTTGTTGATTATAACTATTGGGAAGGAAAGGTTTTAATGATTATATTTGTTAATAGCTTTGCAAGGTAGAAGTAATTTTGCTTTTGTTATTGAAACTTTTGTTATAAAAAGCTACAGAAAAGTTTACAGATAGTCTTGCAAAATGGGGCTCATCTTGAAAATTCCAAACAGGGAGGAGCTATTTAGTTTTGGAGGAGGGAAGCAGGCACACAAGATGATTTAATAGGCCTCTCTCTTTTTGATTCTGTATGATTTCATCACTGATAGCACAGAGTGGCTATTGGCATCAAGTGAAATAAATTATGTAGTAAATAGATTCTGGTGTTATTTCACAATCTCAGTATCAATGTGGTAAATATTTAATCATATTTTTGCTAAAAAGTCAGTAAGAAAATGCACTGAGATATTCTTAATTTCTCTCTGAATCTTTAAATTCCTATCTAATATTGTGTAAAAAAAAAGAAAAGGAAAGAAAAGAATAATAGGAGATTGCATTTAGTGACTTATTTCCTATGGTATAGTCAAGTGTAAAGGATATGCTCTGAAATTTCATTACAATTCTATCATCAATTTACATATCTGATCAAACTCTGAACAAGATATTCTTTTGAGTTCATAATCTTTAAAATCTAAATAAATGCCTTGATTTTTAAAGGTTTCCAAAGCCTTCAGCAGGAAATCAGTTAATCCCTTTTCAATGCTAGTTCATTCTCATAAATAACTAGAGATCATATGTTACTATCCAGTTTCTAACAGATCTCAAAATTTATGTTGGTGTCTAAAAGTTGGTGCCCTAATAGGCTACTAGGGTAGAATTTTTGGAATTTTTATGATTGCTGTACTCTGTCTTGTTCATTTCTATGACATAAAGTTTACAAGAATTCTCAGATTTATGACCTCACTAGACTTCTACAGTATTTGGAAAAATCCTTCAGCCTTCCTTTCTAGACCTTTTCTACTTAATTTGCTCACTATACTTAATTTCCTAGAATTATCTTGTTTATTATACTTGGAGAGAAGTTTGGTAGATCAGCATAAGATTCAGTTCCTTCTATTTTAGTATTACAGTAAATACCTGTTCAAAACACATTTGATTTTTCGTAGTTTATATTTGGTTCAGCTTGATTTAAATTTTCAAGTCTTAGAGATAACACGTAGGTTTCTGAATTTAGGGGTTCCTAAACATAAAAAAAACTTTCACTTTTGAAAATCCAGTTGCTTTTCACATCAAATCAAGTGAAGAGGGAACTGGAAAAGGTGAATTTATGATGTTTACCTACTAGTTTGAAGGGTCTCCATGTCCAATCTGCTATGCAGAAGAATGCGTAAATATTTGTAGGTGAATGGGAATTCTGATACATTAGAAAAGCCAAACAGCAATGGGAGAAGAAAATGAGAAAAGAGTTACTTTATTAAAGGCTTTCTTCAAATACTTATGAGTATCAGACACTTCTCTTTTTGTTGTGTGATTTAAAGCCATAACTCATACCATTATTCACTTGGGTTATCTTGTTTGGATGGGAAGGGAGAAAGCTTCTCATTTGTTTGTTTGCTTTTTGCCTTTTCTTCTTCCTTCTTTAACTAGGCCATTTTTTAATATTCCGAGATTCTGACAGTGCCAGTGAACCAACAGAGAGAAGAAACACAAATATGAATTAGGTAAAGTAGCTCAGTGTTAATGAGAAAAAGTAAATGGCCAAGATAAAAAGTTCACAGGTTTAAATTTCCTTTCAAATACGAGTACTTGCCATCCACAAATAATAGCAATTGACATGAGTTGACAAATGATGGAACAGGACAAAAAAACCCAACCTAAGTTAGTCACAAATTCTTTTCAGTAAAAAATATGTTTTCTTTCTTCCTACTGGGTTTGAATAACCACTATTCTCTTGAGTGACTTCTCTGAATATGAAAGTTAACCACTGGAAATGCCGCAATTTTTATTGTTTTCTATACAATATTTACCCTATTTGTGTTGTTTTGCTTGATTGTTTCTCTGGTCTAGGGGATTATTGATGTCTGCATCTTTAGCAGCTTAAGCACAATTTCCCAAAAGTAGATAGGACGCAGATTCAGTGAATCTTATCTGTTTACACTGACAATTCTGACACAGTATCTTTTAGAAAAAAATCTCTGTTTTTGTGAATTGTTACTTAAAGGCAAAAAAAAGATTTTTCAGTCATTTTCACACAGTCATACATTGTAAGTTGCACAAAAAGCATCCAGAACAAATCTCAATTTTTGCTGACAAATCATTGTAAAATTTTTGTCAGGTTCCCTGACTCCTTGAAATAAAGGGGAAAAGAAATCTTCAAAGTTTTCAGTGAAATCAAAACCTACCCATTATTCTTCAACACTCAAAAGCTTCCTGCAGGTGAAGATGTGTTGGAACATTTTTTGTTCAGCAACATCTCTGTTCTTGCTGTAAAATGTTGCTTACCATCATCTTTCCTTACAAATTGACACCCTGCAGGCTTTTCTTGTATATTCTCTGAAAAGCTGCAATACTTGCTCTTCTGCCTTTTCCAAGCTCACAGAATCTGTAGGCTCATATCCTACTCATTGTCTCAAAAAGTTTCTTAAGAACTGCTTAATCATTCCCATCTTATCATCTATTTTTTTCAGGTCTTTAACTGTCTCAAAAAGAACCATCCTACATGTAAGTCAGAATGATTTTTCTCTTGTGAAAATGCTAGTGTTACAAAATAATCATAACTCCATCCTACCTTGGATTATAGTTTATTCTTCTTTGGTCACTGCAGATTCCAAGAGGTCACTCGTCCTTAATAAACACCGTAACTGAGATACTGTCCCTAGGAATCTTAGCAAAGAGTTGAGGAGTGAATGGGCAGAAAGATAGATCTGCTTCTCTTTTAAAATAGATCTTCTTCTAATTTGGGGTTCATCAATTTGTTCTGTCAAAGAGAGTTAGTGTACAGCAACCAATGGAGACATGGAGAGATTTTCCTTGGGAGGCACAAATGCTTGGAGAATTCATAGCAAACACAAGAACAACTGGCAGATTTAGAAAAGATTCACTGATGTAAATTCTATCCAGAGAGATGCTAAAACTAACTTGCTCAAAATTTTCTTCATTTTTACTTCATCAATTTAGCTTGTTGCTGTCTTATGCTGAAGCTGAGCTATTTCACTAAACTAAAATATGGCTGGTAATTAGTAATAAAGGTTCATTGTTGTGAGATTGCTCTATAGAAGAGCTGTCTTTGGATATATATAAAATAATGCATAGTATCTCTATTCACATATGAGAATTTATCATGGTCTGTATAACAGGGAGGTTCAGTGAAGTTATACTACTATTGTTTTATAGTATGCCTGAATTACCATGGACCTATCACAAAGCTGAAGTACAAGTGAGAGGATCAGAACTGAGCAATCATTCTTGGTGTTTGGTACCAATGCTGGTGAGCAACATTGTCTCTGAAGAGCCTTTACACACCTTTCTAATAGCGTGGGTGTCATCAGGAAATAAAGCTCTGCAGTTGCACCATGTGTGCATCCCCTAATACTCTTGAGGCTGGTGTTGAAATTGTTGAAGATTACTTGAAATTAGGCAGAAGTGCAGAAATCTCACTGGTCAAATTCCAACAAGTTGTGTGAAAATCAAATGAATATAAAGAGGAGAAGGAAAGAGACACCAAGCAACGCCCCCAGGGAGGGAGAGGCTGCACGGTGAGCTCAGCAGCCATCAGTCCTGTTTAGCCTGTCACTAGTTAGTCAGCATGCAAATGCTGGCTGGCCAGTAAGTGCTTTCTTGACTAGAAATCAGTGACTGGATATGCTGTCTCTGGCCAAAGCAGTAGTTGAAGGCAGATGAGTGCTGTGCAGATAATGTCAGGGAACGTGACTGGTTGTGGACACAGTAGGAATTGGCTTTATCACAGGACTTGGGCAGTCATAAGGGATATGGAGCTATGTAGCTGGCAAGGAGTTTTCCAGGGCACAAAGGCACAGGAAATCAAGCTTTGGTAGTTGTGCTGTTCACAGAATACTTTGAATTTGATCTGGATTTTGTTCCAATATATGCAATAATAAATTTGCTTTGAAAAATTGATGTTTTGTCCTTTTTCTTCCTCTCTCATCACTCTCAAATTCTTCCACTTTGCAAAAAGAGATTTTGTTGGTTTTCTTTTATACTTATGTAGAGGTCTCTGTAGAAGTTGATCTGGACTTCATGGCTTTAATTCTTTCTACATTAATTAATTCATATTTGAATCTCTCCCACGTATGAAAGCATTGTGTGTACTTCCTTTCATAGTATGGTGTAGCTTACTCTGCTCCATGACCTTCAGGAAGTGCTTTACAAGGGAAATTGTCACTACAGTTTCTGAGGGCTGTAAGCTGTTAGTAGAAGAATAGAACCAAGGATAGCTAAAACAGGAGAACATGTGTTCTGCAGCTTGAACAAAGATGCAGAGGAGCTGTAATAAATTTACACCATCTGTGTCATTCACTGTCATTTATCTTACATGTTCTGATGCAAACACACTGGCTTTGACTTGCCCTGGCTTTCGCCTTCAGTCAAGTACTTTTCAGCACTGAATGCCCATACACTGTTGAGAGGGCCCTCTAGAGCTCTGAAGGGAGGTCCACACCACGTAACTATAAGGTTTTTCATCACTGAAGTGCTGTTGCAAGCTGAAAAGAAAGTACCCTAGGTTTTAACAGAAATTTCCCTCTATCCTTGAGATTGTAAGTGCATTGCACCTGGTTCAGAGAGATTCCCATTGTGATGGGTGAAGCACTATAATTACTTCTTATACATTATCATTGCATTATGCTCAAATTTCCCAGTGAACTGGTCAGGATAACGCTATGGAGAATGACTGCCACTTCATCCTATTCCCTCTTAACCTGCTCCTATGAAGGTGCCTGGGAATATTTTTGTTTTAAAAGAAAGCACATTACAGAGCCAGCATTTTTCCCCTCCATCCATGGACTTCCCTCATGATCAGATGGAGATATTAATGTTTATCTCCAATAAAATGTGATGAAAGCATTCACATTAATTTTAAAAGGATATTAGATGGAATATGTGTAGATTGGTTTTATCTATTGTTCCTTACTTTGACCTTCCCTGCTTATCCCTTCTGTTCTGTGTCTGTGTTAGCTTAAATTGTAAGTCTTTTAGTAGCAGAAATCACATCTCATACAAAGCATCATCAGTACATAGCCACTAATAATGATGACATAGCTGGGAGATCAATTAGCTCCTTACTATTATCATTCCCTATGTATTTTTCTTAATGTATGCCTTGTAATATACATAATTCTGGTTTTTTTTCCCACTAAGGCTATACATTTATTGTATGTTTTCTGCTAAAATATTTACAAGGAAAGTTTAACAGTTAATGCACACAACTATTGAAATGAAGGGGAAACACTACTAACTCTTGTTTTGGTTTAAATTTTTAAAAAGCATCATAAGCTTATGCTTTCTTTATATTCTGAGACTTCCAACACTTTGTCTCTTGTGTGTGTTTGCATTTATAGTTCCCTGGGAATTCTTGGGTTTTGCTGGCACTGGAACTGGCAGCACCAAAATACCACGATAAGGATTGTTTATGTAATACTTCCTGCCTTCCCAAAGGCAGGAAGTGCTAACACCCATACAGAAATTTCACAGGCTTCATAGTCCAAAGCTGTTCAGCGAAGCTGCTGAGCTTTCTGGATGCTGATGCTAACTGACCTTTTTTTTTTGATGTTTGCCTACCATTAGCAATGCACCTAAAATGATGCCAGTTTGTCCTCTTGAATTGCTGGCTGCTCTTGAAGACTAAAATCTTGTGTTTACTTATCCTTTCAATGAGACAACCATAGGGTCCTTTGCACTGTTTGTCCAATGTATTAATTTTGTGGAATAACCATGTCAGGAAGCCACACGTAGTTTTAGGCTGAACTTATTAATTCTTTATGATATGACCGATTGCAAGCCAGTTAGGATGAGGCACTGCTGAGAATCTTCCACAAGTGTAAAAGAGAACTGTCTAGCATGATGGTTTGGGAAAAAAAAAATACCTCTGTGCATCTCTTTTTTCCCCAATCTGTATGAATAAATTACAACAAAGTATCATCTGTTGCTGTGAGTGTATAGCCACTGGGAAAAGGACAGACATCCCCTTTTTTAAGGAAGAAATGGGCTGGGGGAATTTGTAAGTCCATGGCAAATTATTACAGCAAACACTGGTGCTGAGTATCAGCATTTATCAATAAGACTTACAAGACTCTTATTCTGACAGAGGTCTGATGGAGTTCTGGGCTATGCAAAATACAGGACAGTGCACTAGTTTAGAAAAATGTTTTTTAATTTTGCATGTAAGACAAGACTTGATAGTGAATCATTACAGAACCTATCTGAGAGCACATATTGCAACTTCTTTTTATAACCCAATAAATTAGTGCTTCATCTCTCCACCTGAGAGAGAGTCAGGTCCAGTTTAGGTGTGTGTATGCTGGTGAGCGTGTTTAAATGAAAAGGGAAAGAAAGGATTCATAGGTGACAAACCTGCAAGGGAAAACAGTTCTTTCCCAATAAGCCTTTGCCCCCATCCCCACCTTTCTTCTATAAATATCAGAAACCAAACTCGAGAACTAAGAGCAAGAGAGCCCTATGGTATTCTTCCTCGAGGAGGGAGTCATTACAGCAACACAGGAGATTACAATAGCAAAATGACACAGAGGAAAGAAAATAACTTTTTCCACCCTGTGAGGGCTAGGTGTATAAATTAGAAGCTTGCAGCTTGCTGGGATCCTGTGCTCTTTCTTCATGGTAGTCAGTCTATTCCCAGAGGGACGGAGTCCCGGGTCTGCTGGACTCTTTCTCCAAAGGTACCAGCAAATCCTGAGAGCTGGAAAGGTCCTTGGCACTGCGAATCCAACAGAGTTTTTCTGCACAGGAGGTATGGAACTGGCCGAACAGCTACAGCAGTTAGTCTCCATTTTCATACCTGGCTAGAGGCAATTCCTGATGGAGACTTTTCTTGAGGAATCAGGAACCGGTACCTGTTTGGTGTTTCTGAAAAAAAGAGATTGTCTGCATGTGGCTTTGTTAAAGGCACTGCTATGTCTGCCTGGCCAAACTGACCCCTAGGTGTTTCAAAATGATGTTTCAAAAATTCTGTATGACAGTTGTCGCACATGTTCATGCTCTTTAGGTTATACAGGGAGTCTAAGGTTGTAAACAAACTGGAAACTACAATAAACTAAAACTTTAAAAACTTTGTGAATTCCTGGCATATTTAATCAAGCAGGTTTAGAAAACACTTGCTAGTCTCTAAGTCCTCTGAGAAAAAATGATTAACATTCTTCATTGCTAGCGATGTGTTGATTACAGCTCAGGCTTTGGCTTGTTTATTTACAGCATTTTAGGTCCCCTAGGAACATATGTTTGGAGGTTTGATGTCTTTGTGCCTCCCCTAGTGAAAATGGAAGCAGAAGTGCTTTATAAACATTAAATTATACAAAAATGAATAAAAATGCATAAAATGGTGCAATAAATACTGCTAGCATCTGATAGAAATACTATCCCACGATCAGTGAGTACTTTCTTAAGTTTCTCAGTGCACTAAAGCCCCAGGGACCAGAACTGGAAAGGCAATATTTTTATTTGGATAACTTTCCAGCAAAATAAACACACATTGGTTTATAAAGAGTTGTTGTGAAACACAAGATCTGGAAAGAAGTTTAAATGCTAAGCACATTTCTGTGTATATCTGAAACACATTTTTGATATCACAGTGTTTCTAACATGCATGAAGTCCTAAGGAAGGAAAGAACTATAGTAAAATGAGACTCACAGTTCTGGTAACAAGAAAGACACAAAATGGTTAAATATACATGTGAGAATTCAAAGTTTTTATTGGTGTATTCCATCACTTATGTTAGGAGCAACAAAAGACTTAAAGCTGGTCCAAAACTGGAAAGCTAGCCTTGGAATCAGAAAATCCCAAACTATTTATGTTTATTTTAGTATTTTATATGTTAATCTTATTTATGTTATTTGCAGGAAAAATTATGTCCTATATAACCTTGTAAAAGTCACATAGTCCCTCCACATCTGTTCCATGCTGTGAATGGGCTCAAAAAATGGGTTCAGAAAAGTGTTTTGAAGGTGAATAAAAAAAAAAAAATGTGATATTATAAAGGTACAGTAAAAGGACAGGACATAAACACCCTAAATGTTTCTAATTAAATAAAAAAGGGGTTGTCTTCTTAGTCCCACTAGCATGTAAATAGGCATGTCTTGAAACAGCACAAAATGGACCCATAGGAATCCAAATTTATCAGATCGACACTTTTCCACTACCAGTTTTCAGAAATAAGAAAAAACTTTTTAATCCCCTAATACACACGCCATAAGTGGGACATCTAGCTGGGCCTTGCTCTTGGTTCACACATTCACACCAGCATTAGCATTACTGTCTGTGCCGAACAGAGAAAAATAGATGAAGCTGCTGAACTCTGCTTTGTCAGTGCTGCATGACTTGAGAACTATTTTAGCAGGGAATGCTGGGGCTTCCACAGCAAGGTCATCATCTAGAATCTCCAGCTCGACTGGAGATCTGGCATTTCATCTAGAAGACAGAATGGATTCAAAACTAAGGAGGAAGCTTCCATTTTTACAGCAGATCAAGGGTGATGACACTTTAATGGTGTTTTGAATTATGCAGTAGACACACAACACCTATTAGCTCTGATGATGTATTGCACTCTGACCGTTAATTTGCATGTACAGCAATTTGCATGTACAGTGTCCAGCATTTACAATAGTTTGTGATAAAGCAAAGCATGGTACATTGTGAAGGAAGCTCAAATACATGAACTAAATCAAAACAGCAATGTGTTGTGGTCCTTTTGTGAGAAAGACGTTTTCTCTGTGTAAAGAAAATAAAAATAGCACTGATAGGTATCTCTTGAGATATATAGTTTAAGGGTTTGGCTTGTATGGCAAAGGATTTTTTACATTTATTAAAATGCCTTATTCTCAGTTTCCATTAAATTACAAACTTAAGACATCAAACATGTAAAATGCAATATTGTATACTTGATAACAGGTAAAAGAGCCTATGCTCCTTGATTTATCCATGTGCTTTCTTAAGGAAATAAGGCTCAATCAATTTTTTTGCCTACTCACCTTCTCCTTCTTCATCCCTTATGACACAGTAATTTTTGAAGCCTTCAGGCAATTTCAATCAAAGGTGATGGTGGAGCAGAGATGTCACAGATAGGATGCCCTAAAAGTTGCACAAATATCAGTAGCTGAGAAGAAGTGAGAAAACTGGTGTTCTGCTTGAGAGCCCAGCAGGTGGGGTTCAGCCTGGGCCATTTGGCCAGCCAGCAGCCTGCTGGCCAGTCAGCAGTCAGATTAAATCAACTAACCCATACATACCACTGCACAGAGGGCATGGGACAGCTGAAGGTACTGCTATGGGTGATGGAAGGAGTAGAAGGAGTCCGAGACATTGGAAAGGCTTGTTAGATATTTCATAAGCTGCAGAACTTGTCTAAAATACAACTGGTTGACATTTCATAGTTGTGTATAGTTTTATTCCAAAAATTGGAAAATTTGGGGGCGTTTTAGAATAGAAGCTTGGAGGATGTATCTTTTGTCTTTTATTCAGATCTTGCTTAAGATATGCCTAAAGACAGTGCATCATGTCCCTAAAATCTGTAGAAATAAGGTGTCTTTTGTCTTTGTTAATTAAACTCTCAATTTTTGTTTGCATGGCAGTAAAAAAAAATGTTTATTCTGAATTATCCACAGATATTTAAAATCAATGGTTTGAATTTAATCTGGACCAACCACAGCTGGTTGGTAAAGCTGGTAAGAAGACATCCACATGAATTCTTATTATGCTGCAGCCAAAGTGGGCTGGGCTTGGTGTTTTCCTCATCTGTTTGTGGAGAATGGGAATGAATGGCAAACTGAAACTGAGATTGCAAACTCCTGAAACTGAGATGAGAAAATTGAAAGGGAATGGCCTAATGAAAGAACTGTAGCTGGTCAATATTTTATAGGGGCACAATTATTCTTGTCCTTGTTCATCTGCTTGCACAGTGAAGACTGTATTTCTAGAGAGACTCCAATGGGTTTAGGAACTGCTTGGGATGGAAGTTCCCGATAAATAATGTATGACTAGAAGTTGAATTCTTAACTACCTCCACCCTAGAATGAACATACTCCTATAATACAGCTAATTTTGCTGTCAGTGGGAAGACAATTTAAATAAAATGTACATATATTAAATAGACCTATAGAGCTGGACCAAGAAGAGGTGCCTCCCAGGTTTTATGAGGAATGCTGAAAAAACCCCCAATTACTGTTAGTATGTGATCATCTTTATTAGCTGGGCATCTTAGGGTAAATTAAAATAGAATACAGAAAACTCAGAAAATGCAGTGCTTGTGCAGGAAAGGATTCTCTCAAACCTATCTAAACACAAAGAAAATGTTATTGTTGGCAATCTGTGTACCCAAATTCATGGTGATAAGCTTAGCTGCAAACACAGAAATGGTTTCCATGAGCTGTCTGTCTGCATCTTTTGTTGATGTCCATTGCCAACAGTGGGAACATTGCCCAGTGCACATGAAACTGCATGAGAGGGGAAGCCCAAATGCAGAAGTAATTCCTGGATGTTAGTGCCAGTTCCATACTTCAGCTGGACAATCTTAGAACAGTGTATAGCCCTGTAGATTTCACAGAAGTGAACTACACTGACTGCAGCTGTCAGGAGCAGCTGAGCCAGTGCAGTGCATGGCTCTGCTGTAAGGATAAACAAGGGCACACCACACTCAGCAATGGTTCAGCAAAGTGGTGCTGCACCAAAAGAGCTACTGTAAAAATACAGAATTGTAGTCCCTCGGTTGAAATAAATATTTACGAATTTGCTGAAAGGGTTAATAGCCACTAAACCCAGAGAGTTGATTTAATTGATGGAAACAATCAAGTGCTTTTCATCTTGGTGGCTCATTAACAATGGCCGTTTATTTAGCCTTTGTGCTTAAGAGTGTGGCCTACTGCGACCTGAATTGAAGGGTCTTTCATTTGTGTTGCAAAGCAGTCAAGGCCATCTGATGGGGCTAAGGGTGGCATTACAACGGGGAGGTTTTGCAAGTAATTGGAACAGTGTGTGTTGGGGGTGAGGGGAAGAGCAAAGAAGTTACTGCTTTGAGAGCTCAAACCTAACGTTTCTGTAGCCCTAAAACACTGTTCGGGGGTATAAACCAGATCTTTGGTATGTGAATTAGAATGCAGTCCCTGGCTTCTCTGCATCCACACGCCATGTGCTGCCACTGCTCCTATTTATTTTGGTTCTTTGATGTGAATCGCACTAGGCAGATTCCTAGCAAATCATTGTGGTGCCTTGCATTGCCTACAGACTGACCACACAAGGCAGACAAAGAACAGAAGGGGGTGAATGTTTGACACGGTTTGCAAACTGGGGAAGTAAGGCACAGGGTAATTCAGTGGCTTGCTCACCCTCTCGCCCACATTCTGTGGTAGAGCTGGTATTGGACAATGATGTCCCAAGACTCAAGCTAGTATCTTAACCAGAAAAAAACAAAACAAAACAACCCCAAACAACAAATAAATCCGTGTTCAAATATTCCTGGCTGTGTCAAAGTAATAACAATTTCAGCATAAACATGTCTGTCTCTTTCAGCTTAAACCAGCACAAAGACCCCAAGTGATGCAGAGTAGATCAGTTCACTTAGTTCCTGGAGTGAGGTGGATTAAATACATTTCCCTTCTATTCTGCATTGCATTTGACTTTTTCTGCCTTAGGGTAGAACTCCTAATGTCTAAATTAATCCGTAAAGCTTAAATGGGATTTCTCTTTCACCATTCTTAAGAGTCAGTGCATAAACACTGATTGGGTTTAACTGAGTTGCCCTAAAACTCCTCTGACATGGCAGCATGTACAGTGCTTCTAAGGCTTCTGCAACAACAGCCCAACTGTGCTTTCATCATATTTTAGTCAGTCCTGACCAGTTAGATTATGACTATGACAAGGGAATAATGCTTTTTTTGTTTGTTTGTTTGGGTTTTTTTGTTTGTTTTTTTTTAAAAAAGGTAAAATTGAATGTTCCATCAATAGTAAGTGAAATCTGACCATGGACAAGATAACGGATTACTATTTTCCCTAACATTGGCAAAGCCACAGTATCCACATTTGTGCTGGTGCAGTGTATAGGAAGTCAGCTTTTAAAGAAGAAAAAAAATCATTTTGTTACTCTGTTGGGTATCTACTAGCCTTCAAACACAATTCAGTGTTTACCCTCCTTCTTAATCCTACACTTTGTGTAGTGCATAGATGAGGGAAGCACTTTTAACCTTGCCAGTATTTAGCTATGAGGGGAATAGTTAGTACCACCAGACAGCATAAGGTGTTTCAATTTAAAAGTGTTTGTTTGCCCTTGCTATGAACATAGAATAAGCAATTAAAAACAAACATTTCCATCAGTATGAAAAGTTAAGAAAGTAGCCATTTGGTTTAAAGTTTCTTCTGCAATGCCATCCTATCTGTATTGCACAACTTCAATTTGTATTACTAAGTTGGATGAATAATCAACCTATAAAAAAGATAAAAGCAGAGACTGCCCTGAGTGATGCTAAATTAAGATTTTTTTTGCCCAAGAATTCTTCATTGATACAATCTTAATAAAAATCTTCGATAATATTTTTAGAAATTAAAAAAATTACTGTAACTGAGGCTCATGTAAATGATTGCAACAAAATAATTATATTTTCTAACTTCATTTTAATAAAATCTGAGCATCATTTGCAAATTGTCATTAATCATCAGTCTTCAGGGATCACTGCACTGTAAAAGTTTGTAGTATTAAGTTGCAGGCTTATTTTTTAAATTCAGTGATAGATAGTAAACTATCAATTTTGAACTTCTGCAACGTCAGCTTTGCTCAATAAATTAGAGCAGATACTTCAAAAGAAGTAAATGTTTAATCAGAAAATATTCTGGCTGGAAATGGAACCAAATTGGTTTCAACCTTACATTAACGCTGACACGTTTGAGGATGGGATTAAGCTTCAGAGCAGAAGACTTCGTTTGGGAAAGCTCTAAGTCTCTGCAAGGAGAGACTGGGGAGGAACTTGGAGATCAGCTTTAGCTGTTACAGTTGTAATCAAATACTCTCTTAGCCAGATTTTTTCTTTCATCACTTCCAGGAGCCGTGGTGGCAGAGTGCATTGCTGCTCCTCTCACTGGCAGCCATCAGCCAGTCTCAGTAACTTGACACAACTAAGCTGGAGACTTGCAGTTGGAAATGCTCGAATGATACAGGCAGCACTTCCCCTCTCCTCATTTCCCAGAGGTTTTTTTCTTCCTGGATACTTCTCTCCCCATTCATGATTGCACAATGTACTTGTGATAACCACAGTGGCTGTTTACATGAAGATGGATTCTAAGAAAACACTCTTCTATTTCTAGCTGTCTTCAGTACCATATGTGTTTTCTTTCAGATCTCGTTCTTTCCTTCTCCTCAGGAAAATCCCCACAAAATCCATCCATCACCTACCAGACTTGATTTCTTCTTGCTTGTTCTGTTTTTCTCAGAAGAAAACAAAGTGTACTAGCACCCGTAACCTGTCAGCTTAAGAGAGGCCAGCCCCGCATTCTTTGTAGCTCAACCAAGAACTTCAGACCACCATCTGGCAGTTCTTACAGCAATCTGTAACAGTACCACCACATACCTGGGCTGTAGCAACACATTTCCCCGTGAAGTCCTGAAACTTCATTTCTACCTTCCTCTTACCACGCACTCCCCTGGAGCTGTGTTACCTTGCATTCTTCAGTTAGAATTGCAGCCTGTATGCTTTTTCCACTGTGTAAATGCCAGTACAGTCAACAGAAGGCAGCTGATTTTGGCCACGGCCATTTCAGCTTTTCCAGATACACATTCTTAACTCCCTCAAATACCTGATATTTCTGAACGACTCAACTTTTCTCTAACTTTAATTTTTGGCCCTCCCACAGCGAGCTACCATTGTGGACACAACAATATTACCAATTCATATGCTTTCTGTGTTCGTCCTTCTTTTCAGAGTCATTCTAGCTGTGTGTTAACCAAAAAGGACCCCAAACCAATAAAAAAAACCCCAAACCAACCAAAACTCAAAAGCTCACATGCTTCTTTCCTGGAGAAGAAGCTATCTCCTAAAGATGCAAGTAGTCTTTTATTCTGTGTGGATGATAAAGGATATAGAAATTTCTTCCCTGGAAAAGACTTGTAAAGTGATCTTAATCCTAGGCAGGAGAGCTGCAATGTCATTTGCGTAACTGTCCTCTGCTCAGCTGGAATTTGGAAGAATATCTGCAGTTCCCTCTCCTTGCTCAGCCTGCACCAGGGACTCGTGGCTGCACAAAGGCTGCCTTTGCTATCGCACTGGCATCCTTGGGAATCCTTAAGTTTGCAATCTTTTCTTCCGCTATTATCACATTTAGCTTGGCTGATGCTAATGCACCCAGGAGTTTGGGTGGACCTTACACAGAGATTTTATTAATAAAACAAAGACAAAAATGATTGTGATTAGTGTGACAAAGAAACAAGATCTGCTTAATAGTCTGAGGATCAGTTTGTCTTTGGGCAGCAAACAGACACATTTGTCATAAGCAAACCCATTGGGCTAAGTAGCTTTTTGACAAATTAAACTGGATTATATCGTGCTCTTGGTCCCTGCTTCTGATGTTTGGGAAATGATCTTTCAGACAGGAAATATTCAAGTGAAAAGAAGTGTAACTCCTGTGGGCTCGGGCACAACGTTCCCTGGTCGGGAGCGCGGCGCTGCGGCTGTGCCATGGCCGGGGGGGACTCGGGCCAGTCCTGGACTTGCTGTTCTGCGAACTGATTTGAGCACTGCAGTCCCTTCTGGTCCTTAGCAGATAAACGGACCCTCTACGGCCAGGCAGAGCCGAAACCGAATGTGGTTTTCTCAAAGTGTATCCGATTCTCCCCTAAAGCCTGCGCCCTGCACCGCGGCTCGGCAGGGAGATGCACAAAGGGCGAAGGCGATAACAAAGCACAACCCGGCTAATTAGGTCAGAGCCGAGCCCTGTGCGGACGCGACCACTGCAGCCGCCCTCCTCCTCCGCCTCCTCCTCCGGAACGTGGAAATCCCCCGCTCCGCTCCCCGCCGGGCACCGCAGCCTCTCCCGCCGCCGAAGCGGCCCCTCCGCC
>VZRW01012494.1:499366-531402 GCA_013398125.1 Aegotheles bennettii | reverse complement strand
GCCGGGCGCCGCGGCGCGGCTCAGCCCAGCCCCGCTCCAGGGCCGAGCCCGGCCGGGGGCTCCGCGGCTCGGGGGAGGCGGTCAGGTCGCCCCGGGAACGGAGACAGGAAAGAGCCGGCAGCCCCTTCCTGCCGCCCGGGAGCCCCCGGGCCGCCTGCGGCCGCCGCCGGGCTCCCGCCCCTTCCCCTCGCTCCGGCTCCGACCCGGCTCCTTCCCTCTCGCCTTCCCCCTCCTTTCCCCCATGGCTCTCGGCGTGTCTCCTCCTTCCCAACCACGTCCTCGGCCACCCCGCTGCGAAGCGGAGCTCCGCGGGGCCCCGTTCCCGCTGCCTTCCCCTAGCGCAGCCCCTCGGAGCAGGGCAGGGACCCAAACTTTGGCCGCCAGGCCCCGAGCCGGGGCTCTCCGCTGGCTGCAGCCGCACTGGGGCGGGGGTGCTCGGACGTGCCGGGGGGTGGCAGGACAGGGCGTGCTGATGGCTGTGCTGGGGCTGGCTGTGATTCCACTTCAATACGGACACCGAGGAGGCTGCCGGGCTCGGCTGGATCCCCATTGTCTGTGGAGTTGGACCTTTGTGAGCCGCCACCTCGCAGTTCACAAACTGGATTAGAAAGGCGTTAAGGGTCCAGCTCCTGCTGGCTGCTGCTGGCTGCGGGTAGCAGTTGCTTGCAGGAAAATTGATGCTAGTAGTTCCTATAGTGCTGGATCGCCACTTTTTTGTCCCCTTTCTCCTTCAAGCCCGTAAGGGCAGCCAGCCCCCCTGCTCGAGAAGCATCGTGCTGCAAACTGGCAGATGCAGAGGTGGTTGCATCAGCTGTGTGGAACATTTAGCATAAGCTGCTCCAACCACCAGTGTCACTCCTCGCAAATCCAAACAGACCCATATGAGGCTTCAATGTGTGAACTTTTTTTAGAGGTTATAACTGTGATGTTGGGGTTTTTTTAGTGGATTTTGGGTGGTTTGATTTATTTATTTTTTTTGCTATCAAAGCGCCCTGCTTGTGTGGCAAAGACAAGAATTCTCTTTATTTGCACACTTGATAGGCTTTTCTTTTTATTGTGTTCCATGTTAGTGTATTGTGAAATGTAATTTATACTGCTGGGCTGAAAAATAAATCCAGTTTGACAGTCATGAGACGTTTTATAAGTCAGCAGTGAGGAGGCTTTGGGATGTGCTTTCATACATACAGAAATTGATAGAAATATGATGAAGGTGATTTGAAATGACTAATCTCTTAAATGTATAATCGACATCAGGCTAAATATTATGGTCTGTAGCCATTTAAAATGATGCTGCAGAGTAATCCCTTCAGTACCGTTTCGATGTATATTTTTAATGCATTATTTTTAAGAAAGGTAGAGTGCCTAAAGGACAGCCTTTGCATCACTTAGCTGTATGACTATATAAATGTTCTCAAATGAAAAAAATGTCTTTGTTTAGAAACTTTTGCTTCATGATTTTGTGCGACTTTGGTAAGTTAGGAACCAAGTACATAACATTGAATATATATAAAGCAATGTCACTTGGCTTTTTTGATCTGTAAATAATTGAAGAGGGAGATAAACTGTAATAGCTTACTGGAGTTATTAGAGTATGATCCTAGAAATCCATGATCCTATGAGAAAGCTTGATGGACCATCTTTTGAAAATGTTTCCTGTACAGATAATTTAATATTGATTTGTATTACAGTCAATGACATCTTAAAAACATCTTGCAGTCTTTGCTATAAAATTACACAGCCTGAAATTATATTACTGTGTTTCAGCAGAGAGAACACAGCCATTTGACCTACACACAAGAAATCAAGTGTCTGGGATTCAGTCAAAGTTTCCTAGTTTCAGAGATCTTGATTTTATAAAAGAAATAAAAGAAATAAGGTGGCTCCTTGGTGTAGATAAAAGGACCAGTAACTGTAAATTTCAGTATTCAAGTATGCAAAATTCAGTAATACACACAATCTTCTGACTATGGGTCCTCTCTCAACATGTAGGAAAATTAATTTAATTCATAGTTTTCAGCTGTTCTATTCTTTGGACCCTAAAACAACCTATTGTCCAGTACTCCTGAAGAAATCTTTAGGGTTTTATTAAGGACAAATTATAACTGAATTGAATAGCCTTTGCTGAGTATATGGTGGGTAATGGTACGTGATTACACTGGGGATGGTAAGAGATTTTGAAACTAGAAATGTTGCTTCCCATCTTATCCTTATTTAAGTAATGATAGAAAATCTGCTGACTAATAAACTGCAAATCGATAATTGGGAGAAGACAGGAATTGCTTGAAGATGGATTTTCTGTAAAGAGCTCAAAAATACTCATTAGAAATTGCACAGATTCCTAATGGCTCTTTAGGTTAAAATGTTGATGTGGCCAACTCTTTTTAATTGCTACAAAATATGTTATAGATTTTAAAGGCAGATTTTTTATTTGTCTATTTTGATCGTCACAATCTTACTCATGAAGTATTCAAGCTGGTTCAGTCATATATTCTGGGAGGAAATATAAACATTTGCTGTGATTCAGCACCTCCCTCCCCCTAATCTTAGGGAGTTCAGCATCAAAAGAGATTAGTGAAACCATGGACTTAAATGAAATGAACAAAATAAGCATTGGAAGAAGGTGTAAGGCTTTTAATACGAAAAATCATTATGGCAACCAGTTTGAACTGGTTTCAAGTTGAAGCTTGTAAAGCCTTCTGCATTTTTGGGACTGCCACAATTTTTACTCTGGCAAATGATGTTTCGGTCATATCTGTTAAATTTTTGTGTTTTGTAAATAATGTGTGTTTTAGGACAGTTCCTAAATTGCAGCATTGTGTGGCATGTTAGAGAGCACCAAAAATCTTTTCCAAGTTCAAAGGATGCTCCTGAAGGTTTAGATACTCTCTTTAGCAATATTCCTGTAACATTCCAAATTTCAACTCAGTTGTATTTCATTTCCTTACTTAGTATTTAATTTGTAATGAAGAGGTTCTGTTTTTCAACATCTTAGAAAATGGTGTTAATTAAGATTGTATGTGTTTTACTAATGCTTAAAGGCTCTTTGTCAAGGAGTAAAACCTGACTGTGGTGGGCAAAGTATTGTAACATTTAACAAGACAGTTAAGAGTATAGATAAAAGAACATAAATATATATATACATCTCTAGGCTACAATCTGTTTTATTTGGTCAAGTAAGAAATCAAAGTGAGTTTATATTTTGTTTTTCTTTACCTAAATATCGAATGCAGTTCAGGGACAGGATGCACACAATGATTTGCAAACAAATTGTGATAACTGGCTGTATTACTGGTTTTTCTTTGGACAATAATGCGGCAGTCTGACTAATTTCACTGATATATTGTGTATCATAAATGAAAGTTCTTTGTATAAGAGAGTTAGTAGAAAATGGCAACATTTCCTATAGATAGTGTGGTTTATTTAAAGTGCGAGCATTTAATAGTAATAGATAATATTTATGTGATACTTGCATTCTGTTTCTTTTGTATGGTATTGGGTAACAGAAAGCCAGAAGAAATGAAATCTTGTGAATCTTGCTAAGTTACCTTAGAGTGGGTTTCTAACTGTATAATTTCGTTGCTGCAAAATCAGTGCCCTGGCAGCTATGAAAAGAACTAATATTTCTAGAAGTTTGTGTAGGTTTGTAGGCAGGACTGTAGATTGATGCAAACTTGTAGTGAGCAGGCAGATTCTGCCATGTATAAAACTTATTTTCAGGCTGTTGACGGCAAACTTTAAAATGGGAACATTTAATTTTTTATCCAAGCCTGTTGATGGCAGAGTAAATAGGAAATCAGTTAACAGGGAACTTACTGTAGTGTTAAACAAAGCAGATATGAAACTTTCTTATTAGGAGACACTGGGTAATCCACAGTTTAGTGTCAGTGTATGAAGTTAATAGACCAATATAGAACCTTCTGGTTTAGATGCTTCTAAAGCAGAAGTGGTAGTTTGCTGCTAGTACTCACTGCATTCTGTGCCAAGCACAGGTCTATTACCCTAGTTTTACTAGCTCATGAGCTGATTCTAATCAGCATAAATGATTACTAATTCTAATCAGTTCAATTAGATTTATTCCATATGCACTATGACTGCAAAATCTGTACATAGCAGAAGATGAGCTTACAGTAACACAGAGTATGTGTGTTTATGAGGTTGGATAGAAATAATCTGCACACTTCTTACTGTGGGAAGTTCTATTAATGGTCCATAATTGTGATCTCTCTGGTTCTTGACTGGGCTTAGAAATTAATTAAAATAAATCCAAAACACCACAGGTTGGCTGCAGGCAAACTCTTTGTCTCTGTGGAGTTACCTGATCCTGTTAGCCTCCTCAGGCTCTTGAATGTGTCCTCTCTCATTCCAACCAGGTTGGGATTTTATTGTGCAACTATCCAAAGAATTCCTTTAGAAAGGAAGGGAAACAAGTGTAAAATTTACCAGTTTTAAGAAAAACTTAAGAGTGCTGGTGGTAAGATGATCCTTCCAGTTCTATAAAATAATCTCAGGGGATGTAAAATATGCAGAAGTGAAGAGTATCCTCTAGAAAGAGCATTTTTTTCTTCTTCCAAACATCCCAGTCCAAAACTGGAAGTGCCCATTTGCATCCATCCATCCATCCATCCATCCATCCATCTGACAAGCCAATGAACAATGACTGTTTTATATAGTTGTTCCAGCTAGCTTATTTTTTGTGGGACACCTCTATCATTGTCCCAATTATAGCTCCTTTTAACTTTTGAGGTTTAATTCAGGTGGCTTCCTATGAACTAGAAATATGTCCTGAGAAAATATTTCTAGAAACTGTTGCTAGAATAATTCTTGTATATGCAAAAAGTTGAAGCCTTTCTAGAAATAGATCGAGCAAAGTTCATACAAAGCTCTGCATATGTTCATCCTCCTTGCCTTGAACCACTCCAGTTTTGAATGATTCTTCTCTCTTGCAAAGTAATGTCAGATTAGCCCCATGGGCAAATATGCATTAGAAGCAGGATGTAACCAGATACATTGTTAATAGTGACTTCAGGAAGGTTTAAACCTAGATATTCCACACTGGGAGCACTGCACTGTTGGAGTCGAGAAGGATGTATATTAATGTACATCACTGTAACTATCTAAATAATTCTGATAAAGGTACATGAAATGTAGAAACACTTCACAACATCATCATCTTGAAGACTGGCTTCATTGAAGTCAACATGAGTTTCGCCTTTGATTTCAGATGACCAACATTTTATTTACTGGAAACTTGATTTATGCTCAGTTGACCATGCTTAATTTGGGGGTGATTTGCTATGACATGATATTCATAATCTTCACTTCAGAGGAGCAAAAGTTAAACAGTGCAACATACAGATTGAGTGGTGGGGGCTGGAATCAAGGAGAAGTAGCAATGGCATCCATAAGATGTGCTGATCTTGTATTTTTCCTAGGGAATCTTTCGAAAAGTTTTTTAAAAGCCATGACTTTCCTCCCTTAATCCAGGCTCCTTAGAGAGGGGAATGGTACAAATATACATGCACGAGAGACTGCATTTGCAAAGGACAAAGGAAAAAATATTTCCTCCACATCATTACTGATAGAAATGACAGCTTCTTACTAGCTTTGCAATTTCTAGAAGTTTGAGACTAAACTCATCCCTAGAGTACGCTGTGCTTGGGGCTTAATTTGATACCGCGTGATTTGCCTCATTTAACAAATGTCAACAAAATCTTGGTCCCTCTCCTTGATTCAGTAGAAACTTTAATGCTGATGTAGGAGTCAGATTCTGAGTCTGATAGTCTTGTGGGACTGACTTTTACCGAGAAGTAATAAACCAATATATGACTTGAAAAAGGCTTGAAAAATGTATTCAGTGCTGTTTTCCTTTTGTGTTTGATTGTTAACCCCCCAGGCACCAGGTATGTTCCAAAACCATGTCTATGAAGTTTATATCCAGTAGGTAGGCAACAGCTGTAGGAGACTAGAATTATACAATATGTCTGATTTGTGCTACTGTAATTTCTAGCTTTACCTTCAACGCAGGATCCCAAGACAGTCGTGAAAGGTGTGCAGTGTTTGTGGGGGGAGAAGTTAATTTTCTTCAAATAAAATAGTTCTTTAAAGGATGTTTTCTTTCACAACTCAGCTGTTACTCTTGGTAATGACTGTAGTTTCTCCTCATTACTTTTAAACCGGAGTTGAGCATGCTGTTTAGGTTCTTAACCTTCTTTGTAAAGGGAGCTCTATACTTCAACATAGTTTGCTTCTAGTTAGAGAGTAAAACTTCAGGTCTCAGTTTCAAGGATGAAATTTGCTGAGAGTAAATTTCTAAGCTTCCACTTAGTGTTGAAAGAACAAAGAAAAGATAGGCAAAATTATTGCAGTTTTCCACTGGAGAATAATACAATGTAATAAAGCATTGCTTTCTAAATCTATTTTTCTATAAAATAATACCTCTCAGAAACATATCTATTTAGGATATACCTCAATAAACCACCTGGGACACAATTTTTAAGCTGTTTTAAAGTCCAAGCAGCAGTTTGAGCTGTCAGAGTGATACATGTACTATCAACACTTACTCTGAAAGGTAATTGATGCCACTAATCCAGTGCTCCTAATGAAGAACACTTGCTTGTGTTAGCAATAAAGAAGTTTGAACAAAGGCACAGTAATAAACTGGAAAATATAGCTTGGTACAGTTACATGTTTCAGTTTCAGTCTTCCAAGTAGTGATAATCAAGAGTGAATAACAATGGTTTAAAAAATAAATTGTTTTTCATAAAATTATGCTTTTGGTTTGAGAAATAGTCCTTTGAAGATATATACTCAGATTTAGCCAAAAATATGCTACAAATTATGTATTACTTTTTGTTACATTGCATAGAGTTTCTATGGCCTGTGCAAAGTAGTGATCACAACTGTTTCTACCAGAAAAATCACCCGCTTTGTTGAAGAAGTGAATATCTGAGTTTAATTCATTTTAGTCAAAACACAGGCACACAACAGGTTTTGGTCACATTTATGGTGGCTAATAATAATTATCTGACTCCATGTGTTTCCTTAGTCTTCCTAAGCTGAAAATACTGAGACCTGCATTTACATGTAATTTCATTAAGTCCTAAGCTGAATTGTATTATCTCAGAACTGAGGAGGACAAAGAGCTTGGACATGGGTATAATCAGGTACCATGGCTCACTTGTTTCATGGTAGCTTTTGAAGCTGCTGTGCTCTGGTCATGGTCTGAGACTGTAAGAATACATTTAGTCTCAATTGCTTTGACTTGATGAAAGCATTTCAAAATGTATTTAAGCTGAATTTTTGGAATCTCAGTGTACACATAAGGCCTGTGAAAAGTGCTCCAGAATCACTCCAGGTAGATAAACAGAGCTTACTGATGCAAAACACAAGTCAGAATGTTCAGTGTGACTCTTGTGCAGCGAGAGGGAAGTATTGATCTTCTGTAGAGAGGTAGAGCAAATGGGCTTCACTTTGTGGATTTTACTACAGGTTAGGAACTGAATTCCCTTGCTTGTCTCTTGGCAACACACACTGACACAATTTCTATAGCAGTTTATAGGCTGTGGTAGTATCTGTGACCTCTTCTATCCCTCAGGCCATAGCTACATAATCACTTTAATTTTACATAACTATGCACAGCAGCCAAAAAGGGCTGTCTTGCCCCCAGCAACTCATTCCTGTCCCTTCCCCTGTGCTGGCGCTAGCATTCGTACCATCAGTCAGTGAGCTGAATCAAGAAACCAGTCTGGCTGAAAACTAATCCAAACCCACCAACTGTAATACATTTTTACAGTGGAGCAACTAATGAGATACTTAAGGAGTCTGAGATTTGCATAGCTAGGGGTGAAGTTGTCTCTGAGAAATGGGCACCCTCTTGGGTCTCACTTTTGTACAACAAATTGGTGGTGCTTAGCTTTTCTAAATAAGAGGCTTTCCATGTCCTTGGCCAAAAGGGCAAAAGATCCAAGCCAAAGGAAGGTACAGCAGAGCTCTTAGGCTGCCAAAATCTGTTGATTGTGTATACATTAAGATAACTGCTACTATCATTTTTCTGTGTCTTTATTTTCTCTTTTACTGTTTTAAATTGTGTTAAATGTTGGTGCACTGAGTGTTAAATAACCATTGAAGTCTGTCTTTCATTCTTCTGACCAATGAGTGTGGAAGAAAGTGTGAAATAAGTTGTTGCGAGGGCTTAAGTTAGGTATAGGCCTGGGAGGAAAGAAAGAATCAAATGTAAATGGGACTTCCAGAGGCCTTGTAGGGTAGTGTTACATCTGACTTTCCATTTTCAGCACAGTGCAACATTGATATTTTATTTCATTCTGGGGAAAGAGGGGAGAAGACTGGCACTTCAAATTAGCAGCAGCTGCAGAATTAAGACAAGGGTGTTACTGACTCATTTGGAAAAGTACTAGCTAAAACATTCTGTCTCCTAGGAAAAACATTTCAGAAGGGTTTATGATATAAACTTTGAATTTCATGAATAGTGCCTGTGACCACCTGGTTTCCTCCAGGTAGCTCTTCTGATTAGTGACCGTTTGCTTTTGACAATTGCATATTAAATGGACGAGAAGACATGGGGACATTTTGGAGAGGGAAACATCTGTTAACAGGGTCAAAGTCTCCAGAATGCTACTTACTTCTTTTGACCCAGCCAGTTAGCCAAAAATTCAGATCCTTATTGTTCCAAGTAGAAGGAAAAAAATGGTGATATTTAGCTGTTTCTTTGATGTGTCTGAATCATTGACAAGCAGTAGTCAAACTCCAGTTTCCCTGAATACAGGGACCTTGAATAACAGAAGCAGTTTCTTTGTTCTCAGTCCCAAATTCCCCAATTCACTGTTCTCTCTGTTTAGGTCTTTTACAGGACTATATACTCAGTGCTTATGTTTAGGTTGTTCTCTGCTCTTTCCATGTCTGTATTATGGTGTGGTTTTTTCCCCTCTTCTGATGAATATGTATATTCCCCTGTTCTATCCCCAGGTCCTACATGGCTTTGTTTAGCTTTGAGAAGTCTAAGGGGAGCTCTAATTGCTGTCTAAATCTGTCAAATGAGAATGTATAGACAAGGTGGAGCCAGACACTTGTTGGAGGTGCACAGAGATAGGAACATGGGATAATTCAGGTTGGAAGGTACTTCTGAAGCTCTCTAATCCAACTTTCTGCTCAAAGCAAGGTCGTCTAGAAGATCAGACCAGGTCGCTCAGGGCCTTATCCAGTCTGGTCTTGAAAGCCTCCATAGATGGAGACACACAGCCTCTCTGCACAGCCTTTTCCAATGCTGGCTGTCCTCATGGTGATTTTTTTCCCCTTATTTCCAGTCTCAACCTCTCTTGTTTCAACTTATGCTTATCGACTAAACCTCACACCATGCACCACTGAAAGAACCTGGCTTCTTCTACTTGATAACCTCCTCAGAGGTTTCCATTCTACAAATGGAAAGCTGCTATCAAGTCCCACCAAAGCCTTCTCTTCTCCAGATTGAATAAGCCCCCCAGTTCCTTCAGCTTTTCACAGAGCATGTGATCCATCCCCCAGCCATTTTGACAGCTGTCCACCAAACTCACTCCAGCTTATCAATGTCTTTCTTTTACTGGGGACCCAAACCTGCATGTAGTACTCTAGATGGGATCCATCAGTTGGAGGGATAGTCACTTCCCTCCCCTGAATGCTGCCCAGGAGGCATGCCTTACTGCCAGCACGTGCTTGGCTTGCTCTCTGCCACAACCTCCAGGTCTGTTCCAGCAGAGCCAGTCAGTCCCCAGCCTGTATCACTGCAAGGCACTCTTCCTTCCCAGGTGCAAAACTTTGTGCTTCCCTGATATAAAAATGTTAAACACACCAGTTGCAGGATGGACCCTTGGAGTGCTCTGCTTGGTCCTGGCCTCCAGGTAGAGTATAACCCATTACCTGTGTCCCTCTGAGCCTGACCATCCTGTTAGTTTCATTCCAGCCTAGTTGTCCACTCTTCCAGGCCATAATGTCTTTACCTTGGGTCCAAGAATATAGTGGGGCACAAGGTCAAAGTCCCTGCTAAAATCAATGTGAATGACATTCCCTGCTCTCCCCTTGTCTACAGATCTAGTGGTTTTATCATAGAAGGGAATAAGCAATAGGATGCAACATCACAGACAGAAGTCATGACATGAGAAAACTGTAATTAGATAGTATGTATTTTTTTTTCACTGTAAGGGTGACCAAGCACCTGAACAAGTACCAAGAGAGGTTCTGAAATCTCTTGGAGACAGTAAAAGCTCAACTGGACAAGGTCCTCAGCAATCTGATCTAGTTGAACCTGCTCTTGGAGGGAAGTTGGACTAGATGACCTGCAGATGTCCTTTCCAAACTAGTATGTGTTTCTATAAGGTAGATCCTGATAACTGTCATCAGCATAAGGGACTCTAAAGTAACTGTTACTGTTCCTTCTATGTTCCATCATTGTTAACTGGGATATGGTATTTGGAGAGAAAAGGTATCAAAGGAATTCCCTTTTTCTATTTAAAAGAACATGCATTCTACAAATATGCAAATGGCATTGCAATAATCTTTTCAGCGTGCAAATTCCCTTATCCCATTTCAGCAAATATCTTGTTTAAGGTGTTTAAAATCTAAGGTTTTACTTTTGTCTATTTGTTTGTTTTTCTTCTGGCAGAACATTGTAGTGCTACAAAACTATGCTGTGAATTGTCACAGATGCGTCTACATTCTCGTACCAAACCACTTCTTTAGGCTGACATTTCTTGTTCCTCCATCAAATCTGAATTTGTTAAGTTTTTGTCTTGGACATGGATTCAAAGTTAAATAAAACAATAATTAACCCCCAACTAAATCTTGTTTCTTTTGAAGCAGACATTAGTCAGAGGAACAGCAAAGAGTACTTAGGAAGGTAGTGTTGTGACTTTCTAGTAAAAAAAGTGGGAAGAATTAGCGTGTTCCTATTGCTCTTCATTGACAGTTCTGCTATAGCTCAAGTGACTTTTCTTCCAAATTACGGTGAATTCATAAGATGCAGAAGCTATGGATATGTAAAGGGCTTCCAAACCCACCTACCCAGCTTCTTTAGCCCGCTCCATTTTTATTACCTCTTCTTTCCAGTGTCTTTTACATACTCAGTCCCCCATATTTTCTAAGAATTTTCAGTGTCAGGTGTAATAATAGGAAGCTCTCATGATCCCAAACCTAAAAGTTAATCTTAAAGATGGTGCTTCTACTAGATCTTAAAAAAAACAGCTATAGTTGTCAGCCAGATAGATAGTGAGAAAAATATGTAAAACCCACCAAATATCAGATTATTTTTACACTGCTAAATAAATAATGTGATCGTGATTGTTCATTCATTCTGAAAATCAGGTTTCTTGTTAAATGCCAGAATATATATATTTAGGGACCCAAGACATGATTAAGTTGACCTTAAGTTTACTTCCTCATGGCCAGAAAGTTGCAGAGACAGCAGCATTATCACTCCAAGTCATTATCACTGAAAAAGAAAATTACTAAATTGAACACTTCTTTATCCTGGAGTGTTTACCTGGATGGTGACTGGGCTGTCTGAACATAAATAAAAGTGAAAATTTTTTAAAAAATATAGAATTTGGAAGAAATTAAATTATATTTGTGCACTGGAGATGTTTCTGCTCTTAGCATTTTTAAGTGCTTTAAGTAATTATTGGACTTTTATTTAGCTGAGGGCCTGGTACTAGAGAGGAGTGTTATTCAGCATCTAACACATGCTAAGCAGCCATGCATCTTTCTGGGAGAAACAGCAAAAAAACATGGTCAAAATGAAAGAATGACAGAAGTTTACTTTGCCATGTTGCCCCAAAAAGAGGCAGAAAAGCAGATATGCATATTTTATATCTGCTACCACTCTCTTTCTTTTAAAACTGAAAGTGGAATTCCATGTCAGATGAATAATTGAATAATGAACAAATGAATAATAAATACTTCGTTTTTTACTTGTATGAAATATAATGAGTAATTTTCCATGCTACTTACACTCTATTTCTCTGTCAAGGTTAGTATAAATAGCTCCTCTTTTACTGATATTTATATGAGGCTTAGAAGCACATATAAGTTGAACAACAGAGCTCCTGGCATTTTCGCAGCACACTTTTTTAGGAGTAGGGATTTATCTGAGTGTTGTCTTCCAAAATGATTTCTGTCTTCCTCGTTGATGGAAAGTGTGCTGCATCTTACCCAATTGCTTCTGTCATCCAGGGGGGTTCCTGCAGATCCCTGTGCTCTGGTGATGGTTGCTAATACTTCTATATACACATTTTTAAAATGTGTTGGGTGTATAGTTTAGCTTAGATTTACCTACCAATATTAGAAAATATTCACTGTTGATTTCATTTCCTTGATTGACTAGTTATTGTTATTCTTTGATTCTTGACAGTGCAGTGTCTATTCTGCAGGATAGCCTGTGCTTCAAGTAACTTTGATACTGGGCAATCTAGTGAAGTATGTCTGTGTGTGTATTATTTATGAAATATTCCATGTTGCTATCTGTATAATGAAGGCATTCATGTGTAGAATGGGCACTACTTGTGATTTTTTCATAAATTAAGACCTTAGTCCTCTTGACACTGATATTGAGCTCCATGTGTTCTCTAATTTAAATAGCCATAGATTCTAGTCTTTGCAGAAAAATAATGTAGCAGAATCTTACTTTTCTTTTATCTAAAGAAACAATAAACGTTGAAATATTAATTTTCAAATTTATTTCATTACAGCTCCCCATTTTTCAATTTAAATGAGGTGCAAAATCTCCAGACCATACCAGACTATTGTTCATGCCAGCCTATAGCTTTAAAGCAGAATTCAGGAGCCATTTGCTCTGGATTCCTTGGAGACAGCAGAAAGAAGGCTCGCTAGTACCAAGGGTTGTATACAAGTCTGAGCAACTCTAGCTTGCGTAATTACTAGAGGATGTCAGGAGTCTGAGATGAGATTTCTGGGAATAGAAAGCTCAGAGCCATGAACAACAAATATTTCACAATTTTAGTGAGAATCTTTTGATAATTGATACTTATACAAATAGCATCTGGAAAAGAGGAAAGGAAAGCAAGGATACCAGTGAGATAACAACAGAGAAGTAGTCTGGTTTCTCTAATTTTATATAATCTTGGCTTTATGGAAGCAATAGACACCTTTGGAAGAACTACCTGCTTTACTTGCACGTTGAGACCCAGGGCAGCTGATCTCAGGAGCTTGCTCAGAAGGGAGGTGGTTCCACAGGGCTGATCCACTTTGCTTTCTTTGTCCCTCTAACATTGAGCTTATCTCTGAAGGTGGGTTAAACAGGCTCATAAAACTGGCTATAGACCTGTCTCTTGAGCCTTGTGTTGTCATTTGAGATTGGAAAAGAGGAAAAGGTAAGTGAAAAATACAAAGGTGGAGAGAGGGAAAATACAAGAAAAACTGATTTTGAAAGTGGGAAATTGCTGTAGAGAACAGATAAGGGTAAAGAATAAGAGAGAAAGGAGCATGGAAGAGAAAAAGCACACTTCAGTGGAGATGCTGTGGCAGGTGTGCCAGAGCATGGCATGAGAGGACACCTCCAGCTGCCAGGCTATCCATAGGGAATTGCATCTCCAACAAAAGGAGATTGAAGGCAGTATTCTTCAAGAACTCAGTTTGGGGACTGCTAAGGTTCAGCAAGAATTAAAGGTTATTTTTACAAAAACAATGGAGGATTTTGGGAAACAGACAGGCAAGACCTCCGGGAAAGGCCTTGTATTATATAGAATGTGAGAGGACAAAAGGTACTTGTGGGGCACATTTGGCAGTTATCTTTGCCTCTGAACAGGGGCAGCCATGTTGTGAGACTGTAGATAAAGTTATGGAGCTAAATGCCTCAGACATGAAGATTGTGCCATTTCTTTTTATTTCTTGTAGATTATACATCTGTAGGTTATACATCTGTTTTTTTTATTGCACTAGAGGACTTTTATTACACTACAAGGACTTGCTCAACACACTATTAAGTGACATGGTGATGTTGCTATTCTTTTTGATATTTTATATGTTCAGAAATTCTCTTATCCTGGTAGATCTGGGGTGAATCTGAATCCAAGAACAAATACAGTATAGCAAAGACTAAATGGAGCTAGCACCCACTTAGCAGGCAGAATATCACTGTACTGTATCACAAGCTACTCCTGGCAAAAGCAGCTGAACAGAACAAAAATCAGAAGGCATCCATCTAAATATGAAAAAATAGAAAAGGATGAATGGGAAATAGATTTCAGTTGAAATTATGCAGTGTATCAGCCAGAGTGAAACTTTGTATTTATAGCAAAATATTTCACGTCTTTAAACTTCGAGAGACATGCTTTCTTCTCTTAAAGTTCTCATCATTGATTTGTGCTGTTCATACTATGCCAGAACGCTTATGTGTCCAGGAACAGTGTCACTCATGTCATGTGTCTCTCAGCTCAGAAGCTCAGGTCCATCCCAGCAGCCTGAGCAGGCCTGGTATTTGGACTAGAAATGACATTCTAGCCTGCTGTGGTGAGCAGAGAGGTGGGCTTTCTATTTAGATTAATATCACTTGGAGGGAAAAGCAGGATGAAGATAAAGTTTGAAGTGCTGAAGTCACTACCAGAGAATAGCATTTTCAGTTCTGATAACTGAGGTGGCATGATTTGTGTATTTTATTTCATATTTTTTGTGAAGTGGCCAGAATCACTCTGCACTGTGGCCTTTGGAGGTGGTGGAGATCATGATATTACAAAGCAGTATCACAGATATTGTATTTTTCTGTCACAAGGCTTTAGTTTTATGGAGAAGGAGTCACAAATAATAGAGTGATTTTGCACTTTGAGTATGCTATCCTGAAGCCATAACTACAACTGACCAAGAGAAGATCCTTTTTATTTTGTTTAGGTTTAATGTCTTTTTTGTAGCTTTTGGTTTTGCTTCTTTCTGTTGTTTTTTCATCATTGGTTGTATTGGTGATGTTAGCCCTCAAAAACTGATAAAATCCCAGAGTTTTGTGGCATACAGTTTCATCTTGCATCTCTCTCGTGTGCAGTGATCCTCTGAGAATGGTATTTGGCATCTAGTTCCTTTATTGTGGCAGCAGGGATCTTTGAGAGGTAACTTCTGTGCAGGCACTGTGCACAGTACTAGCACAGCGAGCACTGGTGGAAGGCCAGGTATAAGGATTTATTAGGTATTCTGGAGTAATTATCCCCAAATAATTTCAAGTGAGCGGAGCTTTCTTCTTGAATAAGAGTGCCATTGTCCAAAACAGCTTAATCCACTTTCAAAGCCAGCTAAACAAGAAAAGGCATTCTTATTCTGAAATGCAATTGCTTCCTCATGGCATTACTTATAAATGTTGGTATATCTTAGACTGTTAATCTGATACAATTTTTATGCATGCGTGAGGCTTCTGTCCTACTTCTCTCCAGGATGAAGCCTTAAAGGGTTGATGATACTGAAGTAAACACACTGGAGTGTTAGAGAGTAAAAGCTATCAAAGGTGCAGAATATTGATGCTAACAAGATTTATAGCTTGTCTGCACTTAAAAATGTAATGGAAATTCTAAGGGGATACTTTTCTGGAATTAGTGAGCATTATTAATTCCCATATAGATGTTGACATCTCTACACGTCCGTATCGGGTTATTTCAGAGTAGTTCTGGTAAATTTCCAATGTAGCCAAGACTTAATTAAGCTGACTTGATGTGCTAAACACATGTCAGCTAAAACTCTATTAACTGTATTGTCCTCTAATGAGTAAATGTAATAGTTTTAATTAGGTGACTAAATCCAGTAATACCAGAAGTAAATAAATGCACAATGAATATTTATTCACTTCACTAAGTGAGCATTTTGCCTGCATGCAGTATTCAGGACTGGGTTCCAGAGTACTTGGCAGAACACAGATGAGATTTCTCTGTGTTCTTTTTGATGTCTCCTTTCTTGAAAATTGTAAGCACTGAAGTTACACAGGTATCTGAATTTAATTTTAAATGGAAAGGTTTCTAGGATATGCAGTAGTGCAAAACACAAGCAATTATATGAATGTGTGTATCATGATTATATTAACATATTTATATTAAATAGTAGTAATTTTAAAATAAAAACTTAGGTTACACAGGAGAATGTATATGAAGTTGCTGAACTTTATGAAATCCACCTTTACAATGATGTAGACATATACATATATTTAATTTAATTACACTACGTGTTGCCGTGAGAGACCAACTCTGCTCAGTTACAGGCTGCCAATTAAAATTGGAGTGGAATGGAGTTAAGTGAGTAACAGCAGGTAGAATTTGACTCTAAATACACTAAAAACTCAGTTGCAGTCCATAGCATATTCCACTTTTGTGACTCTTATAGACTTCAAAGAGAATTGTACATTTGCATCCCAGGGCAGAAATTGGCCATGTGCTGGGAAGCATGAAATCTCTCAAGGTAATACTTCATAACTAAGGAATGTATCCCATGACTGATATGTAGTTAAGAACTGAGAATCAAATTGCACATTAGAAATACTTGAAATTAAATATTTTTCTAGTAAAAGAGAGCATTATGCTGGGTAAACAATATATGTTTTCTTTTTCTAGAGATGCATTGGAGCATGAATATATGAAGCATTTAAATATCTGTTTGTATTTCCTGTTTTTTAAAATTTTACTAATATTTCTTTAAGAAACAAGATTTTTTTTCTTGAGTTCATTTATTAGAGTTTCATGTTTGACTTTTGTAAATATATATTTTTCATTTCTTTTTACCTTCTTCTTTTCTTTGCTCCAATTAAGTTTGAAATTTCTGATGTTAAGCAATTAATTTCCAAAAATACAGATTTGTTTCATCAAGAAAGGAGCAAACATCCCTAAATTCTTATTGGCATCTTCACAGAAGCATCCACTAAGGTGCTCTCAGTGCTCTTTTATTTAAAAAAGATATTACTGAAAAGAATAAATTGGTGAACTTTGTTGTCCATATTAGTGCATCCAAGATTGACCAGAGATTACCTGACTACTCACTTTCACAGTGACCCAGACCCTCGCAGGTACAGAAGAGAACGGTTTTGTCCTCAAGCAGATGTACTTTCTGTAGGGTCATCTCCACTCTTCCTGAATCCCTTCCCAGTGCAAACTTTAGCCATATATTGTTCAGGTTTAATGGGAGGTACTGGACTCCATCCATCTTGTCTTGTTCCCATGATGCTCCTGCCTGCCTCGATGCTGTTGTGCCAGATGGGGAAGGTAATGATCATGATTTTGGCTCACACAGTTGGGGAGACCCTTCTCTTTTGCCTTTGATCAATGTAAGGAATTGCTGAGGATCCAGCCAAACCTGAAGAGAGCAAAATCTTGTGGGAAATAGAAAAGGATGTTGATTTGAAATAAAATAAATAGTAAAGCAAATGCACATTTTCTTATATTTTTTATTTTGCCTGTGATTCTGCTCACATGAGCCCAGGTGGTCAGGAGGATTTTCTCTGCAAGATGGGTTTGCCACTGCATGAGATAGACTACAAAGTACTTGGTAATTGATTTAGCTTATTAGTTGTTACTTTTTATACTATTAAAGCATCATGACAGCCCTCCACCCAGGTCAGGAATCCTTTGCACAAGGCACATGACTGCCACGGAGGGGTTTCATGTCTCAATGAAACACAGGAGACAAAATGGACTTTGGAGGGTATAAACAGGAAGGGTAGTAGTAATGTTTTGTGTGGTAACCCTTGGGGTTAAGATAGGCTACTGCTTTTTGAAAAATTTGTTGCATAATGTGCATTCGGTATCCAGTGACTAATGGGTACTATTAGGGAAATCTCAATAGTTAGAAAGATAATGTCAGACCAGTTGGAGACCTGATAAAGAACAAAGCAACACATTAATCTCATTGTCAAAGGAACTATATATACACCTCAGTTCCAATAAAGTGAGATGTTATTTTTTGCTAATACCTAATTTCTAACAACCTTCAGCTCTGTGTCACAATTCTTAAAATGCTTAATCATGGGAATAGCATTCGGAACTATTCATGTAGTTAAGAATATTCACATGATTAAAAATTTGAAGTCCTATCTGACCTCTGCAGATCAAGTACTGATTATTCTGTTCTGTTGCAATAAAAGGCAGTCACAAAAAGCACATCTTGCAGGACTCATCCCTGAAAGGGGGTTTCACATGAAGGCTATGCATTTGTATGAAACCTAATGGCCATTTCTTCAGGGAAATTTCACTGCCCTGCTGAGCATAAAATACAGAAGCACTTACATAATAGAAAACTTGGAACTCTGTAAATTATGTTATTTGAACAATAAATGAACTTTCTCCTTACATTGAACTGTAGTTTAGGAATGTAGTGTTCTTTGTCTCATAATTGTCTGCCTACACACACCCAGTCTGCACTTCTAATAACAACTCGCTGTTGAAGGAGCACACATGTCCCATATTTTTGGCCTCAACTGTGTATTTCTGTAGTGGGAGATGTCTTACATTAACAAAAATAACTTCATAATGATTATACATTAGAGTTAATGGTGCCACGTTTACATTATGATGTGCATACATGCTTGTTAGAACAGGAATGATTTTTTCAGAGTAGCCATACAGTTCGTGGAGCTATTAAGTGGTTTTGGCCCCATTAAAATATTCAACAACATGTTTGTTGAATATGGACTCTTTCTTATACTAATCTCGTATTGCCATTTGTTAGGCTGTGGTGAATATGTTCTCTAGACAAGCTAACAAAAGATAACAGATCAGTTCTCTGCCCAGGAAAAGGACACCATGTAAACAGAATAGTAGACCAGGGCTTTTGAGGACAACCCATCATTCTATAAAAGGAAAAGGTCAGCCCATTATGATACCTCTAGCTGTGCTTCAGTACAGGTAAATATAAAACCATAAAGAAAAGCAATTGTCATTTAAAGCTAAGCGTGAAAAGCAGAAGCTTCATTATCATGCTGATCTGGATGAATCTTAAACAATGTTTACAGTAAGGTTTGGAGAGTTGCCTAGCACTGAAGTATACACAATTAAACAACATAGCTGAACTTTTCTTTCATGTCAGCATACTGCTAAAAAAGACCTCTATTGTACTCATATGATAGTCATTCTTGGAACTTACAACATAAACAGGAGTAGAGAACATTCACTTGTAATTCTATCCCTGAGTGCATCAGGGGGCATAACTGCATTTTCACCTATACAGCTTAAGAAGTAAATTAGAACAGTGGGAAGGGAACAGCAAAACATGAATTTAATTCTGACGTGTGAGTGTGTACCTGGCTTTGGTAGTTGCAAGTATGGACTAGTAGTTATTTAACATATTGCAAAATTAATTTTGATATTTTTTTGTGCACCCTTATTTCTGTGACTAATAAGCAGCTATATACTCACCCTTGCCCAAGAAAAAAAACACAAGAAAAATAACACAAATAAAGGAAAACTAAAGCAACAAGCCAGCTGGTAGACTTTGAAAGTGGATGATCTGAATTGGAACTGCAGTTTGGCATATCATTAGTCCCAGAAATACTTGTGTTTCATATTACAACAGTAGGGATTTCCAGAATCGCCTATATGATTTCATATTTTTTTTTAGTTATTTTTAATTTAAAATAAATTATTTCTGAGACCACTTTTGCATACATATCCATCATAATAGTTCCTGTAGTGCTTGTAATTAATGTTTTCATTAACTTGCTGCACTCAGTTTCTATTAAGCTGCTTATTTTATGTAGAGACTGTATCTGAATGAACATTTTAATGAAAAACTGTTAATAGCTGTATGTAAAAATGGAAGTTAATGTAGGATATGAATTTAAATGTGCAGTATATGACTTGTTTAAATCTAGGACAATTAAGTAGGTTGTATGCAGTTGATGACACTGCAGAAAGATAAACACTAATTGTATTGTATATGAAAAATGCTCTGAACTTTCATCAGCATCCAGAAGAGAATAATAGTTCAAAGCTCACAAACAAATTATAAACATAAATGCTTCAAATAGACAATATTTTCTTTCAAATGTTCTTTTTTCTTATTTTAATCAAGACCTTTGGTTTCTGTAGGAATAATACGAATCCTGTGTAATTTCAGATAATCACAACACTCACTCATCAGAGATTAAAACAAGTTTTTATAGTATTTGTAGACTTGAAATTAAAATGTTTAAACTATACATTCTCTTCACTTTCACTGAGCAGTTTTCACTGCTCATTGACCAAAAATTATTCACACTATTGTCTGAAATGGCAGTTTATTACAGTTATGATAGAATAATTATATTCTACTCTATACTGGAGCTGATAGCAAGAGGAATAATCATAATTTTATGTTGTCAGACCCTCAGTCCTTCCGTGGTGTCTGTTCTGTAATAATTTTTCTCAGTTTCAAAACAATAGCATCTCGTTTCTCTGGAGAGATACCCAGCTGGTGAATGGTGACATGCCAGTATTACTGCTTTAAAAACACCAAACTAACTTAGGAATAGTGCACGGGCTCTTGTGTATTAGATAAACAACTTCATTAGCAATCCTGCAGCGTCTTTGTTAACAGTGTTAAAAAGTTCTCTTCCAAGCAGCCCCATCAAGAATGTTTTTTGTCTGTGAATGCACAACTTTATTACCTTTGAAATACATTTTCTCAAATTACTGTCTTTGAATTAGGCCTTCCTGCCAGATGTGGTTGCTGTTACATTGCTAACTATTTGCAGTACCTTTCCCTCTTATTTTCAATACAAAAAAGTTCTTTCAATATCTAATGAGTTCTTGATTTTTAAATTAGATGGTTTTTTGTGTGTCCTGGGAATTCAAAGAAAGTCCCTGGCTTGTAAAGTCAGATTAATATGCAGGTGCTCTAAATACATAAATCAATGGATAGGAACTGTGTAGACTGAGAGAAATTCACCATTTGCTAAACATGCTTGGTACACAGCTTTGTGCTTTTAGGCTGGAAACAAGCACCCTGTGGGGACACCCTGGGTTTAGGGGGTGACTGGTATTTAGGTGTGCAAGAATTGTAGGCTGAGGAGGGTAAAAGGAAATGCTAAACCTAAAGGCACGTGGCTGCTGCGAATCAGTAAAGTCACAGCTGTGCCCACTGTGGACTACAGGGGGTTGCCTGCTAGCTTACATGGGGAAATTTTTTGTTGTTATCTACGAGTAACTTCACCAGTATTTCCACCAATTTGAATGGGCTTATGCCCAATGAATAGAGAGATTAACTCTGAAAGCCATTACAGTTAGTTCACTTTCAATTGCAATTATCACGTTTACTTTAAGGCTGTAAGAATATTGTGCTACACTGTGTGTCTTGTGGCTGTAAATAATTCTGTCTTAATAAAGTTTTAATGCGTATATATCTATCTTCTCATTGTATATATCTATCTTCTCATTGGCAGCACATTTTTCTTCTAATAATACCTAATGGCATGCATTTGTAGCTAGTCCCTCTGTGTACTAGTGCCAGCCATCCCTGTGCAGATAAGGGGTTGTTACTGTGTCCATGATAAATTTGTATTAGCAAGGTTTAGAGCTAGATGGTATTTTATTTGTATGTTAACTCATAAACTGGGACTTTGCTCAAAATAAGTTTATAGAAAATAGTTTGTACAAAACATGTGTCTCTGATTTTTTTTAATTGTAAAAGGAAGATAGCATCTTATTTGAGCCATACTTTTCTTTCAACTTGACTTAAATTAGCTTTTTAAAGTGAGCAAGAGGATGTTACCTGATATTTCAAAATGTGGGCCAAATGTTTTTTTGTATTGTAACGATAATATGGCTTGTTGAATTTTTTTAGGCATTCACTCAATTATTAGTAAAATAAGTGTTAAAACAATTATCAAAATATAAAACATAAATAACTGCATCTTCTGGTAGATATTTTCTGGCGGATGTTTGGATCCAAATCATGTCAGTGCAAAGGGCTACACAAAGATGATGTCTTATTTATGTCCCAAAGTAGGCCTAAAATTATATACGAGTAATGCCCAAGTATTGAGTTGGTCCCCTGTCCAGATCCATGATCCAGTTTCACTGCTGTTGTGATTATCTCAGTAGACTTGAAACATCCAGTTGATTTACATCCACGTCAAGCTCACTTCAGCTACACAAATCATTGTTTCAGTGGAATTAATAGTCCCATGTTGTACCCCAGAAAGTCAATGATATGTTCACTCAGTCTCATTTGCTGTTTCCAGGGAAAACTAAAATGCATTTGTAGATCTTTCTGTCCAACACACCAAGATGTGCCGATTTAATTTTGTGTGAGTATTCTTTATTTGCACAGTCCCTAACCACTGATGTGAGTGGAATTAGATAAATGAGGAATCCAGATCATACAATAGGTTTCCCTCCTAGTTGTCCCCATAAAATCTTGATGCTTAACCTATAAATTGTTTGAATAGTTTTGGGTTTTTTTTAAGATAAATTCTAAGTATGAATTGCTGTCATAAAGTCTCACTATTTACTGAATTTACATGTCTTCATAAATTCTTTCAGAAATTTGTTGTTACTTATTTTTTCATGACACAAAAAGCTTGACAAAAAAAGGCACGAGCCAGTTCAGCTTATAGACAATAAAAATACAAACCACCATAATCCATTAAACTAATTATAGTATTAAAAATTAACATCTCCAGACTCCACGCTTCCTTTTTTTTTAACTTCTGCACAAGGACAAAAGTGGATGTGGTCTGCATGTGAAGCAACGTGAATTTGCTGTCAAAAAAAAGGACCATTAACAATAACCCTCCACGGATGCAGTCCTGAAGGACTTTCTCTCCAAGTGTGTCCTATTGTAAAGCACTGGGATTACTCATAGTAGTAAGGATTTGTTCTGGGACTTTACGGGGTTGCCACCCAACCATTTTGTGGCTCCCAAGATATGCAGACCTTTTATGAAACACAGAGGAGCGGAAGAGCACGTGGAAAGTACTTTTTTATACCTAGCCTTGCCTCTCCGGGTACGCCGGGGCATTTGGGCCTTATGGTGCCATCACATTTTAAGCAGAACCCTCCGGTGCTTTCACTAGCGAGTCCTACTTGAGAATTGATGGCAAGAATATGACCCTGGTGTGGTGTGTGCTTGCAGGCTGAGCGGTGGTGGGAGGCCAGCTGTGGAATGTGGGAAAGCGACTGAACTGCTGAAGTCATGCAGGGAATGTTAAATGTGTCTCCAGCTGGCAGGGAGCTGCGGCTTAAACACAAGCTCTGGGCCCTGGGTCTTGCCGAGTGTTCCCGGCACCCTCAGCTCCTGCTGCCCCGAGCACGGCGCCGATACACGTTGCAAATGGGTTGGGAAGAAAATGAAGTGCCTGTCGCCTTTTAGGGGAGTTTTAATGGCAAATGCAGCCTGGCAGTGAAGGCCTCAACTTTTTTATTATAAACGAAACTGTTAGAGTAGCACTACCCGGGCTAGAAAAGTTAATTCTGCAACTCTCCGTAGAGAGACAAAGGGTTCTTGTGTTTTTCTTTTTTATTTCCTTGGGGTATACTCCTTTTAGAGAAAATGCAATTCGTCCTTCTTTAACAACACCCTAAATTAGTGGGGTTGTTCTCCAGCAATTTAGTCGATGGGTTCCAGTTTCACAGTAAAAGCAACAGGGGCAGGGACTGCCACCTGCCTGGCATGGCAAAGGGCAGGGGGAGTGGGAAATGTGTTCCATCCCTTCTGGGTGAACATTTAGAATTTCCTCAGATCCCCCAGTATTCCTCAATTAACAGGGTAGCTACTGTGAATACCCCTAAGGGATACCTGCAGGTGTTTTCACATGTTTTTTTATCATGCTGACATAAGCTCACTTTGTCTCAGCTCTGAGCTAAAGGGAAACCATGTCAGGGCAATGCTTAAGGTGAGCTAAAAAGTCCTGCTGAGGTGTCAGTGAGGTGCCTGCTGGTCCAAGGGCACAGGCCATGTAATCTCAGGTGTGTTGGAAGAAGACTGTGTAGACATACCCTATATTGTCTAAAGGTGTACTGAGGAAAGAGTTAGAGAGCATGACAGTAAAACTCAGAGGTGGCAGCTGTGTTATTCAAATGTAGGAGTTTATAGAGTACTACCTGTTAAATATGATATAATCAACAGTTGCAAATGGACTATTACAAATTGCAGCATGTAACTGCCAAACCATGTAAGTCCCTAACAACAGCCCTCATCTGGAAGGTCCTTGATGTGTTTCTAACATTAATTTTCATAATAAGATTACAACTTTAAATCATCAAGAGAAAGCATTGATTGGCTGTTTTTCAGCTTTTGTTTAGCTGAAGACTCCACCCAAGTAACTCTGGTCATAAGACATTTTCTTCTGCTAGAGTCATAACTCAGGATGTGTCACAAATGGCATTAACATTGAAACAGCAATGGGCTGTGCCTCCTTTTTTCTAATCCTGACCACAGATCTCTTGACTCTGGATCAGTAACAGAATGGAGAAACATGAGAAAAATGCATTTTTAAACTTTTCCTATGCAGGCAATAATTTAAGGGTTTTTAGGGATTAACTCTGAACCTCACTGCACAGATTTCAGACGTTACTTTCCCCAGCTAACTGCACTTCCTCCACTGCCTAGCTTCTCCCTACTCATACACCTTCCCAGGGGAGGCAGCAAGAGGACATCTGCTCGTGGCTCTGCTGTTTCCTTGCAGAGTTTGACACTACCACTCAAGTTCATTTTCCTTGCTCAGACAGCATCATACACACCTTGAAGCAAGATGTCCCCACCTTGGTAACTACAGAAGGCTACCTGGGAGAAGAGAAGTGAGTTTGCTGTAGGTAATAAGTGAAAAAGGAATACATCTGGGACTGAACTAGACTTCTTTGAAAAAAATCTAGTTGGGAAGGGGTGGGGACACAGTAGCCAAGCAGAAACAGAATACTTTGCAAGCACGTGAAAGCTCACCTAGCCTCCTCCTTGGTCTGTCCTATGGGAACAAAATGCTTCTCACAGTCAGGAGATGGAGTGCCTGAAAAGTAACCCTGGTGGTTCGGAAGGGTGGGGAGATGTGGGAAAAAAGGCTGCTGAGCTAAGATACCACACGCTTTACTTGGAGGAGCTGAGGCTGAAGCATTCCCTTCTTCTCACTGTGCTACTCGGGCATTTTTGGCAGAAGAGCAAAAAGGACACCTGGAGGCAGCAATACCTCAAACTAATAGGGGAAGACTTGCAAATGCTCATTTGCCAAGGCCTAACTTGTAGTAAGAATGTTCACTGCTCTCCAATAGTCAACAAACAAAGTGTTGCTGTATGGTATCAATAGAAGCAGCTGGTGCAAGTAGTGGGTCTAAAGGAGATGAATGGGTGACAAACACTAAGTGCTCATAATTTGTGCTCTGAGGTCTGCAGCTCAATTCTGATCAGAAGATGCTTTGTAAAACTAAAGCTGTGTTTTCAGATGTATTCTTTTGTAGCAGTACCAACTTTAAGCATCCCTCTTTGTCTCCAGCCATTCTTTCTCCCCATATTACCCCATCAACAATGCCAGCATAGCTGTTAGTGGGGCCATACAATGAAATAGATCTGGGAACCGGTCCAGGTTAAAAATAAACAGCAAAAATGAATACCAGGAACAAGCAGGATAAGGGGTGAAATGTTTATGCTAGCACTGTTGCTGGAAGAAATGCATAAGAAACTGCACTAGTGAATTCTCATTTACTATTGGAGAAATGACAAAGGATGGTGTGCAAAGTAAAACATCAGATCTACCAACCCAAACTATTCTGTGATTATATGTACTGATAGTCTGAGAAGAGCAATCGTGATTATTATTTACCTCTATATCTTATGAAAAGAATTAATGTGAGCTATTATTAATTGATTACATAAATGTTATTACCATGGAGAATATGGCCTGGTCAGCCTTCCCTGTAATCTAGAAGTAAAAAGGCGGTTACAGAAGTTACATATTAAAAATTGCTTTTGTGGTACAGTGAAGAAAAAAGTGATTGTGAAACTTGGACTAAAATTAGGGAGTTTCTGGAAAAAATCTTGTGCTATAGGATTAGAGTATTTCAATACTAAATTTTGTAGTTTATAGTATAAAGTAGACCAACAGTCCTGACAAAAGGTTCATTAAAATATATAGAGAATGGATATTTTCATCATTACAAATTAAATGAGGAAATTAATTTAATCTCAAAGTATGGAAATAGAGGAAAAGTGAGCTAACTTTTCTGAATAAAGATTAATGACTGCTGTTGTACAGCATAAAAAATAATTCAGTCAGTCTGTTCTTAATGGTGAAATTATCCTCATATCACAGGACATGAAATAAGCTCATGAAGTGAAAAGTAGAATGAGAAAAGCATGCTATATTTGGGGAGAAATCAGATTTGCCAAGGCTAGGACACCCTATCTGATGTATTTGTAAATAGTTATTTTGATTCATATAAATAGGGCATGGCACTGTATTTCATATCTGCAGTTAACAACAAACAAGAAAAACACAGCAGGGAGTGAATGGGTATATGGACATTGAGATAGTGGCATTCCCTGGGTGAAGCAGGATGCCACAGGCAGAGGTCTTTCCACACCTAAGGAGCTTTGGAACCTTTTCTAACATCCCAACACCTTGAAGAAACCTATTTTGCCTTAATGCAGGGATTCTGACAAATAGTTTCAAACTCTTACCTGTCTGGGTTTTATGCCTTATAAAGTGGATCAAAAGACCGGATAGTTTGGCGGACTAACATTTATCTGATAAGACAAGAACTATCTGAAGACATTTTTGGTTTTGAGTTGCTGGAATTTGAAAACTGGGAGTGGTAGGAGTATATTTAGAGTCCACCTGAACTGGAACATGTTCAGAGATATCAGTGAATCAGGAAGAGCATTCTTTAGGCAGAGAGAAGTGTTTCTTTGCCCCAGTTAATTTTCAGGATTTTTAAAGCTCATTTAAAAATAAGTAAAGATGATTCTGGAATGTTATATTTAATAATTTAATAATAAAAAGGTTAGAATTAAATAAATAGGCGTATAACTTTCGTAAGGTTGTTTGGTTTTGCTGCATGGTTGTCATCCTTGATACCAATGTAGATATTAGCTCAGATGTTTTGGTGTATTGTCTCCGGACCCTCCTCGTGCATCCATCTTCCAGACCAAGTGTCTCCTTGTATATTTAAAACTCTGTCCTTATTTCCATGTCCTGATTTCTAGAAGACAGAGGTGTATTCTTTATCCTCTTCCTGGCTAATAAAAGGGTTGACTGAACTTCATTGCTATAAAATAAGTAATTTTTAATCAACTTCTGCCTCTGTGGCTTGCTCTGCTGTGTCTTTGCCTTTCATAGATTTTGCAAGTAACTTCAGCAAAAATGACATGGTTTCTGCGAGTTCAGTTTTCACTTATTTTACATCTGGTAGATTGTCTTGTTTATAACACTTAAGATTTTAGAATCGGAATGTAATTTATAAAGGCATGAATGATGTTGACATGTCTTTATTCCATCTGCAACTGATTTAAGGAATCTTTATTTCCCCAAAACATAGGTGATTTCCAATCTGATGTTACTGTCTAAAGTCAGAGTAGCTAGTAGGGAGGTGAACAAAGTTGTCAGTGTTCAATGGCTGTTTGTTGGTAATGTGAAATGAGATGCTGGTCTCAGCCTGTGTTTGTTGTAGTCACAGAGGCCACTGTCTCAGTTGTCACTCTTCCTCATATGCTCAGCAGAGGCTTAAAAAGAGAAGAATTTCATACTCGTTCCTTTTCAAAGGCAAACCTCCAAAAACAGGTTTGATGCAAATCCATGGAGCAGCATGGGGAAGCTTGCTCTCCCACTGCCCATGTTGTACCTCCTTTTGTGGAAAATGGGATCTCATCATTTCCAGAGCTACTAAACTAGCTTTGAGGTAGAGAAGGAAAGGATTTAATGTTTAACGTGAAGATTAATTTAAGTTTTGAGATAAATGTCTTAATCCAAATTTAAGCAAGTCCTTAACTGGAAAAAACCCAAACCTTTTGAGATTTAATGTGAAAATCATGCAATGCTGGTTGTGGGTGGGGAAGTAACTGAGGGCCCAGACCAAATGCAGAACCCTTTCCTGTGAATGCCTTGCGACCGGTCTCTAGGATTTCAAAGGCTGTAGGTAGGATCACTATTTGGTGAAAAAAAAAATTTAAAAATGGGTCATCAGTTAGGTTTTAAGGCCATAAAGAGGCTGAGAATAACAGGCTGCTTCAATACCACTGATGCCCTGGATGATCCGCTACAGCTAACTTGGGAGCTGTTAGTTACTCCCTATTTAGTCGGGAAGTTTAAGACTAGGTGACATTTATCTGCTGGCCCTTGGCAGCGAGGTTGAGCATGGCATAGATGAGCAAAAGATTTGATTGTGAAGGTGTTAAGACACTGAGTATTCCAAGTTGATGCTGTTAGTAGGAAGGCTTTTAAAAACACAAAAACACAAATGGGGAAAAGTCTTCAAAGCTTGCTGTCTTCTGTTTACTCCCGAGGACAGCCCCCTAGAAGGACTCCAGATGTAGCATCATCTGTAAATGAAGAGTTTAGTAATAGTAAACACAATAATAATAAATATTAATTGTAATAATAGCGTTGAGAAGATTCATTATTTGTGCAGTGCTTTAAGGATGAAAAGTGTTACATAAATCCAACTAGTAATTAAAGTCTGTGTGTGTAGTAGAAAAATATGCTTAATGAGTTAGATTGAAAAATAATTAGCCAAAATTGTCATTTGCTCTTTGGTCCATTTTTTTGTGGAAACATGAAACCCAGGATTGTTGTTTTATACACTGTAAAAACAGTAAGAATTAATGGGTGTTTTATAATTAAATGACAACATCTTGTTCATTAGTATGTAGTTAATGGAACTATGATATTCCCATATGTGACTGTAATATATTTTAATTTTTCTAAAATATTTATGTGCTTATATACTTCAGTGCTCCACACAAGCACAACTTCTGTAAAGCACAACTTCTAGTTGCATGGTGAGATCTGACATTTCAAGTACTGAGGAAACAAATTGCTGTCTGACAGATCAGACAACAGGCTTGCAGAAAATAATGAATTCAGGAAATACCTTGTGCCTGACTCCAGCAACAATCTCTTCCTCCCTAAGAGTGATCCCTGCTCTGTGCTCCATGGTGATGGCAGACACACAGGCTGGGGGTGGGAGGGGTGGAGAATGGAAAAAGAATCTATAGCTAATCCAAATGTCTTTTTATATGGCTCCATGTCGCCGGTTTTGCTTACGTGAGAAGTTCTTCTCTCAGGAAAGCTCTGCATTCTGCAAGTGAAGGTACCAGTCTCTTCTCAAAGAACAGGCAAATGCATCCTAAAGCTGTCTGGGATGGCAGCCATTGTAGGATAACATCATTTTGAATCCAATCTGTCTCTGCTATTCCACCACCACTTCCAATTCAGTATTGAATTATTTCCATAATTCTCCTCTCTGATCTGACTTCTGGTCTTTCTGACTAAGTGAGCAAGGAATCTATACATAGATGAAGAGAGTCAGCATTATTTTATGCTGTGAAGTTGTCTCTAAATTTGGGAGTGATACTGTGGAATTGTTAATTTCACCTCTAGAATTCATTTTATCTATTGATATACCTCTAGAAAAAAAAAATAAAAGAAGATCTGAACATGTGTTAAAAACAGCAATGTTTTGTGTTGGTGAACACCCCCTCCCTAAGAGAGTTCAACCAAGTATACAAGAAAACAAGAATGTCCTTACTGTGTGCTGATCATCATGGTTTTCCTGCGTGTTCCTAACAAGGATGTGCAGAGGCTGTGATTTTTTTAACGTCTTGCCCTTCATGAAAGTATTTCTAGCAAAACAAAGTGAGCATAAGGTGTCTGTTGTCCAGAGCCTTCAAATAAATCTAAATCAGATCTTTAATAGTCTTCTAACACTAGAATAAATGACTGCCCAGAGCATGGGGAATTCATGAGTCAGATCCCAGATCTGCCCCATCCCAGACTACTTGCTTGTCATCAGCTTTCCAGTAATGGATAGCTTAGGTAGCCTGCAAATAATCAAGACAAAACGTTGGTCGAAGAGTACCCAAGACAGTAGGAAGTCTAGCAGCAGGGATACCTCCTTGAACAATGCAATTTCTAAATTGTCCCTTCAGTTAAAATCCTTTTGTACCTTCAAGTAAATAAATCTTGACTCTGCATTTGGAATAACGATGCTGCAACTGTGTAATACCTTTTTATGGGTAAACAAAGTCCTAATTTGCTTTCAAGCAGGGGTCAGCTTTCTTGTTGCAAGGCTGTCCTGTCAACACAACATCTAGCTCTCTTGTCGAAACAAAAAATCTGGATGGGTCCAGCAGTATATATTTTTTTGTCAATCAGATGCTTAAATTGGATCTAATCTTCATTATGAATGTTTGCAGGCTGCAAATGCACAGCTTCCTGTCTGATGACTGCCTCCATATTTCCATTTTCCATATTTCATAAAGCAATTATATATTTAATAATATTTGCAGTAGCCTGCCAGATCATTTCAGCAAGGTAGGTGGAAAAATGTCACTTTTCCCTATGTGACTCTCATGGTTTCCATTGACTCCTTTTATTTCTTCCAGTTAAAAACAGCAGCAATAAAAGATGAATAAGATAACAGATCACCACCATTTTCATTTGCTCATGTATTATCTCTATAATCTTTTAGATTCTTCTGTTGACTCTTAGGTCATAAGCTAAATTATCCCAATTCATCAGCATATAAAAGCTTGAACAGTAATCCGTGTAGGAAACAGTACTGTCTCTGGTTCTCAGCTCAGCTCTGCAGTGCAAGGAACTTTTCACTGTCCCATTTGAATCTTGTGTCTCCCATGTTGACTACAGAGGTTTTAAGTCACTACAGTAAGGATTAGGTGATGATACTCAGTAGGGGTGCTGTGTATTCTGCCATGATCACCAAAAGAATATTATTTGCCTACTTTTTACTCTGTTTATACCTGTTACATGCACTGTTTTGATGTCAAGATCAAGACCTGAGGTCAAAAGAAGAATTGAAACATTATTCCACCTAGTGGTTTTCGTGACCCTGTCTAAACTAGTGCTTGTCAAATGAGTATTGATTGTACATTTCAGTGACTTTTAAATTTTATTTAGATGTAATTTTCTTTACTAGTAAGTGATGTTTTTGAAATACGGTAAATATTCTATTCTCTTCTATTTTATGAAGACATCAAAAGCAGTACTAGGTTGAGAAAAAGATGTAATTGGGACTCTCAAATATTGTATGAGTCAACTACTTTAAAAAAGATTGGCATAAACATCAAGATTCCAAACAGGTAACATGAAACATGGACAGAACTGTCAGCTGTTATACTATCTGGGTCATGCTGCAAGTGTACAAGCAGGACTGCTTTAAAGTCAATATTAACAACCAATATTGGAGCAAATAAAAGGTCGAAGTACATTAAATGTTATTTAAATTCCAAGGATAAAAAGAATTGCTAGAAGTGTATGCAATAACAGGGTTTTTAAAGTGTTCAAATATGAACGGAAAAGTAACAGTAGATAAAGTGCATCCATAGCTCCAATACCGTAGTATTAATGCCTCCTTCTTCATTGATAGGTTCAAAATAGCTTTAAAGTACGATCCCAGGATTATCAGTGTATTTTACTGTGGAAGAATGAATGCACAGTGGAGGAATCGTACAGTGGCAGTAGAATCAAACCTACACAGCTCTCTTGCATCCTCGGGTGGTATATTAACCACCCTTTACCATGAGTGTCCTTTTTTGTTGAGAGGCTCGAAAGGACAAACTTTAAACTATGTATGTTTTCATCTCCCTTTTGTATCAGCTTTAGATACTTGTCTCAAGCTTTTGTGCAAAGTGGCTTCCTCTTCTTTTCCCTTCTTGTAGCAACTGCATTTCCTAAGGAGAAACGTTGAATGGGAAAAGGAGAAACATCTAGTTATGCTATTGGTTTGTCTGATAAAGACGAAACACATCTGTTATGCACAAAACCCATTTCGTAGGAGAAAGGGACCTGGGGCTCCTGGTGGACAGGAGGATGACCATGAGCCAGCAATGTGCCCTTGTGGCCAAGAAGGCCAATGGCATCCTGGGGTGCATTAGAA
>VZRW01012494.1:479551-498998 GCA_013398125.1 Aegotheles bennettii | reverse complement strand
TCTGTAAAGGTGCTGAAGAGCATTTTGCATGGATGGAAGTTAATGGACAAGTACATCCCAGGACTGTACTTGTCTCTAACTGCTTTTTAGCTGATGGCCTGGACCAACGGCTGCCTCATATTGCCTGCAAATTGTGTGCAACCCTGGAGCCTGTGGGTTGGAGAAGTGCACAGGGACTCACTCCCTGGATAAAATACCTGATGATTTTGGCAAAACCAGAATTTACTCCCGATTCCAGCCAGGTGAGCCCTGGCTGGGGCTGGAAAAACGGGTGTTTGTGATCCGCACGCTGCTTGCGTGTGTGCACACGTCTCTGCTTCCCAGACTGAGCATACGCGTGTAGGAAACATTTTAGGGAAGAGTTTTGTCTTCCTTACTATTTTTAAAGCGCGTTACGAAGCGGTGAGGCTATATAAATACGGTGTAACAATGATAGCCTCGGAACTTTAGGGTTGCTTTATATACTGCCGTGAGTCAGCGAGGCCGCTGGCAACACCGAGGCTGGAGGTCGGGGTGGGCGGGGAAGTGTTCCCAATACATCACGTACAAACTTCCCGAATAAGTGGAAAAATGCCATTTCCCTAATGGAACACGCTTTATTCTTCCTAGGGCGGGCATTTCTGGGCTCCCTCTAGCGGGTAATTTCGGCATTTTGTGCCTTTTCTGACGGGCCGGGGCTCGGCGGGGAGCTGAGGGCCGACAGACAAGATGGCTGACAGGAGCCTCAAGGCTTAACACACACACACCCCCCCNNNNCCCCCCCCCGCTTCTGGGCAGGCTCGGCAAAGTTCAGGGAGAAGTTACACAGCCTGCACGATGCGGCCGGTACCCCCCCGCCCGTCTGAGAGCGGCCAGGCAGGATTAATGATTTGGGAGCTGTCGCTGCTTTTTCTTCAGCGAGCGTTTGTTGACAACCCCGCCGGCGGCCCCCGAGCAGCGGGAGGCGCCGCGCCACGGCGCTGCGGGGGGAGTCCCGCCGAGCCCCGGGGCCCCGCCGCCACCCCGCGCTGTGAGGGCGATCGGGGGTGTTTCCACGCCGCGGTGGGAAGCGCAGGACACGAACGATGAACGCCGGGTGTGCGTGGGGCCGTGCCCGGCCCCTCAGCGGCCCGCCCTGCCCTGCCCGCCCCGCTCGGCTCTGCCCGCCCCGTCCTGCTCAGCTCTGCAGGGGGGGGTTAGGCCGCCTGTCAAAAACACATTTTTAAAGTCCTATTACCATTAATAGCGTTTGTCATTAAAGCTAAGGAGCGTTTTAGGGACTTCGCTCACTCTTAGTTGCTTTAGAGAAAACATCTCGTTCCAGAAAATGCAATCGGTTTGGCTTTTTTTGGAGTTTTTCAGTCCTTTTTACTTCCTGGTCCCCTCAGCACCCCCCACGCTCCCGCTTTGTGCTGAGGGGGTTTGATTGTTGCCATCTATTTCCACTTGTCTTAAATTCAGGTTTATTTTAGTGCTATTTTTAAGGTTAGGAGGGTTTGGGGTTTTGTTTTGTTTATTTGTTTTTATTTTTGAGAGGGTTTTAGTGGCATTTTCATCTCGCATTTGGGGGTTGATCTGACCAGGTTGTGTCCTGCTAACACTTGTGCTGCGTGAGGAATCCGTGCTCGTGGGCTTCGTGGACTTTCATGTTCATGAAAAGCAGTGATGAGTTGCTTCAAGAAGAAATGAGCAGCTCTGGAACACCACATCCCGCAGTTATCCTAGCTGCAACAACAATTAAATTTGATTATTTTTCTTCTCGTTATCCTGGCACAAAGAAAGAGTGGGGAAAATGTCACAAACAATTAAAACTGGCAGTGAAAAATAAGAGGGGTTTTTTTTTCCCCTTTCCCATACCTCCAGCATCGTTACATTTATAACTGAGTATGTGTCTCTTGTGGTCTCGATTACATCCTGTGTTTTTAGCTGGCAGCGTTTCCTCTGCAGAGGCCCTGTTCTGTATGCCAGCATACATTTCTGTGTATATTAAAAGAACAGAATCAAGATGAAATAGTAAATGAAACTACCCTTCCCCCCCCCCAAAGAGTGGGTTTTTAATACTAATGCATGGAACAAAGCAAGGGGTGTATCTATCACTGTGTTTCTGTAAAACCAGCAAGTGTGCTAGCTTTGTGTTGTCAAAGAAGACTGAGCAATTCGTTTAATTGTGTTACACAGACTTTTCTCCCATTCTTCAATATTTAAATATTTGAAGACTCTATTTCTTCAGTAACAATTTCTGGAAGTGGAACTTGGCATCTCCAAAGTAATCTGTGTTTCAGAATCAGGATGTGGATCCTCACCTCCAGAAACGTCTCTTTTTTTCAGTTTGCATAGAAGCAGTTTTGGAACAGTGAACCCTGCTAACAGCTGTATTCAATCTTGAGTAAAGTCACTTCCTGAAAAAAGTGAAATTAAACTTAATATACAAGCTTTCTTGGAATATAATACCATGGAGTTAGGGAACTTTGTGATTATGGAACCAAATCCATTCACCCTGCTGAGGTAATTTCTTGTAAATTGTACACTATGGAAATCTTTAATCAATGTCAATGTTTTTAAAGCTAAAATTCATACATTTCAATTGTGCTTTTTATTTCCCCTCACCCACAGAATGCTTTAGTTAGCTGGGTGTGTTTTTATTATTTATTTTTTTTTTCTTTTAAAGAATTTTCTGCTGTGGTTGTGCAAGGTGGGAGAGGAGAGGAGTTGGGGCGGGAGGAATGGCGCTCTTACCTGGTCTGAGTGTTTGGCATCCTAAGTCCAATCATGAAAATAATGAGGCAGATTAAAAAGACAGTTTTTTAAAAGCTATTTTGTGAAGAAAAATAAATAAATAAAATCAGGCTGCTCTTCAGTTTAACACTAGTGTTACACAGAAGGGGTGGGAGGTATTCTGTATTTTTTTATATATATATATTTAAAATGAAATGTGAGATACTGGATATATTTATACTGTGATCCAAAGGTAGAAACTGAGCTAGCTTGCATCACTCTTACGGTGTAGACTAAAACCATGGAATAATGCTCAGCTCACAGCCAGATTTATGCCATTGAAGCTGAAACTCACCGTGTGGGGACTACACTGCTCAGGGTACATGAGCTTCAAAACGCAAAACAAAACCAAAAACATCCACGTGCTGAAGCTGCACATTGGAATTGTTGACCTAAGTCTATCGTTCATCTGACTTTGTGATCCAGGACTTCAAAACAAGACCAAAAAGAACAACACACCAAACTCAGAATGCTCAGTTGTATTTAAATTTTATATAGAGGAACAGATTGTTTAAATCCTTATGTGGGGTCTGAGCAGCTGAGTCAGTTGTTGGGGCACTCCAGTAAAGTCCTGTCTTAGCTGGTAGTACCTAATTCTGCATGTACCTAAGGATCTAAGTATATTTTGCATATATTTTAGAAGTTTGAAAGCAGTTAATATAAGGACAAAGATTCGAATGTGGTTTTCTTGTATTTGGGATATGTGCCATAGCCACAGATTAAAGTGTCTGTTCCCCTTCTTCCTAGTTAGCTTTTCATTATTTTACATAGAACTGTGACAACAATTGATAGCAGAAATGGAGAAAGATCCACTCCTGAGTGCTCAAGGCAGCAGGAGCTAGGACAGGGTGCAACTGCCAGCTCCAGGTTGCACTTGGGGCTCTCGTTTCCACTGGGATGTTTGAAATGTGTGTTTCTTCTGCAACTCCTCCCCTGTATGATTTTCTTTCTGAAGCGTGTGTGGTTTCCCTTCCCTTTCCCTTTACTCATGGCATGAGTAACCTAAGGGCCTACCTTGGAGCAGGAAATTCCAGGAGGGGGAAGGCCACCTACTATGTGCTACAATAGCTAGCAAAGTGACTGACAAACTACCATTTAACTTTTAATACCATCAGCTTTAAAGAGAAACCCTCCTTTCAGCAGGAATTCTGCTTTAAAATCAAGTTTCACTTCCTGATTTACCAGGAGAGAACAGGAAAAAAGTAATCTGAAATATTGTAAAATAGTCTAAATTCTATGAAAAGTAAAATTTTGTGTAAGCACTGGCCTTTTGGCTGTATTTAGCTAACAAAACATGCAGAATTTCTCCCATGTGTCATATTGTGGATTCTAGCAAGTAAAAAAGCAAAATGCTTTAACTCTTAACCTGTGTGTTTGTATGCATATTTCCCATTTGATAAGGACAGTCTTTAACCTTAGTAATATTTACTTTTTTTTTATGGTTCATCAGTCTAGAGAACTTTCAGGTCAAGTTAATTACCTAGTGTGAAGTGCTGGGATTTTCTTACTGTTTTGTATTCTATTTTACTTTATTTTTGGATTATCTGTGTTTTTCTGTGGAAAATATAGGTGCAAATTGCAGTAATGCAACAAACTACTCATTGCAGTACAAATACCTTTGCACAAAAAATATACATTGGAAGTTTTCTTCTAATGCAAAAAAAAATGCTTGCTTTCACCCCACTTGAGCTTGGTTATGGCTCTTTGGGAAGCAGAGTATACCTTAGGGCTTCAGCTGCTTTATGGTTGGAACAACATATTTTAGTTGGTTTTCTTGTAAAAAGTAGATTGCATACTCGTCTGTTGGATGGTCAGGCCCTCTTGGAAGCAAAATTACATTCTTTCTTATCATGATTTCTCTTATTTTATCCGAATTCATATAACTAAAATTAAAATTCTGCCCAGCTCAACCAGTTTTTTCCTTTTCACTGCTGACAAAAGAACTGAGCATTTTTTCCATTCCTTGTCCAAATTGTTAAGATGCCCCTGAGGATCTTTGTTTACAGTGTCTTCTCATTCTTTTTTTCCTTGACATTCTCCCCTCCCTCCAGCAGTGAGATACTAATTAAAGAGAGGACACAGTGACCCTGGGTTGTTTAGAAGTCACAGGGGAGGGGTGGTGGCACAATGACAAAACCATCCCTGCAGGAAGTAATCAGGCTCAGAGACCCAGCACGATACTCACTTCCATCACCTGGAAAACTCCTTCAGTTTGGAGACACAGCCTAGAAGCAGATTTATTTTCCCTTTAATAAAGTATCTTCATTAGAAAAAAAAAAAGCCTCAGTGTCTCTGTCTGTCAGTCTGTTTGTTTAACAGGGTTATTATACAAGTATTGTTTTTTCTTAGTTACTGAAAAATAGTTCTCTAATAGAGTTTGCAAAGTAAAAGCAGTATTAATAATAGTGTGTTACCGAATATCATCTACATTTGTCTTCAATTTCCAGGGAAAAGTAGTTAGCTGGTTAGCATATAATTCAGCAGCATTACAGTCTTATCTAGTAGATATGAATTTAGCAATATTATTATGGCTGTTACTACTTAATTACTAGCTCATCGATAGCCGCGGTACTTTACAAGCACCTAGCGACATAAAAATCTGGGATTCATTCCAAATTAGATTTTGTAACCTGGACAAAAAAGTTGTCACTTTGGATTTACACCTGTGAAAATGAGATTTCTGTTTATCCAGAAATCTCTGCTGTGAGGCATTTCCAGCGTAAGGTAAAGGCAAAGTCCTGCAGCGTGGGCTGCAGCACCGCTTGCTCCCAGGCAGCATTCTGCTGGCAAAGCCAGGGAGACTCTGTTGATATGTTAGTGCAGCCAATTAGATAAATCAGCAGGCTCTAGCCCTAGCACTCAATCTTCAGTGTTATCTGTACAGTTTTATCTTGTACCCATAAAAGAATCCAGCTGATTTCAGTAGCTACCACTTGGGCTGGCCTGGGTAAATCAGATTGCAGCAACATGACACCTACCATTCCTGTTGAATACATGGAAAAAAAAATCCCACTGTCTGGAAGCTGGATCAAACTGCAGACAACATGCCCTTTAAAATGCATAATTAAGGGATTTTTAGATTTTTGTCTTTATGCATTTTTTTTAGCAATTAAGAATAAAATCAGCTAGAAGAAAAATTAGAAGAGCCCTGTTTGAGGCAGAGGAGAGAACACCATTGTGTCTTACTCCACAGCCTGAACAGATCATTGTAATCTTAAAAATAATCTCAACTCTTGAGAATTGTCTGTTGTTTTTTTGTTTTGGTTTGGTTTTTTTTTAAGAATTCATGGAGGTATGGTGATACCTGAAAAAAATACCAGTTTTAGTATGCCTGTTTCACAAAGTATTAATCTGTGCAGCAAGGTTTACACTTAATTAAACGTCGTCTCTTCAGCCCAATTTAAAGCCTGTGTGTAACCCAAGTATGGTAGATGTAGGTCCACTGGATCAGTCAGTTCCATGTATCTAACATGACTTTCAGTGTTAAGGGGGGGTAAAATATATAGGACCAAAAAAAAATCAGTTCATAGGTATTTTCAATTGTTTTGCAAGATCTTTGATGATACCAATCAAAAATTTCCAGATCAAATGTAAGGATTTACGTAAGAGCATCTTTTCTAGATAGCAGGTACCAGAATTTTGGGAGCATTTGTTCTGTAAACTCTTTTCTTTTATATTTTAATGACCTACTGATCCCTCAAAAACTATGGTGCTGTCAGCTAGTGGCCTCGTGTCTTCAGGAAGATGATATGCCTCAGGACTGTAAACCAGCTTGAGAAACAGATCATGTCCTACCCTGCAGTGACTCTGTGACCCTTCTCACCTGCCCGGAGCATGAGCTGGCTCTGGAACTAGAGACCTGCAAAGTTATTACTGTCTGGGCAACAGGAAAGAGCTAATAGTATCAGAACCTAATGCTGTGGTCCCATGATCATTAATGCCAGATCTGTGCCCTGTGGGACCGCTTGGCTGTGCAAATGTGATCCAGATCAGGTACGAACACACACAGTCTTCATTGCTGCTGCTAAGGCAGAGTGCACACTGCAGGGTTTATGATTGTAGAGGTGGAGCAGTACCTGCAGCCTGCCCGGAGCTCCTGGCAGCCTTCCTGCACGGGTGCCCTTTCTTTCTCCACTGTATCACTGCCTCCTGAGCCAGGCGGGGTTTCTGGCACCGCTAAGGGAACAACCTTACTGTCTGTGGTGCTGCAGACACTGCCCTGGGTTGAGCAGTGTTGACCAGCATCTTCCATGGTATTGGCTTTTCGGGTGTTTGGATCATTTGTGGGAGGGAAAGACCAGGCATGAATGCTGTGACTGTCCAAGGGAGAGAGCCTGCTTAGCATAAGAACAATGATATTTTGGGCACCGCTGGGGACTGCGGTGTCGGAGTAGAAAGGAGACAAAAAGGGCTGAAAACAGTTAAAGGTTGGACTTGATCTTAAAGGTCTTTTCCAACCAAAATGATTTTATGATTCTATGATTAAAAAATGCCTCTATCTGTGTAATCTTCAGTTACAGAGCAGTACAGATGTTTGAGACTGCTGAGGCATGTGTATGGCTGGACTAAAATGGTCACCTTTCAAAAATCTGGAAAAAAGAAAAAAGACAGACAGTTTGTTTTCTTAAATACCTTTCACCAAGGAGAGCCCGTTTGTGCTGGGTATTCACTGCATCACATCCTGTGGCTAGTGCAGCTTTGATCCAGTACAGAGTTCCCTAAAACTTGATTTAGTATCCGAAGGAATCACAGCGTAATTGATTCAGACCAAAAAGTATCAACCAGTGTTCTTGACATCACTGATGGTTATTGCGCTGCCCATTTGACTGGATTGTTATTGTTCAGATTCCTTTCTGGTTTTGTAATGGCTGTATTTCACATTAAAGTTCAATGGTTTAATTAAGGAAATGACTGAATAGGAAGTTACTGTACCCATGATTTCAGCTTTTAAAGAAAGATTTGCCGTACACGGGAGGAAAGTTGTGAACTTAAGCTGTTTGTTAAATGTGCAAGGTCTCCACTTTGTTTTTTAAACCACTGATATTCAGATGGATAACTCACGCCATTTTCCTTCTCTTTGTGGAGCTTTATTAATTTGTTTCCAAGCATGTAGTATATTGCAGCGTCTCTCCTTAAAGCACGGCTTTAAACAAAGATGATTTCATTTGCGAGTTTAATTGAGATCTGAAGACAAAACTAAGGGCATTCTTGTGTTTGTAATTGTCTCTTGAAATGAAAATATTTATGTACTGCTACGTAAAACCCCAAGTAGCTGCTTGCTTTTAGTTTTGAGCCTGGTCGGGGCTCTGCAGTCAGCCTGCTTCTCGACATCGCTGTTCCCTCAGCACTTGGGTGCAATTTTGAAGTTCCTCCCTCTGTGCCTGGCTCTAGCCAAGCCTCTTACGTGTTACAGCTGCTCTCTGCGTGAGAACTGGGAGATCAACCCGTTAGGGAAAGCATATATGTATATCTGTAGGTTTAAACTGTATCAGTTTACTTTTCCACTTCCCAGCACACCCGCGTGAGCAGTTGATTCAATCCAGCTAAGGAGTGTGGTAATGTCTGCTCCGAAGGGCGGAATGAGTGGCTGGCGTGGATGTGGAGAGGGAAGGCTGTGGCGGGGAGAGACATCTCTTAAATCAGATCTGATAGGAAAGGAGTAGCAAAGTCTCAGTGAGGAAAAAAAAAAGGAGCTCACATCTACTCACTCCAACAAGTACCCACTCTGCCAAATGGTATGTTTATTGGTTTGATCAGCTACCAAATAATTACAGTGGCACAGTAAATAGCATTAAGTACTATGCGTCATCTGAAGCCTGGAGTTTCTCAGCATGAAAAGGCATGACTTCTTTTTTTTTTTTTTTTGCCTTTTCAGTGTGTTTACTTTATAGTTTACAGTTCTTGAAAGGAGCAAGAAGCAGTCTAGTAGTCCAGCACAAACTGAGATCTGTAGGTAGATATTATAAATTAATTTCCATTGTAGGGTGAGCTGCCTAGCAGGCAGTCAACACTGTCAGACAAAAAGTAGCTGGTAGTTGGTGGAAGGCACATTGCCTGTCTGTTTTGACATTTTAACAATGGAGTTCTAGCACAGTTTTGATTCAATTCTTGAATTTTATCAGCCAAACATAATAGAAAATCAGTAATTAGACATTTTTAAGCATTAAAGCAACTGTAGCTGATGAATATAAAATATAGATTATAAGAAGATATATTATTTTAGATGGAAATGTTATGGTAATACATTCTAGAATTAACCTTTTAGTTTATTTTTTTTAACAAAAGGCAGTTTTAAATTAAGGTTGTCTACACTGGTGACATTTCAAAGACTTAATCTGATTTTTTTTAAGGAAGATAAACACATTTTTTCTGTGTTCTACAATGACACTAGCAAAAACTACAGTAAGGAAGCTCAACGTGAGTCACTTGGGTGATTCTGCTTGCATGGATTTGTGGTCAGGTTTTACATATTTTGATACAAAATATGTAATTTATTGCTTAAATATTTTAAATGAAGATTCAGATTGGACTTAATCTTGCAGTTTAAGTCATTTATATCTCAAAGTTTTAGCTTCTCCTATTTTTCTTTTCCATTCTAAGAACAGTTTGGTCAAGCCTGCTGGTGCAGCCAATGCGTAGCCCACTGACTGTAGTCACCAAGGGATTAATACAGCTCTTGGGCTTTTTTTCACTCTGGCCTAGTTCCTGCAAAATCATGTGCCTACATGATTTACTCACACGAACCATGATATTGTATGTTGTTGCTAGGAAAAAGGGTTTATTCCTTCTCAAGTTACTGAATACCGAAGTATAGAAAAAACTGCCAAAAACCCAGTCATGTCAAAGAAGTTAGTAGTTTTCACAGGTTTTAGGGGCTGTTGTCAGGAGCCTGCAGCTGAAATTAGTATTACAACATAAGGATTTTTCTTTACTCATACCTCTCGTCAGTACATTTGTTGTTGATTTAAGAGTGCTCCTTTTTCTCCAGATAATGTCACTAGATTGCATACGTGCGAGCGTTAATGCGTATCTTAAATGGTCTGAGGCAGTGATGGGAACAACCCTTCTGTGGAATGAAGTGGCAACTTGAGTGGGAATATAATGAACAAGGGGATTAAAATGGAAGCATTTAGGCATATTTAGATTTCCAACTTTCTTTTCATGTCTTTTAAATGGTGCCTGTAATTCTGATAAAAATTCTGCTCGAGTTGTGAAACAGTGGGCTCTACTCAGAAAACAATCTGAAATTTCTTGGATGCAAAATGTATTTTTTCACTTTGTGCAGAATGTGATTTATATAACATCTCAGCTGACATGAACTGACATGTTTTTATGAATTCCTTTGCAAGGCAAAAATGCCTCTAGTTGCAATTTATAGTAATGAGACTGTCTGCTGTAAAGTAACTGATTACAATGAAGGTATAAGAAGCAAGAATGTTTGCCTTTCCGAGCTATTAACCTCTCCTTGCTTCTAGAGTACCTCAGCCTATGTTCTACAGCGATGTTGTCTGTGGATGTCCAATATCCATGTTAGTCTGAACATAATTTTGTGTATGCTGAATGGTATTTTGGACTGGAGTTCAGCCAGTCAGGTTAAGTAGTATATCCAACAGATAACTGAAAAATACGACAAAGCTCTATCTATAATTATGTAGACAAATATTAATGAGAAAACTTTTCAATGATCTTTAGAGTAGTGAGGGGTAAATTGCATCTTAGGGTCAAAAGCAATATTACGATAGTATCCAGTTGTCTTTGTTATGTTCTTCTGGATTACATTAGGGAACAACTGGATCAGGCCCTGAAGTGGGCAGTTGTTTGTTTGGTAGTTTTGATGGATGGGTAACAAAAAAACTGACATGCATGTAAGGGCCTGTGTTCACATGGATTCATGTTAAAATATTGTAGAGCAAATTACCCAAATTTGCTTCCCACTAGAATAAGATAATCTATTTCCTCCTGGTAAGTAATTCTGGAAGGTTCCTGTAGCCATTTTGCTTGAAATTCTTTTGGTCTTAAAGCCCTGTTTCACAGACACTGTTGGCAGTTTTGCTCTGCTCAGAAGTAAGCGCAGCAGGTTGTACTGCAATGGCTGAAACGTTGTGAAGATCTGGTCCCTGGGGAGCTTAGTGCAAAATTCTTTTTGAAGATCCCAGAACTGAGAAAATCCTGGCTATGCAGAGCCTCTGACAAAATCTTCAAGAGCGGAAGATAGGGGAAGGAGTTGCCAAGGCAGTGAAGAACTTCAAAGAATGCTGGAGCTAGGGGCGAAAGTTCAACCTAATTCTTGTGTTATCCAAACTTGCTCACCCACCTCTGTTGCAGTGCATCTGCACAAAATGCCTGGTGCCTGGTTGTTGCAATAATCTCACTTTCCTGGAACCTGACTGGAAATGTATGGTTAAAAAAATGTTTGCCAGTGAAAAATGTTCTGAGTAAAATTCCATGAGGGTGCCCTTAGACCGAGAGAAGCCACCCAGCCAGCAACACCTCCTCCCATGGGGACACACACCTTCTCCACCTTGCCTTCTTCCAGCTGTGTGCTCTTGCCACTTAATGTGTGATGGTCTTGTTAGACACTTAGTGACCCAACTCAACTCCCTGTCGTGGCAGAAAGAGAAGCAGAAGGATTTCTGCTGGGTTAGTGAGTTGAATCAGCAAGCAAGAGAAACAGAGGATCAAGCAAATGAGTTGAAACCATGAAGCTCAGAGCAGGAAGGGGGAAAGGAGCAGAAGATTTCCTCCTTTTCAGCATCCCTGAGCAGTTAAATGTACTCAGTAGATCACAAAAGCACAGTGTAAGTGCTTTCATTCTGGGTGAACTCTGGGACCAGCTGGTAAAGCCCCTATTCACCAGGCCAGGATTTCATTCCAGGTTTTATCTTTGATTTATCTGCATCCATATTGGTGAACAGACCTGTGAAATACGGTTGTGCAGTATCTGATAGATACTTTGAATCCAACTTGAGAGAATGTATTGAAAACAGAATCTATTTACCTAAATAAATCTAAAAATTATGATGCAATGAATTATTTTCTCACCATAATTTGTGCTGCTACCAGCCCATGAGACTTCGTATAGAACAATTAGTAAATAACTCTATGAATTATTCCCTGAAATAAATTGTCCTAGCCGTCTAGATTAATTTACTGATTACTGAACATAAATATTCAGATCATCTCTGAATTTAAAATTACAGTCACTGAAACGATGAAGGTGAAGACACAGACTTGGGATAGCAATGAAGTTGGACTTGATGGTTGGACTTGATGACCCTGGAGGTCCCTTCCAACCATAATGATTCTATGAGTCTATAAGTTTGTTGCTAGCTTAGCTCAGAGAGGAAGTGGCCAAAACCCCTGTTTGCAGCTGGTGACTGTGCAGTGTGTCAGAAAGTGGCTTTGGTGTTCTGCCCCTGCTTTTCACCTGCCTGTGGTGCATCAGCCACATCCTATACCTTCAGGTATAGGATCCTACATCCCTTCAGGGAAGGGCTGCGTCAGCAGGAGCCACATCCTCCTCTCACACAGAGCGGGCTCTGCAGGTTACAGACAATCACAAGGTGTGGGGAGCCTCCCACTGCAGATGCCAGGTGCCTTGCTGGTGGAGGTCTGTCATTGCCGTGACATTTATGAGCGCTGAATTTACACAGGAGGAAGAATTTTCTGATTCTGAAGGTGTGTCTGTTGATCATTTTTTTCGGTGTTATACTGGTGTTGTGTGGGTGCTACAAATGTAACAAATATGCAACTTCAAACCTCTGAGGGCTAGAGGATGGATTTATAGTTCACAGCTTCTTTGACAGCCTGAAACCCGTAACGCCTGTCAGAGATGTAAGCTACAGCAGGTACTTCAGGAACAATTCTATCAAGGTTTATGTGGATACTTTTATTTTAAAGATATTGAAAATGAGATAAGATTCAGACTCATTATTGAATATTTGCTTAACTTCTGCCACATGATCTTGTTCCTTCCCTTCGTGCTCTAAATTAGGTCATCATAATCAGGTTGTGTATTATAAACAAATGTCTTTCTGTTTATATGTGATTATAAAACAAACTTGGAGGGTAAAGGCTGTAATTTTGAAACAGATAAAATGTATGTGCCCCTTTGAAACCTACATGGAAATTAGTTTCTCACACTCCGACTGAGATGATGTAAATGGACACCAGAGAGCCTGCACAGTGTTGTCAGTGTGCTCAGGGGAGTTTGAGCACTGTAAAGACATTTGCAGGTCAGAAATGAGGTTAATTGACAGGGAGGTGTGTGAGGACAGGAAAAATTTGCACAGTGCTTGTCAGCAGGTAGGGCTGTCAGTTCTTCACTTGACCACTAGTATTTGTTGAACAAACACAACAGGACTTCAGTCCAGGGAAGGGGAAAAAAAAGAAAAAGCAAGAAGAGTCATTTTAGGACAACAGCATTGTTTAGAAAGAGCCATGTTTTGTGGTTTTGTTCCAAGATACCCACACATACACACCTACTGCACACAATTTCCAGCCTGGCTTGTCGCTCCTGCCAGTGTGACTGCTGTTTGCAAGCACAGGTTTGCCTGTCCTTTCCTCACACTTCAATAACATAGCTTGAGTGTGCAAGCCTAGTTTTGCACTAGTGAGAAAACCTCCATCTTTTTTGGTATATTGTATTTAAAGTTACTTTTTCTGCCTTTTTTCCTCTTTTTCCATAATGAGCCATTTTGGATATAGTGTGTGTTGCAATTCCAGCCATCTCCTCATTGCTCTAGTACAAAATTTCCTTACAGTGCAAATAATGCAAGTTTCATTCAAGGCTTCAAAGTATACATCCTGTTTTATAGATGTGAAAAGACCACATAAAGGTCTGGGTTTTTTTTCCCCCGTAGCTGCAAAGCACTGACAAATCTGAAGCTATTTCACAGAGTTAGATACCAAGAAAACAACACACCAGGGAATAAAATTTATGTCTGGCTGATTTTCTGTCACTGTGCAATGATTTATCTTTTCAGTGTCATTAACTGTTTGCAATCTTTAAACATATTTTAATTGTAGGAGTCATTTAATTTCTTCTCTTTCTTATTTCTAGTAAAATAGTAACCATTCAAGCCTGGCCCACACAATGAAAAATTTCATCCAAGAAAATCCAGCACACCAAAATTAAATAAACTCTGGCTATAAAGAGCCTCTTTTCTATTGGAAAACCAGCAGACATAACCCTATTTTAGAACCATAATAATTCTGAAGTTTTGGAAAAAATATTTCTGTATTTCCAGATTTTGTTTCGTCTCTTGTTGTTATTTGTATTAAAAGGTAAATATGTAAAAAATATAAAAAATCAAATAGCTGCATAGAATAATTGTTTCCTATAAAATACATAGTATATATTTTTACTTTCTTCTTTTACTGTTCCATAAATTTATTCTGCACTGAATGTAAAAAATAGTCAAGAAAACGTGTCAAAACAGTGAGCTCTTCTTAGTAGTCTCACTTAAAACATAAATATGTTTTAATATAATGAGGAACAACTTCCTACATAGTTAATAACAAAGCAGAAAAAACAATATACTTTGTTATTTCAGACAGACTTTATTATTTTGTTCTACAATGAACCTGGCAACTGTTTACAGACTTTGAGTGCTTTATAGTTTCAAACAAGTGTCTGGCAACATTATCAAGCTAATGGGAGAATTCAGATCTTTTAGAGTCATTTTAGTTAATTCCACAGATCAAGATTGGATTTTGTCCTGTGTTTTAATTACTGATTATGAGCAGCCTCCTTAAATTCCTGTTACATAGTAATCCTTTACAGTAATTCTGCTTCGTACTCGTGCTTCCCAGAATATACAGGGTATATTTAGGAAGGGGGTGTTTGATTGACAGTGGAAATACTTCTACAAGGAAGCATCTTGTCGTGGCTTTCAGATAATAAATAATGCATTCCATAATATAAAATGCTGGCATGGCATTAACAAAAGATTGTGTTGCTCTCTATGTTCATATTCTAAACACCAGTCATCACTGAAGGAATGGCAACAATTACTTAGAATTGTGCAATTTATAAAGTGTCCTTCCAAGAACATTTCAGGAAGCCTGGAAAGAATGAACTGCAAGCTAAAATGAATAGGAGGAGTCAAAACATGTCATGGGAGGCACAATCCCAGTGGCCACAACAGGGGCATTCTGTCTGTACTGAAGCAAGCAGACCACTGCTCGCTATTTATTTATTTATTTATTTATTTATTATGGAGAGCTGTTGGATTTAAGGGAAAAAAACTCCACAGAGTGGTGATGGGAAAATCAGAGACAGGTTGGAGGAATCCCAGAGAGAATGAGCTGCTGGGTTTGAATCAAAAGAAATATGTTATAGTCACTGTGCACATGTATTTTATAATGAGAATTAAAATGGCATTTATTTTTTGTATTCTAATCTAGAATATAAGTAATTTGGTGTCTTGGTACCAATATTTGAAATGGTACAGCTGGAAAAGTTTATCTGTCTTCCCCTTTTGGTTGTGATAGTCATGGGGATTCTTTTCTTATTGTTGAAGTTATTCCCGTGATTATTTGGAAGACTGCATTCTTAAGTAATGGCTTCTTATTGTGGATCATATACTTCTGCAGAAGTCATTGCTTCTTAATAATTTTCTTTTTCTACAAAAAAGAAAATTTACAGAAATGTTTATATTTGCATCACTGTGTCCCATTTCTACTGACATTTCCTTCTCATCCTCACTTAGCAAGATACATACATATATATATATTCACCTGCATACTGAGAATACTTAAATAATAATAAAAGTAATAATTATATTATGTATCTCCAAAGGAGCATCCCATTTAATGAAGTTTATTCCTTTGCCTGTTATGAATGCTTTTCTTGCTTTCAGTTCTGAATAGATGAATTTAAGTATTTATTTAAAAATCTGCTTCTGTATACTTAGCTTTCCCACCCCCCATTATTAACACTTTGTAGGAAATGCTAAATACCTCTCAAAGTTCAGCCCTGCACACTGTTTCCTTGGCTTGCATAGGGTATTTCAAACTATTTCTGCATTGTTGTGGCTCAGCCTCCTGCCTGCTCTGATTTGTATCTTTTTACATATGTCTGGGTGTGACGAGAGGATGGATCCTCAAGCAAGTGAGCAGAGTGGTGGAAAGTCCAGAGGTCTTCTAGGTCCCCTCAGGGTGGGAAAATGAGGTGTCCACAGTCACTCCTCCACTAATGGGTCTTCATGTGGCCCTGAAGCGGCCAGGAGAGCAGAGTTGTGAGGAAATTCAGGAGGTCTGATCTGGACACACAGGGTTTTGCAATAGACTGATAGTTTCCATTTTAAAGCAGATCGAGGGCTAAGGGACCATCTGTCCTACAGAGGCACTGAATGTCCTGAGGGGAAATAGCTACTTCGGTTGAATTTTGAGATAAATAAGGGAAGCCATGGATTTGATTTAGAGCAGAAACGGTGAAGCAGCAGCTTAAATGTGTAGAGCTGTTTTTAAAATAATGCCTTAATTTTGCCAGTCTGCTATTTATTAAGATTGATAAACATGACTGGAAAGATTCTTGAGGACTTCCAATTGCCTCCAGGTTTTCAGAGAAATCTTTCTTTCTGTATTTACCCAGCCTCTCTGCAAACCTAAATTTCTGAACTGTACATAAAAGAACCCCAAACGAAACAGAACGTGTAATTACAACATTGTAGCTCCAAAATGCACCAGATCTGCTGAGCAAGTTTTCATTATTTCTGAATAAGCAACTCTGCGTAATTTAAAGAATCTCTGAACATAATTTATGCAGACACTTAGACTTTCTATGGTGACTATGGTCACCTTTTCCCCTCAGGATCAAAATTAATTGCTCATTTATACCTGTAAGTAGCAAGATGCCTGGCTACCTGCAAGTCTGTTTACAGCTGTTGTTACACAGTTAAGAATAAAGTTCTTGAAAGTGTGATTTCAGATACCACATCTGTGTACATTTTACGGACTACATTTTGGGTGTCTCAGTTTTGGGATTGCTGAATGAGCGAGACTGAGAGTGTTCTTTGCAAACAAGGAAATATGTAGGGAAACTGTTATCAATATCTTGAATAGATGTATCACTGTACTGAAAGGTCCAGGGAATTATCTCAAGCCTTAGCAACTTAATCTTAAATGCAGTGATTTGCACAGACATGATTTTGCCTATGTTCTGAAGTAGAAACAAAGCAGCTTTTTCATATGAGCATAGGTTCAGTCTGGAAGGGACCTCAGGGGATCCTTAGTCCAACCTCAAGCCCAAAGCAGCATCAGCGAAGAGATCAGGTGAGGTTGCTTAGGGCTGTACGCAGTCTGGACTTGGAAACTTTTGAAGATGGAGACTGCACAGCCTCCTTATGTCCCGTCAGAAACTCTTCTTGGTTCAGTTTAGATCTGTTGTCCCCTTCCCTCCAGCCACACTGCTGTAAGGCGTCTGGCGCTGTATTCTTGATAACCTTGGTTTAGCTATTGGAAGGCAGCTATTCTCTGCTTGAGACAAAAATGGAGACAGATTACTCGAGCCGTTTAAAAAGAACAAAAAATGTTGATAGGTAGATTAGGACTTAGCACAGGACATCGAGGTTTTCTTCAAAGAAAATAAATACTGTGATATGTTTTTCTTTAACAACAAGAAATAAGCAGATACCATTTGATTGTGATCTAGTAGATGTTTACAGGATTATATTTGTTGTGTGTTTTTCTAATCTATTAGGAAAGAGAGTAATGGTAACTGGGGAAAATGTGTCACATACTGAATCTGAGCGAAGGAAATCTGTGTGAGATCATGGGAAGCTGTGGGACATGTGGTGGCAGAGAGGGCAGGATCGCAGCGTTTCAGATACTGCTTTGGAATATTCTTGAGTGCCTTCCCTGGTATGACAGTGACTGAGAATAGGCCCAATCGAGCATATAGTGTTTACATCCCTCCAGCCTCTTCCCTGGGGGATGGGGCAGGAAGAGGAGAGGGAAGGAAGCTAGGGATGATTGATGGGTTTTGAAAAGCTTTTCCCTGCGAGGGGAAGGTGTGGTCACTCTAGGTATCTCCAGCTAACAAAGCCCTGCTGTAGGTGTAGCAGATGTCAGCTTTGTCACCCCTTTGGTGCAGAAAAGTATTGTTCCTGTTTTTTGTTGGGGAATAGAGATGTGAGCAGAAGTAGCCTGCCACCATTACAGTTCATACAGCTTTAAGACAGTGTTTGGGCACGGAGGGTGATTGTCTCATCTGTGACCATGGGGCTATAATAAGTAAGACTGGAGCGCAGATCCCATATGTAGTACCTCTCAGGAAGGCATAAGCACACAGATACATTTCTATCCAATTAAGCCACAGGTACGTGAACATATTAAGCCAATATAATTTGATACTGCTGCCAGAACAAGCGGTCATATCCACCCTCTTGGCCCTGCCTATTTTTGCTCCCCGGCTACCTCCTGCATTACGCTGGCACAAGCCATGTGCTGAACCAGACAAAGAAATGATCTGGAAGAAAACGAACCTGATTGGAAAGAAGGGAAAAAAAGAAAAAAAAAAAAGGTGTTTTTTTATCCAGAATCAGTCACTGGACCATTGCTTTTTCCAACAGTGATGCCAACTGATGTTGTAAAGTGGGCCTGAGGCTACAGCCTTAACCAGACCAGGCAATATGAATTTATCCTGACTTTAAGCCCCTGTGCTAACTGTGTGCCAGCAGTGGGAACACCAATGATGTGTGATCCAGCATGGAGTTAGAGTAGTATGGACAGGTGGTACCTGATCTGACCTGGACAAGTTTACTCCATCAAATACTTTTCAGTGGCAGCAATCATCATGTGTCTGCAGTGCTTTTCACCCAGTAATAGCAGCCCTTAAACCTGTGTTATCAAATCAAGGCCAGGCTGAATGAGATCCATTTTAGGACTTGAAAGGGGCAAAGAGTAAAGAAAAGTTAGGTAGAATGTAATTTTACCAAGTGACAGTGCTTTCTGGCTGCTGGCTGTGCTCAGATGGGCTCTGATCTGTGGTGGCAATATATTAGGATACCCAAATAGTTGGTGATTATTTTTAGGGAGCTGAGTGACTGAAGTGTATGGGGTTTGTAGATATGTGTTACTCGACCGTTCAGTGAACTACCTGGCGATTTTGTGTTTCTTCCCAGCTGTTTCTCATTGCTGTGTTTGTGTGTGTGAGATCAGGGTATTACCAGAAAGGGGAAGAGAAACCAGAACGTGCCTGATGATGCGTGTTTGTACCGGGTCTTTCTGGTCAGAAACTCAGTGGCTTGACAGAACTGTAACTCCAGACTTCTTAAAAACCAGATTACCAGCATCACTTGGTGATGGCAACGTAACAACGTAAACAATGCGGAGTAATAGCGAGGGAACTTGGAAACCCCTTTTCTCCACGTGTCCCAGAGAACTGTAACATCTCCTAGGCCCAAATTTTGTGAAGAAAATCAGAAATTCCCCCTGCTTCCCAAACACCGCCCCGAGGCGGTACCGAGGGGCTTTCACCGGATGTTCCTCCCCCGCTCCCAGCTCTGCTCCAGAACAAACTGGGGAGTTAAAGCTTGGCACGTTTATGCGCTCCGAGCGGTCAGCGCTGCGCCTGGGGGGGCTGCACAAAGTCAGGGGGACTGCGGGGTGTCCCGAGCCGCCCCGCAAACTGCGCCTGGCCCCGCATGCCGCGCATTCCGCCCCGCGTCCCCTCCCGCACCCCCCCCCC